>JAKSZT010004976.1:2609889-2620740 GCA_026826555.1 Tolypeutes matacus
TGCACTCTTTTGTTTTGCTCATTTCTGCTCATTGTCTGTTTTTTTTCTTTTTAGGAGGTACCAGGAACTGAACCCAGGGCCTCTCATGTAGGAGGTGGGCACTCAACTGCTTGAGCCACAACCACTCCCCACAATAACATACTGAGGTGGGGGGAACAGAATGTAAAGTGCAGAATATCTCATCCACACAAAGTATTATGAAATGCTTTTATTTCCTCCTGGTGCCTGCACAAAGATTAGGGAAATATTACCTCTAGGCTGGGAGGTAATCACAGCTTTGAAAAGACAGAGGATCCCTCCTGGAGGAAGGCAACTGCTTTCGCACATAGGTGCTACTCAGGAAGGACCAGTTATTCCACATTCTGGGTGTTCACAGAAAATGAACAGTCGGGGTCTTGAAGGTGAAAATAAATGAGACAAAAAATAAAGTAACCAGCCTGAAGGAATCACCCAGCACTGTGCTTAGGTGACAATATTAGCTCAAGACAAATTGACTACCATGAGCATTGAAAGAGGAAAAGGAAACAGTAACATCCTTGAGTTCTATAGGGAGGCACAGGGAGGTTGCAGCTGCCTAGGTGAGTCCTGAAAGCCACCATGCTTTGGGTTCCCTCCAAAAATCATCTGTCTCTTCATCTCCTTCTCTATGTCCACAATGCAGTATAATCTCATTGTTCCCCAGGAAATAATCCTGTTTTTCCCAGAAGATGGCCCCACTGGGCATGCATGGACAGGAGAGCAGTTGAAAACTTACCTCCACGGAATTGCTACTCCTGCAAGGCTGTCACCCGGTAGGGCGAGAGCAGCCCCTTTAGGGGTTATACCACTTAGCAGCCCATCCACAATTCCAACTCCCTTAATCGTTGGTGGGGTGAGCCTGGGATCTGCCAGCTCAGGGCATGGGAAGGCTCAGCAGAGTCCTGGGAAGCTTCATATGGGGTACGTAATCAGCAGAATAAGACTGGACAAGAGAAAAGTGGGTTACTTGCCCCCACACACTGTAGAACATGAGCAGAAAGAGGGAAAGAACTTCAGGGAAAGTACAATCTGCTAGAGTCCCAGAGGGCTCAGGGAATCAGGGTATGAGGGCTCCTCCAGCAAGGAAGAGAATATGGATACCAGCAGCTCACCTCCAGTTTGCCAGCTGACCCAGGGGTGGAAAGCTATTGCAGCTCAGGAGGTCCCGATCTGTCCACATGTGCTTCAGTCCACCAGGGCTGCTATCACAAACACCACAGAATGGGCTGACTTACACAACTAGAATTTATCATCTCACAGTTCTGGGGGCCAGAAATCCAGCATCAAGGTATCAGCAGACCATACTTTTCCCAAAGTCTGAAGCATTCTAGTGGGGATTTGCCAGTAGTACATAACTCCATCTCTGCCTCTACCACATGGCCATCTCTCTCCTAACTCTTCGTACTGTGCCTAAATTTCCTCTGCTTGTAAGGTGGCCAGTCATATAGGACCAAGGTCCATCCTGATTCAATTTGGCCCATCCAAATGGGATCTCCAAAGACTGCATTAACAAATGAGTTCACATGGGGGACATAATTTAAGCCACCCACAGCCCACAATGCTCTGTCTCCATTTAGGCGATCAATGGATCCAAATCAAACTTTAGGCATATTCCTCACTGCTGAACTCATTGCGCCAAGTCAGGAAAACTCAAATGTTAGGTTATTAATGGCCAGTACAACTAGACATCTGCCATGCAGCCAAAGGAGGAGTGAGAGTGCGGCAGTGCAGACCCATGGAATATGCTTGGAGATGCCTTTATTCCCCAGGCTCCCGCACACACTAGGACTACAGCTGACTGTGGCTCCTGCTGAGAAGGGCCACGCCCCACCCCCACCCCACCTATTTCTCCACACAAGTGCTGTTCAGGAGGGTGTACTCGGGATCCCAGGGCTCAGTGTCCACCAGGAATCTGCAGAGCAGCTGAAAAGGAAGAAGGATGAAAGAGAATTAGAAAGGGTGACACGCTGAGAGTAGAATCTGTAGGACATACATGAACTCAAATTGCAACAAAAATAAAAAAACCAAAGAAAACAAACAGGGTGTTTCTCCAGAGCCTCCTCTTAGGAGAGTGTGACAGACATCGGACACCCTCATCAGAGTCCCTGCAGGCCTGGGACCTTGATCAGGGCCATCCATCCAGGAAAAATTTGGGGGGATGCAGAAAATTACTCCATCATGACTCCACCCAAAGGAAACAGTAACTGAAGTAGAATAAAAATCAGTAGAAATGCTGGCAGAGCTATGGTAATGACAGCTAAATTTATATAAGGTTCAAAATGTCCCTACCATTCAGTACCTATAACAACCTCCTCCATCTCCTACCCACTGGGATGTTCAAGGATACTCACCATGATAGGCTTTGCTTGATTCGTCACATTTCTCCCTCCCTCCTCCCCTGAAATCATCATCTTCGCAGCTGATAGGCTCACAGTTCACCCGTGTGCTCAGGGCAAATGCCCAGGACCAACCTAGATGTTCTCCTTCCTCCCAAGTACATCAACAATTCAGACTGCTCTAACTCCAGCTGGAGCCAGAAGACAGTGCTTTCCCAAAAACCAACAGTTGCCATGTCCAGGTTTTTCATCCTACCCAACACCATGAGAATTGCATGACAAAGCATTCAGAGTGGTGCTTGTAAAGCATGACTTAGGTCAAGTCCATGCACTGGGTCCCACCATCAATTGGACATTCTGGAGAAAATCCTACTTGGCACATCCTGACACCCCACCCCTCTGCACACCTGCCACTCAACACATCCCCTGCCAAGACACAGTTCAAGGATACTCAAGCCAATTCCTGCCCTACCCTGCCTTAGCCCATCTCAGTGCCTGTCCATGGCTGCCTGTCCAGTTCTTGCAAAACTACGTGGCTTGGTCCTTCATCTCATCACCTTGTTGAGAGGTCTTTCCTGCCCACATGTCCAACAAGCAAGCACCTTCCAATGTCACTTGCTTCCGCTTAGCCCCCTTACTGCTATGAAGCTTACAACGCAGCCTGCATCTTGACATTCCTGAATTTAGAGCTCATGTATATCCCTTGCCCAAGCCCCAAGTGAACACAGCCCTCTGTCATCTTTTCTGCTGATTTGCATTGACCCCCTACAGAGGCTGACTGACCAACCCACCATCACCCCATCCCAAACCCAAGGTCAGACTATGACAGACAGGGGTTTCTCAAGTCCTGGGGTGCACTGAGAACCCAAGGGGCAAATGGCGCCCTAGCCATCAGCTCTGCCCAAAGCAATGTAGACAGCAAATAGGGGCAACAGGAGGGGGCATGGTAGGAAAGACATGCGTTCCCATGATGCCTGGCTCAAAAGACATCGACCCATGAAGCCCCCATCCTGGAGAGGTGCTGGGAAGTAAATGGGGTGATGAAAGGGTGAGGGCAGGCAGCAGGCAGCCACACATGCATGAGGATGCACTCATCTGAGCATAGTGTCACCAGAACATTGTGATCTCAAAAGTGAGGCCACGGAAGGCACAGCAGGGAGGACTGTGGAAGGCACAGGAAGTGGTGGGCTGTGCATAGTGTGCTCTCATCCGGACCCCTTTCAGTGTCAAGTGGGAATTGATGCAGATCACAAACAGCACCATCCAGCTGTGGAATGAGACTCAGCCACCTGCTGTGAATTGCACCCAAGCCTCATGTCTGCACACGCCCCAGAACCTGCAGAGCCCAATGCTTGATCTTCTTCAGCATTCCTGCATCATCTTAAACACCAACAGGATACATAGTGAAGCCCCTTTAGTTCCTGATGTGGGTAGGACTGGCGTCTCCATTTCTAGGCCACTCTTGCCAAGGCTTAGGCATTTCATTAGACACTCAAGGAACCATTTTGGAATCTCTTGGTCTTTTCTGGTCTGCCTTTGCTCTCTGTGACACTTATTTCTGCATTTTGGTATAATCTCCTTCCTTCTGTTTTCCCTGGGTTCAATTTGCCATTCCTTGTCTGACTTCTTAAGACGGAGACTTGATTCTCTTCTCTCGGCCATTTCGCTTCAGCAGCATCCACATTTCCAGCTCTCCTGTCTGTTTAAATCCAAAGCCAGTAGCAGTTCCAGCAAGTGTTATGCCAAAAGTTTTTAATCATATCCTTAAAAATGACATGTGAATCAATATTGGGACATTTTCTTTAGCCCAAATATTATTTAGAGATTTATAAATAAAGCCTAACTCTTCCATTTGCCTAATTATAAAAACCTAAGCTAGTTTCCATTCATTGTAAAAGCCTGGCTTCCCAGAAAACCAAATTTAAATACAGTCAATTTGTTAACACCACCTAACTTTATCATTCCTAAGCAACCACTGCCTCCCCACATTGTAAGAACCCCCAAAGTAAAATGGCAAGTTCATATCAACCATTCAGTACATTTCCTGACCCGCTTCCGTATTCGCCCTCTAAAAGCTGCTTCTTTCCACCCCCTTGGTGGAGCTCCCTTCTACTTTCTGAATGCAATGCTGCTCAATTTACCAATCGCTCAAAAAACCTGTGAGATCCTAAATTGCAGGAAAACTTTCTCAATTATCAAAAATGTGACAATTTGAAATTACTTTACAATCCCAAAAAAAGAAAGATTATACTTGTGGGTTGGTCCACGCTTGTGGGGTTGAGATAGTTTCAGTTGGATTAAGTCAGTGAGGTGTGACTCAGGTTGAACCTCTGCCCTCTTGCTGGGCTAATAAAAGAGAGAAAAGAGAGCTCTACAATATTTGATTGCTGCCATCTAACAGACAGGAGAGGCTCAAAGGACTGAGGCCCCAGGGAGAAAAGAACCATTTACCTGATAGCTTGCAGCCGAATTTGGCAAAAAAGCAGAGCAGCCAAGCCTAAGAGAAGGAAAGAGAAAAACCCTTTGCCTGGTTGCCCTCAGCTGAGCTCTTGGAGACATTACAACTTGGAGGAATGGCAGAGACCAGGCAGAGATCACCTGCCATCTTGCTTCAACATGTGGCAGCTGATGGGTGAGAAAGCACCTCCTATGGTACCTTAGAGTGGATTTTTCATGGCCTTGGACCTGTATGTTTTATCCCAAATAAATATCCTTTATAAAATCCAACACATTTCTGATACTTTGCATTGGCAGCCGTTCTGCAAACTAAAGCAAAATATCTGCTGAATTTCCAAACATTCTGTGTGTTTCAGGATAACATTTTCTTCTTAATTTCAATGATACATCAAATGGTGAACAAATAAAAAACTGTGCCATCTGCTCTGCTTAATGGTTCAAAATCTGGGCAATTTTCATCAATGTTCCACCAGCTCAAGAAAGCAGGCATATTCTGAAGTGCTTGGCAAAATGTTCTACGTAAAACACAAAGTCAAATTCGTCACATGGGTTCTTAAGTTCTTCCATATACACCCTGGTTTTGAATACATAGTTTCTTAAAGGTCCTGAGAGAGGTGCTTCAAATACCTCATGTAGGACTGTGGAAGTAACTGATTGGCTTCTTCTATCCTTGTCCTGGTTGGCTTTATACAATCTGGCTCTGATAAGATGTGGCTCTGCAGACAGAATCATTGTGACTTCTAAAATCAAAGCAAAATGTGGCCTTAAGTTTTTTTCAAAGGCCATTGTTTTGTATCCCATATTTGTCTGAGTCCTAAAACCAGGAGAAAAGCCACATTCAGAATTGCATGATTGCCATTTACACATAGTGCCCAAACTGGAGGCCTGCTGGGGTCGTCGATGGGAGCCTTATAGTGTCCTGTGTCTCAGTTTCAATGCTGGAGTTCATGTCGCATAGACTGGGAATCGAGGCCAAGACTATTTGTGCACTTAAGGTGCATTCGAGCTTTAAATTAGAGCTTGAAGTAGAAAAGGAGCAGGACTCACGGCATTCCTGGCATGTAATGGAGCCAAGCTGAAAGCCTTTCCACCTGGGAGCACTACTGACACACCTTCAGGGCATATCCATGTGTCCTTGTCCAGCATGGGGTCTCGAGCATGCCTCGGCCCTTCAGCCTCCTCTTCACAGGGATGACAGACCAGCCTTGCTGACCTCACAGACCTACCATTGTCTATTTATCTATGCCCTCACCAAATCGTGGTGGGGCTTACGGGCCAACACAAAGTTTGTACCAAAGTATCAGAGCTGGCTTCTGCAGTAGTCTTTGCACTGTGCCTTGACCTTTTGTGCTGTGAAACAGAGGGGCTCTCTCCTGCCAAAGGAGAGTCAACTATGATTTCCTGAGAAGCAGGACACAGTTGCTACATTCAACAGCATTCCTGAATGGCCCAACAGGACAGAGGCAGACACTCTGTGAGCCAGAGTCTTAGAAAGGGAGACCGGCTGATTTCGGTGGCTGCTCCCTATCAGTATTTTTTTTTTTTTTTTTTTTTTTTGCGTTCCTTTTTAGTTGAAAGGGAAGGTGGTGTGGAGAGATTGGAAAATGAATAAATGATGGATGGATGGATGGAGGATGTATGTATGTATGTATGGATGTATGTATGTATGTATGGATGGATGGATGTATGCATGGATGTATGGATGGATGGATTGATGGATGGATGGACAGACAAATGAGCCTGCAATGAAACATGAAAGGACTAGAAATGAGCCAATAAGAATACCTGACCCCAAGTGAGGGGATTGATTCACTCAATATACTGCATAAGCATATAAAACAATCTCCATTGTGGTAAGAAAACCCCCAGTGATTTTCATTGCACAGAGACATCCATGGCAGACATAGGCGGGCTGAGAGTGCAGCAGTGCAGGGATGCTCCAGCAGGGTCCTCACCCACTGTCCAGCCCAAGAACAGCCTGGCGCCAGGACCAGGCTGGAGGTTGGAGGGAGATGTCAGCTCTCCTGGGGGGCAGGTAAGGGGGTGCCATCACTGAGACCTGTCCCCCACCTCCAGGGTGCCCTGTGCGAGATTCAGTTCACAGGACTCTTCATCAGAACTCTGCCTGGAGTAGACTCGTCCCTGCCTCCAAGAAAAGAACTTAAAGGGGGAGAGGTGATCAGATAATCTATGCACTTTCGCCAGCACAGGGGAATGTGTGTCCTAGAAGGGCAAGGACCGCTGGGATAAGCATGGGGCACAGAAGGTGTAGAGGCTGGGTCTTGCAGTGATGGCTCTGCCCAGAGGAAGGGAATGTGGACTCCTGCTGGTCACCCCTGGGCTCTCTGCTCAGAACCAGCACACGTTCCATCCAGCTTAGGAGCCCTGTGACCCCTGAGAGAGAGTCAAGAAACCCCCAATCTATCAGGAGCATCTTCTGACTACACTCCTAAACCTTCCCCCAATAGCCCTCCTTGATTGTCCTTTTGAATCCCAGCACATTTGTGCTTCTTTGGGTTCAATTTTATTTACCACCTTTTTTTCTCCGGGGCCTTCTTGCAAGGGGCAGTTTGCAAGGTCTTCCTCGTGTTTTCTGTGAGTTGTGTGGCCTAATTCTAGGTCCATTAAATATATTGGAAAATCCTCTGTCAAGAAATAGCAGCAAATGCTCTGAAGTAACTACTTTTCAGGAATGAGATAAAGACAGAAAACCATATAGAAAAGGGGGTAAAAGCCCTGGACATACATATGCATTAAATTAGGATATACTTACAATGTGGAATTTCTCTTATTTGTTTTATTTTTAATAAATGTTTTATTACACTTTCTTCTCTTAATTATCAATACCTTTTATATCTTCATATGTGCAACTAAAACATGTTCTAGAATGTTTCTGTGGCCCTCCTCCTAAAGGCCCAACCCTGGAAATCACATCTACAGTTTATTGAATATATTAGGTGTGGCTCAGCCACACAGTCAAATACTGCACAGCAATGAGCCCAAACACACTACACCATCATGTAAAACTATGATGAATCTCTCGAACCTAACTTTGGTGTACACTAGGAATTGTACCTAAAGAGAATATTCTGAATGATTCCATTACACAAAGTAGGAAAACTACGCGTCTTGGTCATTTAGCTCATCACCATGTTGAGAGGACTTCCCTGCCCACCTTCCATCGGCCAGCATCGTCCAATGTCACTTGCTTCCCCTTTGCCCCATTACTGCTCTGAAGCTTACAACCCAGCCTGCACCTTGACATTCAGGAATTGGGAGCTCATATATGTCCCTTGCCCAAGCCCCAAGAGAACACAGCCCTTTGTCATCTTTCCTGCTTACCACACAGGTCCTGAAAGGGTGAGCATACAGGGAAGTTCAACCATCTTCCCGAATGACATCAACTCAACCTGGTGTGTCTGTCCCCACTGTCTAGGCTATGCGCTCCCTAGTCAGCAAAACCACAAGCAGGGTGACCCCATTTATCATAGCAAGTGCCCCCACACCCTGGGGAGGGCCAGGTGCATCTACTCTGCTTGTCTCATCTCCTTGGGTTTATGTTTTTCAGCCTCTTCTTCCCTTAGACTCTCTCCTGCTTGTCCATCTCTACCCTTCTTTCTCCCAACAATTATCTCAGGATCAAGCTCTGTGTCTGTCCCCTCATGCACTAGCAGAATTTCTGATGATAATATTTATTCCCCTGGGTACTGTCTCTCCTTCTACCCTGTTTTCAAGATCCCTGCTCCTTAAGGAATTCTGTGGAAAGAGGAAGTATCTCTCATGAACAGTTGTATTTCTTTAAAATATCGCTTGCATTAAAGAAGCACTGAGTGTTTTCTGTCTGTTTGGACTCCCCCACCCTTAGCCTTGTTCCAGAGGAACCTGGGGTGGCAGGAAGCAGGGCATTTCCACTCATCTTCTGCTGAGTCTGTCTGCTCCACAGCAGGTTGTAGGCGAACTAGTCCTCATTGTCCTGATTGAACTGGAACACAGCAAACTCCACGGACATAGCAAAATACTTCCAATTTTTGCTAATGACATAAAATTCATTGCAAACGGTCCAGACATGACAAACCAGCAAAATAACACCCAGAAGCAGAGGCCCCAAGGAAGTCATATGTGCTCCCCACGTCAGTGCCGAGTCATAGGACAAGGGGTACCGCAGCGGCCAGAGATGCCCTTCATGGCTCTGGAAGCTACTGGGCCCTGTCCTGGAGGCCCCAAGCTTAGCACCAATTCCTGCCTTGGACCAGCACCTAGGTCCAGCTACTCCTCCACACTCCCCCGTCTAGTCCCTCCCATATCACGAAACACATGGTTAAGCAGGAGGCCACACCCACCCCCACACCCCACCCTCATGGTGTCCATACACTCCTCCATAAGCCTTGGACCCAAGGACACACGTCAATGTGCCCATCCCCTGCAAGTGTCCAGGAATGCCCCCTGCCCCATCCCAGCCATGGAAAGGACCCAGGTGGGGGCTATAGCCACATTGCTGAACTCCCAGCCATGCACACAAGGTCCATCATAGTCACAGGGTTTAGAAAAAAAATGGATTGCCCAAACCAAAGGGAAAGAACTCTTCCTTTCAGGGCTAGGACAGCAGCGCCTACAGGAGGGAGGAAGGAATCATTGCTGTGGCATATGTTGGCACCATTTCTTCCATCTGCTTCTGCCCATGCCCAGGGCCCTCTCTGGAGCCTGCTGTTCAACCTGCCATCCCGCTTTCCCCACTCTGAGGCCTGACAGTGACAGACAGATTCCTCAACATCTTGGGTGGACTGAACCCCAGAATTTGTGGAAAATGGAGCCCCAGACACGAGGTCTGGTATGATCAATGTGAACAACAGCTAGAGGCATGAGGAGGGATCGCTGTGGGGACTTGTCTATTTGATTGAAATATGGTCAGTTTTGATCAATGTTCCACCAGTTCGAGAAAGTAGTCATATTTTTCATTTCTTAGAAAAATGGTCTATTTAGATCACAAAGTCAATTTAGTCACAATGCTTTAAATTCTTCCATATGCTCCCTGGTTTTGACTGAATAGGTTCTAGCAGTTCGTGGGAGAGGTGCTACAAATTCCTCCCCTAGGACAGTGAATGTACCTGATTTTCTTCTAACCTTGTCGTGTGTTGCTTTATACTACCTGGCTGTGAAAAGAGGTGGTTCACAGATAGAATCATTGTAAGTTCTCAAATCAAAGTAAAAGGCTGCCTTAGGTTTCCCCAAAGGCCATTTTACTTATCACATATTTGTCTGGGTCCTAAAACCAGCAGAAAAGCCACAATCAGAACTGAGCAATTCCCATTTACACACTAGTGACCCAATTGGAGGCCTGCTGGAATAATCGATGGCGGCCTTAAAATACCCCACTGCCTGATGACACAGAATAGGGACCGTAAATAGAGAACCTGCATGCACTTAAGCTGCATCTGAGTTTTAAATGAGAGCTTGAAGTAGAAAAGGAGCAGGACACCAGGCTTTCCCAGCATGAAATTGGACCTGAAGGTGAAAGCGATTCTATCTGTGAGCACTGCAGGCAAATGTTCGGGGATTATCCATCTGTCCTTGCCCAGCATGGGGCCTGTGACCACGCCTTAGCCCTCTGAGCCTCCGCTCCAAAGGGGATAACATGCCAGCCTTGCCAAGCTCACGGACGTAACTTTGAATATTTGGTGGTGATTTGGGGGGGGACGTTTACAAACCAACACATGGATGGGTGGAAAGGACCAGTGTTAGCTTTAGAAGCGGTCCTTGTGTTACGCCTTTAAACTTACGTGCTGTGCAGCATAGAGGCTTCCTCTTCAAGGTAGAGTCAACTCTACCTTGGGTGGTCCTGGGATCCCAGGAGCTTACAGAGAAGCAGGACCCAGTTCCTCCTTTCTGCAGCATTCCTACCCCAGTGCCTGAGTGGTCCCGCAGGAGAAGGACTGCCCCTCCATGAACCTGGGTCCTGTAGAGGGAGGCAAGGGGATGCCTGTGGCTGCTCCCTCATAGCATTATTTTTTTTATCCATGTTGAGTTGAAAGGGAGAGCAGAA
>JAKSZT010004976.1:2736787-2749124 GCA_026826555.1 Tolypeutes matacus
AAAATCAGTGGTAATGCTGGCAGTGCTTTGCTAACAACACTTAAATTTATATCAGGTCCAATCTTTCTTTACCCTTAAGACCCTATGAAAATCTCCTCCTTTTCCATTTCACTGGGATATAAAAGGGTACCAAAACTGTGATAGACTTGGACTGGCTCATGTAATTTCACCCTCCCTCCACACCAGCAGTCATCATCTTCAAAGCTGATAGGGTCACAGTTCTCCCATGTGTTCAGTGCAAATGCTCAGGACCACCCTAGGTGTACCCTTTCAGGCCAAGGACATCAACGATTCAGGCTGCTACAACTCCAGGTGATTCCAAACATCAGAGCTTCTCCATCACCTCGCACCTACCATGTACGGGTTTTTACATCCTCTCCTCACCTACCACCCTTTCCCAACCCCCCTCCACACCCTCATTAGATTTGCAGGGCACTGTGGGGAAGATTCCTTGAGACGTGGGATTCTGGCTTGAGAACACACACAGAGTATCTGGAACGCAAGACACTAGCTCAAAAGGAAAATCTTGATAATACTGCTTGAACTCTTTGTGGTACCAAGACTCAAGGATAAAATAGAAACAGGTGTGAACTTTGCCCGCAATAAACTACCAAGCTACATCTGAGAGTAATTGATCACTAGACGAACTTCTCTGCATGTAACTGAAACCTTCCTCTGCTAATAAAACCACTTGGCTGTCTGTGTTTCAGGGCTAGCGTGGTAGATAAATTCTGCTAGCCCCTGACCCCAGCTTTCTCTTAAACTCTTAATCTTGTCCTTCTTATATCGTGGTACGCTTCGTCAAGTCACCGCTTTACAGCAACAGGGCACAGCATTCAAAGTGATGCTTATAAAGCATGGCTTAGGTTCCATCCCTCCACTGAGCCACAACCTCAACAGGCTCCTGACACGTGGAGAAATTCCTACGTCCTCCACCCGGTCATCCTCACACTTCTGCACACCTGCCTCTCAGCACCTCCCTTGCCGACACTTAGGTTAAGGGATAGTCAAGCCAGTCCCTCAGCTCCCCAGCCTTGGCCTAACTCAGCGCTTCTCAGTGGCTGCCTGTCTTGCTTTGGCAAACCTACATGTGCCTGGGTCCTTTGACTCATCACCTTGTTGAGTGGTCTTCCCTGCACACCTGAGTTACAAGCCAACCCCTTCCAGTATCACTTGCTTCCCTGTGGCCCCTATAACTGTTGTGAAGTTTGCAACCCCAACCTGCATTATCACATTCAGGAATTTGAAGCTCACGTAAGACCCAACAGCACACAGCACCATGGCAACTATTCTGTTACCACATAGTCCCCCAAAAGTGTGGGTTTACAGAAAGGGTGAACCATCTTCCTGAATGACAACAACTCAACCTGGCATATCTGTCCCCATTGCCTGGCCTGCATGCTTCCTATTCAGCAAAGCCACAGGCAGGGTAAGCCCATTTATCGTACCAAGTGCCCCCATGCCCTGGAGAGGCCCAGATGCATCTTTGCTTGTCTTATCTCATTGGGTTTTCGTTTTTCAGCCACTTCCCCCCTTAGCTTCACTCCTGCTTGTCGTCTCTGCCATTCCCTATCCCAACAAGTATCTAAGGATCAAATTCTGTGTCTGTCCCCCTCATACACTTAGCAGGATTTCTGATGATAATATTTAGTCCTCTGCATACCGTCTCTCCTCCTACCCCTTTTTCAAGATCTCTGATCCTTAAAGAGACCTGAGGAAAGTTGAAGAATCTCTCATGAATCTTTATTCTTTTAAAATGTCGACCACATTAAATTAGCACTGACTGTTTTCTCCCACTTTGGGACTCCCCAAACTTTGGTCTGGTTCCAGGGAGGACCTGGGGTTGCAGGAAGCAAAGCAGTGGCCACCCAACTTCCTCTGACTCTGTTTGATACACAGCAGTTGTAGGCGAACGTGTCCTCGCTGTCCTGATTGAAGTGGAACACTGATATGATGAAATACTGCCAGGTTTTGCTAACATCATAAAATTCTTTGTGAACAGTCCAGATCATAAAAATGAGTGCCAAAACCTGAGGCACCAGGAGAGCCATGTGTACTCACCGCTTCAGTGCTGGGGTCTGAGAACAATGGGTAGCGAGAGGTGGCAGCCACAGCTATCAATGATGCCCAACATGGCGCTGGACACCACACAACTCTGCCCCTAGTGTACCCAAGGTTAGTACCTCCTCCTGCCTTGGATCAGCGCCTAGGTCCAGCTCCTTTATCTCACGTCCCTGCTTCGTCCCCTGTTATCACCAAACGCATGGTTGAGCAGGAGGTGACATCCCATGTACTCACTTCCCCCTATGGTGTCCATATCCTCCTCCCTAAACTTTGGACACAACATGCATCAATGTGCTGATCCCCTGTACATGTCACAGGATACTCCCCCTGCCCCAGGCCACCCATGAAAAGGACCCACGTGGGGGTTGTGCCTACCTCGTTGAGCTCCCATCAGTGCACACAAGGTCCTAAAAGGTCATGGAACTAGGAAGAAACTGGATTACCCAAATCACAGGGAATGGAGAGAGGAGGCAGATCTGCTTGTCACCTTAGCTGTGCCAATGACCGCAGGGCCATGACAGCATAGCCTACAGGGGGGGAGGGAGGAATCTTTGCTGTGGCATATGGTGGTCCCATTTCCTCCACCTGCTTCTGCCCATGCCTAGGGCCCTCTCTAGAGCCTGCTCTTCAAACTGCCATCCCCCCCTCTTTACCCACTCTGAGCCTGACATGGAAAGACAGGGGTTTATCAAATTCTTGGGTGGACAGACCCCAGAAATTGTGGGAACTGGAGCCCCAGACATCAGGTCTGGTGCCGTCAATGTGAGCAACAGCTAGGGGCAGGAGGAGGGATCGGTTTGAGGATGACATGCGTTCCCATGATGCTCGGCCCTTCTCTGGTCCCATGACCTCAAAGAGGCATCAACCCCCTATGCCCACTCCCCACAGAGCCGCTCAGGATTAAAATGGGCAATGGAATGGAGAGGGCAGGCAGCTGGCAGAGCCACAGCACATGAGGACACACTGACCTGAGCATCGTGTCACAAGTATGTTGTGATCTCAAAAATGAGGCCACAGGCAACACAGCACTGAGGAATGGGGAAGGCACAGGAAGTGGTGGGCTGTGCAGAGGGTGCCCTCATCTGGACCCCTTTCATTGTCACGTGGGAATTGATGCTGACCACAAACTGCACCACCCGGCTGTGAAATGCAACACAGCCACCTGCTGTGAATTGCATCCAGGGATCATGTTTGCACTAGCCCGGGAACCTGCAGAGACCAATGCTTGATCTTCTTCAGCGTTCCTGCATGGCCTTCATCACCAACAGGGGAGGTAGTGAGGCCCCTTTCATTCAGATGTGGGTATGACCAGCATCTCCATTTCTAGGCCACTCTTGCCAAGGCGTAGCAATTTCATTAGACACTCAAGAAACCAGTTTGGAATCCTTGGTCCTTTCTGGGGAGCTTTCGTTCTCTTTGACACACATTTCTGTGTTTTTGTTATAATGTCCTTCCTTCTGATTTCTCTGGGTTCAATTTGCCATTCCTTGTCTGATGTCTTGAGACAGAGACTTGGTTCTCTGATCTCGACCCTTTCCCTCAGCAGCATTCACCTTTCCAGCTCACTGTAAACCAAAGCCAGCAGCAGCCCCGCAGTGTGTTATGACAAAAGTTTTAATCATTTCCTTAAAAATATATGCAAATCTCCCTTAAGAATCTTTCTCTATCCCATGAATTATTTAGAGATTGAAAACAAAAACCTAGTTCCTATAAATCCCAGGCTTGCCCAGAAAACCAAATTTAAACACAGCCAATTAGTTATCACCAGCTAACTTTCTCATTCCTAAGCCACTGCCACCTCTCCCATATTATGCCCCCAAAGTGAAATGAAAGCTTCATGTCAATCAATCAATACATTTCCCCCCTTGCTTCTGTATTTGCCTTGTAAGAGCTGTTTCTTTCCACCCTCTTGGTGGAATTCCCTTCTACTTTCTGAATGGATGATCCTCAATTCACCAATCCTCAGTAAATCTGTAAGACCCTAAATCACCTGGAAAATTTTCCATTTATCAAGATGTATTCCTGAGGCAAACAATCAGAACAGCAAGCAGCTGAGGCCTCTCCCCAACATTAGGAAGGGAAAGAGAAAACCCTTTATTCCCATGCCTTAAAATATATATATATTGCTGAATTTCCACTTATTTTGTGTGATTTTGGATAATTAATTCATCTAAATCTCACTCTGACCTAAGACCCCACTGTGACATCATCTCTGTGAAATTCATTGAGACTTGTCTTTTCCATCAAAATCCATTCAGTTTTGATCACTGTTCCACCAGCTCAAGAAAGTAGGCATATATTTCACTTCTTGGGTAAATGGTCTATATAAATCACAACGTCAAATTTGTCACAATGTCTTAAAATCTTCCATATGCTCCCTGGTTTTGACTGAATAGGTTATAGCAGTTCCTGGGAGAGGTACTTCAAATTCCTCCCCTAGGATAGTGAATGTACCTGATTTTCTTCTAACCTTGTCATATATTGCTTTAGAGGAACTGGCTATTAAAAGAGGTGGTTCTGCAGATAGAATCATTGTAACTTCTCAAATCAAAGCAAAATGTGGCCTTAAATTTCCAGGAAGGCCATTTTACTTATCCCATATTTTTCTGAGTCCTAAAACCAGCAGAAAAGCCTCAATCAGAAGTGAGTGATTCCCATTTATACACTAGTATCCAAATTGGAGGCCTGCTGGAATCAGGGATGGGGGCCTTAAAATGCCCCACTGCCAGAGGACACAGCACAGAGAGTGTAAATAGAGACCTTGCATGCACATAAGCTGCATCTGAATTTTATCCAACAGCTTGAAGTAGAAAAGGAGCAGGACACCAGGCTTTCTCAGCATGAAATGCAACCTGAAAGTTCTATGTGTTAGCACTACTGGCAAATGTTCGGGGATTATCCATCTGTCTTTGCCAACATGGGGTCTGTGATCATGCCTCAGCCCTCTGAGCCTCCTTTCCAATGGGGATAACAGGCCAGCCTTGCTAAGCTCACAGACCTACCTTTGTATACTTGGTGGGATGCGGGATGGGGGCACATTTACAAACCAATACATGGAATGGTAGAAGGGACCAGTGCTAGCTTCAGCAGTGGTCCTTGTATTATACCTTTGAGCTTTTGGGCTGTGAAGCATAGAGGCTTCCTCTCACCACGGTAGAGTCAACTTGGTGGTCCTTGGAACCCAGGAGCTAGCAGAGAAGTAGGACCCAGTTGCTCCATTCAGCAGAATTCCTACTACAGTGACTAAGTTGTCCCACAGAAGAAGGACTGCCCCTCCATGAAACTGGGTCCTGGTTGGAAGGAAGGGGCATGTCTGTGGCTGCTCCCTCATAGCATTATGTTTTCATGCCTGTTGAGTTTAAAGGGAGAGCAGTATGGAGATATTGGAAAATGGATAGATGGATGGATGGATAGATGAATGGATGGATCGATGGAAGGATGGATGGATGGATGGATGGATGGATAGACAAATGAGCTTGCAAGCTGGCCTTAGAGTGCTGGATATGAGCCACTAAGGAGTGCCTTACTTGAAGTGAACACATTGATTTACTCAAGATCCTGCACAAGGTGCTGAAAGAATCACCATAATGGGAAGAATCCCAGTTGCTTTTCAGTGAGCAGAGATATCTGAGTGCAGCAGCATGCACTGTTCCCGAAAGTGCTCTGAGTTGCCTTTATTCCCCAGGTTTCCCCACACACTAAGACTACAGAGCTGACTGTGGCTCCTGCTGAGAAAGGCCAGGCACCCCACCCACCTATATCCCCACACAGGTGCTGTTCAGGAGGGTGAAGTCAGTGCACCAGGGCCCGACATCCACCAGGAAAGTGCAGTGCAGCTGAGAAGGACAAAGAATGAGAGAGAATTACAAAGAGCAGCACGTCCTGAGCAGTACCTGTAGGACACATAGAAACTCAAGAGGCACCAAAAATTACCGAACCACAGAAAGCAAACAGGGTGGCTCTCCTAGAGCAGAGCTGGGAAAACACAAAGCAGCACCGGAGTAAGGCGCAGAGGCTGCTGGATCCTGACTCTGCCCAACTGAGCTCCTGGTTCCTAGGATGCCTACATGGGGGTCCCTGCCCCCAAGGGATTCCTGTCCACTCATAGCCTCCCCAAGGCACAGGAGGCTGGTAGACTCATGCCCCATTTTTCCTGCTCCAGCAGGGTCCTCTCCCACTGCACAGCCCAAGGACAGGCACCAGCACCAGGCTGGAGGTTGGAGGGAGACCTCAGCTCTACTAGGGAGAAGCATCCTCACTGAGGCCCATCCCCCACCTGCAGGGCCCCTGTGTGAGATTCAGTTCACAAGAGTGTAATATCAGAACTTTACCTGGACAAGAACCATCCCAGGATCCAAAGAAACAATACAGAGGGAGGTTGTCAGATAAACTAGGCTGTCCCCAGCACAGAATGTCATGTACCCAAGAAGAACAAGGACCACAGGGACAATCTGATGTGCCTGAACCCCAGGCACAGAAAGGGATGAGACTGGGACCCTGGAGTGAGGGTTCCATCCAGATGGAAGATCAGGTGGACCCTGCAGGTCCCCCCTGTGCTCACAGCCTCACTGTGAACAGAGGCTCCGTGACCCCACCAGGAGCCAGGCTTTGTCTGCTTAATGAGACCACATTGTCCCTCCAATGGGGGAGCCCAGAGACCCACTGGGGAAGGGTAGGAAACCCTCACTCTACTAAGAGAATCTCCTGACAATTCTCCTAAGCCTTCTCCCAAAGGTCCTCCTTGAATTTATTTCTCATTCCCAGCATATTTTTACTGCTTTGGCACTGATTTTATTCTCCAAACTTTTTTTCTCCTTGGCCTTCCTGCAAGGGGCAGTGGTTAATTTCTTCTTCGTGCTTTCTGAAAACTGTGCGGCCCATGTGCAAGTCCATTAAAAACATCATTGCCCACATATGTCAAAAAGAAATTATACAAATGACTGCTAAATATGTGCTCTCCTAAGTGAAAAAAGCACAGAGAACCAAGTAGAACAGTGGGCAACAGATTAGAATAAGTTTATGTATATCAGTGAGGATGTATGTATCATGTGTGATTTCTCAATAGGTACATAATGAATGAAAAATTGGACAAAAGTACACTTAACACATCCTCTAGAATGACCCCTGCAGCCCTCTTCCTAATGACCAACACCTGGTAATGACATCAACAGTGTACTGAGTGTGCATGGTGTGGCAATTTCACACAATTGAGTGCTACACAACAATAAGACTTTACACAGCACTGTATCACCAAACATTCTGATTAATCTCTCAAATGTATTATTGACCAGCACAAACCACAGACAAAGAACATGTACTGATGGATTCCATTTATATAAGGGTGATTAGAAATCAGGGACATGGAGTGATGTCAGCAAGATGACACAAGATGATAGAGCAAGGCACACTTAGCTAACACCCCCTACACACACACACACAGAAGAACCCTTAAAAAAGCACACAGAATCTGTCAGAACCAACTTGATCAGAACTCTAGAAAACAATCAAGGTTAAACAACAGCCAAGCAGACACTGAATCAGGAAAAAGAAAAACTCAAAATGGTAGGAAATCTGGGGATTGCTTTCATTTGCCCTAGCCTTGCCCCAGAATTGAAGGGAGAAATGGACAGTTCTAAAATAATAGTTGGAGACTTCAATACATCTCTTTCAGTAATGGTTAGAATAACTAGACACAATATCAATAATAAAAAATAAAGTTTATAATACTGAAAAATATTATAACCCAAGCAGACCCCAACAGACATACATAAAACACTCTACCCAATATCAGCAAAATACTCATTCCTGTCAAGTACACTGTGACTATTCTCCAGTTAGACCAAATGTTAAGTCAAAATAAGTTATTGCTTAATGAGTACAGAGTTTCTTTTTGGGGTGTTAAAACAGTTTCGCTAATGAACAAAGGTGATAATAGCACAACATTGTGAATGTAATTATCACTGAATTGTACACTTGAAAGTGGTTAAGACAGGAAATATTGTGTTGTATACATTTACCACAATGAAAAATAAAAATAAAAACACTAAAAATAATTACTGAGGAGTCCACATAAAATCAACATCGCTGGCTAAGCATGGACAGCTTTCACCATTTCCTTAGGAGCTAAACTGGAAAAAGTGACATTAACAACCACTGTAGAAATATGAAATACACATCACATCTACGGATAAAAGCAAGCTAGTTATTTGTTTTTCCTTCAAAATGCATTCATTTTTTCAAATGTGCTGAATAACATGTAGGTATTTCTCCTGAAATACTTTACTTTTCATTTTCTAAAGAAAGTAATCAAGTAAATGCTCAATGTTTGTTTTGTTTTGTTTAAGTGTTGTTTTTCCAGATAATCTCTCAGGATAAACATTCACTTAGTCACAAATATGTAATTCTGTAATCATGGAGTGACTCTAGGCTTTGTTTGGTACATCTTTCATGGAGAAATCCATGAATATAATACTCTCACCTGTGAATATTTTAAATGTAATAAAAATAAATGTGGAATTAAATGTATCCAAATGTATTATGCTCACTTTTACAATGATGAAAGAGTACAGTTCTGTGGATTGCTATCTTCAATTGCCATGACCTGGTAGAAATTATAATATTTTCTTGCATTAGTGTCAGCACCAAAGCAGAGGCAGCCCTTCAGTCCTTCTCCCGGGAACAAAACACGTGGGACAGCAGTGGGAAAAGCAGAGACTTGAGCTGCTCTTATCCTGTGGATTCCAGGGCGCCCCTGAGCTACCGCAGTGTCCGAATATGTCCATGTGTCTGCGGGGCGCTGGCCTGGCGCGCGGACCAGGCTGTCTGAGGGTCCCGAGCACCCTAACGCACTGCGGGATGTCCCGGCTCCCAGAGGCCAACGGTCACTGTAGCCCTGCGCGCATCGTCCCTTGCCTCATCCACTGACTCGGACCTTCTGGAAGCGGAATTCCTGCTCGAAAGGACCGCCCCCGCCACACCGTGGTCATGGGCAACAACCTGGGCAGCTACCTGACCACGCCCGAGCCCGCGTCCCTGCCTCGCACCCTGGAGCACAGAGCCCTGAGTCCCAAGCCCACTGGCCACCAGCCAGCCCCTGTTGAGTGTCCTTTGTCCACATGCTCTGTCAGTGCTTGGGGCGCACCTGATCCCTGCCCCAGATCCCGCCCTAATGGGAGCACATCAATCTCCTGAGGGTTGTAGTCCCAGAGGCCTGGAGGCGCTTTCCTAACAACCTGCTCTAGCAGACCATCATGGGCTGGATCTGACCTGCGCATGGGACAACTACAGGGAGAGGTGGCTTTGGAATGCTGCAACCCCAGACAGGTCAGGAGACCGGTCACCCTAAAAATCGCTCCTCCTGAGAGCAGAGGGAAACTCTTTAAAATGTGCCCACCCCCTAGAAGCCCCCAGACCCCCGTGCCAGGGAGAGTGTGCTGACAGCGCTCAGCCAGTTCAACAAAGGGAAGAAGTTTGATGGGCCCAACAGAATGGAAAGCCATGATGACAAGAGAAGGAGACACAGCTGAGAGGCCAGGCTTTCTGCCTTCATGTCTGTGGTGAGAAATGGAGTGGCTCCTTCCCTTGGTCCCTTCACTGGGATCCTTACGAGCCCCTATTTCAGAAGCCTATGGCATAATGTGAGTCTCTTCAAGTCTGTGTCCTCTCCTTAGTTACAAGAGTAATTTTGGACTTTGCATGTTGTCTCAACACAGTTAGCAAAGTGTAAGCCCAGGCTAGGCTGGGATTAAAAGGATGAGGAGGGCACGACAGGAATCCCATGGAAAGAAGGTAGTTCCACAGAGGGAATTGCTGGAAAGAGCCAGGAATGAGCTCAAGGTTCAGATAGCAAGTCCCTCCCCACTGTCCTTCCTCCACAGCCCTATTCAAACCAGAGTAAATGCTGCAATGCTGACTATGCCATTTTCTATCATGGATTTCATCTCCTCCACAGCTCAGTCTCTTACCCCAAATACTGAAAAAGACTGAGAACCCAGTGGTTTGCATTTCAGACCATTTGTTTCTCCCCCAATCTGGTTTTCAGATTTCACTGTGCCTAAGAATTACCTGGAGTCCATCTCCAACAATGTTGACTCCACAAGGTCAGAGCAGAGAGCCAGGACAGGTACAGCAAACTTTCAGAAACCTGTGCTGGTTAAGAAAAACGGGTAAGTCAAGAGAAAGGCCATGCAAATAATGATGATAATAATAATAATAACAATAATAATAAATAAAGGATTAAAATAAGCATGTGCTTCAATTAATTTGTTAAAAAATACCTGCCCTCTTCTTGCTGATGTCTGCTAGGAAAGCTATTCATGGTCATATATGTAATAGGCACAATTCTGCGTATATCCTTCCCAATAGTTGTTAAAAGCAGGTACAAAAAATGTGCCTCCAGGATTTCTGTTGGGAAAGATGATGCCGATGCCTCGGAGAAGTTTGGGACTCTCTGCAAAGTGCAATGAAGACACTGAGGGAGCTTGAAAGCACACACACTAGGCTGGACCAAAGCATAGAAAGTATCTCATGAGTTTTTTATGCACAGAGAGAGAAGAAAGAGGAGTCAAGAATTATGAAGAGCCAGTTGCCAAGACCTGTGAGGGAAACAGACCACTTGGGACTCCAGGGGGAGACAAGGAGGGCGCCCTCCAGGTTGCTCATTCAGATAGGAAAGAATTTAACAGCTTTCTCCCAGGTCCTCATGCACAGGGCCATGGTAAAGGGACAGTATTGGTGGATTTTATGATCCTAAGTGCTATTTCTCAGGCACTCCTGAGTGCCCCTGGGATTTGAGATCAGAACAACATGCTCCTTTGGAGCAATGAGCAGGGATGAAGGCTCACTATATTTTTAAGGGGGATTGATCACTTCACCAAATGGGAAATGAGACTTCCAGTTGCAACCCACCATCAAGGAGCCGGCTCTGGGTGTGCATTCCAATGGGGGTTCAGTTTGTCTGTCCCTCTAAGAAAAACTGCAGAAAGAAAAGAAAACCATTTGTCTCTACTGCCAAGACCCTAAGGGAAGAAAAAATAGGGGATTTGCTCTCAGTGAGGTGCCCCTTGATAGGTTTCAAAGCACTTCTGCACATCCATCAACAGATATTCCACCAACCCTGTCCATGAACAGATGAATGAATGAAAGGTGCTCTGTCCATGGTTTTGGTAAGGCAGGTGGTGATGGTAGCACAACATTGTGAATGCAGTTAACTCCACTGTATTATACACTTGAGAGTGGTTAACATGGGAAATGTTCATTGAAAATATTTTACCACAATAAAAGTTTTAAAATAGAGAAGAAAGAAAAGAAATCAGGGTCACGCTCGGCCTTGCAGAGGGCAGTGCCTGCAGTGAAGAGTGTTCTGTCTGTTCATTGGGCTGTGGAATGCAGAAACGTAACTGTCCATTTTGTAAACATTCACTGAGTGCCCACATTGAGTCAGATGCTGTTCGGTGATTATACTGGGCTTCTATAAGAAATTCTTAAACTATTAAAAGCTATTAATTTCCCTTCCCTGAATATAAATCCAGGATCATTCTGGAAGAACACAAAGAGAGAGAGAAACCAATCCAGCCCACTCCTCTCACTGGGGTGCCCTGGAATTTGTCTAGAGCACTGACTAATATGGGGCTCAGACACTCACACTGCTGACAGGTGGTACCCACAGATAACATCCACCCACACTCACTCATATACCCCTATCCGTTCTTGCATGTTGCCCCCGACACTAAGCTAGGAATGAGCCTCCAGGGGCTGGGGCAGCAGCAGTGGAGGTATCCATTGGCAAGGGGGTCCTGCTGGCCACCCAGGACACAGGGCCAGGGGCTGTAACCCAAGGAAGAGCAGACGGTCAAGGAACTGGGCAGACACACTTGCTCTGTGCAGGGAGAGTGGGTCCACAGTGCCTCTTCTTTAGGAGAGGGTTGTACACGTGGGACCCTCCTCATCAGAATCCCAGCTGACAAATCAATGGTCTCAGGGCCATCAGGCTGGGTAGGATCTCTACAGGTGGAAAAAATTACTGCCACTCACCTTTTGCTGGCCTTGCCCGATCGCAAGCAACCTGTATGATGCTCTTCCATATTTTCATGATTGAACCAAGTCACAGCAAATACCACAGATGCCACAAAGTGATCCAGGTTCTTACTAATATCTATAAATTCTTTCTGAATGGTCCAGACATGAGCCCCCAGCACTAGGAGTCCTACAAGCAGAGGCACCTTCCGGAACATGGCTCTCCTCTGCATCAGCTCTGGAGGACTGGGGGCACTCG
>JAKSZT010004976.1:2781656-2798473 GCA_026826555.1 Tolypeutes matacus
CCCGACCAAAATCCCCCCTCCGGTTCACTGGGTGCTGATTAGCTCGTTTGCTCTATTCACACAAGGTCCAAGGGGCACCAGGCAGCCAGATCCCCAGAAAATAAAACTTTTTCGCCCCGCCCGTGGCTCAAAATGGCCGTTTTATTTTATTTTTCCCTAACCGCGGGGCTCAGCCGCCTGTGCCAACCTCCACCGGCAGCCTCAAAACTCACAAATCTCCACCGTTCGGTCCACGCCGCCGATCCACGCAGATAGATGTCCCAAGCCTCTCACTCCACGCATGCACAGCACAGACCCCCGGGCAGGACCCCGTCCCCAATCCGCCTTGCTCTGGGAGCTTGCAGTGTGCGCCCTCCTACACTAACGCCATCTTCTTATTTTTAATAAATGTTTTATTACTCTTTATCCTCTTATTTAACAATACCTCTTATAGAAAATGTTCATATGTGCAATTAAAACATGTTCTAGAATGTTCCCTGAGGCCCTCCTCCTAAAGGCCCACCCTGGAAATCACCTTGACAGTTCATTGAATATATTACGGGTGGCTCGGCCACACAATCAAATACTGCACAGCAAAGAGCCCAAACATGCTAGGGCATCATCTAAAACTATGATGAATTTCTCAAAAATACTGTTGGTGTCCACAAGTAATGGTACCTAAAGAGAATATTGTGAATTATTCCATTACATAAAGAAGGAAAACACTCTCCATGCTGTAAGAAATCAGGGTAATGCCCTCACTTGTGGGGGACAGTGCCCCTGGGGATATGAGGGACTCCTCGGTGCCAAGAATCTTCCAACTTCTCATGGGGTCATTGGCAACTCGAAAGGAAGAGCTCATGTTACAAATGCTCATTGAACCGGTTGAAGTTCTATGAGTTTATTTGGCCTCTATAAGAAGTTATTAAAAGATACTATTTTCCCATCCTTAAATATAGATCCAGAATAACTCGGGAACAACTCAGAGACAAGCACATCCATCCAGGACCTCCGCACACCCCCAGGGAGCACTTCTTTCTCTGAACTGACCTGGAAACTGTCTAGAAAGCTGACTTACCCTAGGCCTCAGTTGACAGATGGTCCCACAAACTCCACCCACAACTCACATACGCCTATCCCTCCTCCAGGGACAACCAATCACTTAGCTAGGACAGGAGGTCAGGAGGCTGAGACAGCAGCAGTGAAGGCATCCACAGCCAAGGGGGTCCTGCTGGCCTCCCAGGAGAGAGGGCAGGGGCTTCAACCCAAGGAATAGATAGGTGGTCAAGAAATGGGAGAGACTCCAGGTGGAGCCAGAAGACAGCGCTTCCCCACCAACCAGCAACTGCCATGCCCAGGTCTTGCATCCTGCCCAACACCATGAGATTTGCAGGGCAAAGCATTCAGAGTGATGCTCATAAAGCATGACTTAGGTCACGTCCCTCCAATGAGTCGCACCATCCATTGGACATTCTGGAGAAAATCCTACGTTGCCCACCCTGCCAGACCCACCGCTCTGCACACCTGCCACTCAACACATACCCTGCCAGGTTCAGGGATACTCAAGCCAATTCCTGAGTTCCCCTGCCTTGGCCCATCTCAGTGCCTGTCCACAGCTGCCTGTCCAGCTCTTACAAACCTACATGTGTCTGGGTCCTTGGTCTCATCACCCTGTTGAGTGGTCTTCCCTGCCCATCTTCCAATAGGCCAGCACCTTCCAATGTCATTTGATTCCCCTTAGCCCCCTTCCTGCTCAAAAGCTTACAACCCAGCCTGCACCTTGACATTCAGGAATTTGGAGCTCATGTATGTCCCTTGCCCAAGCCCCAAGAGAACACAGCCCTTTGTCATCTTTCTTGCTTACTGCACAGGCCCCCAAAGGGTGGGCTCACTGGGAAGTTGAACCATCTTCCTGAATGACATCAACTCAACCTGGCAGGTCTGTCTCTGCTGTCTAGCCTATGTGCTCCGTATTCAGCAAAACCACATAGGTGATCCTATTTATCATTGCAAGTGCCCCAACACCCTGGGGAGGCCCAAATGCATCTACTCTGCTTGTCACATTTCCTTGGGTTTTTGTTTTAAAGCCACTTCTTCCCTTAGCCTCTCTCCTGCTTGTCTGCCTCTGCCCTTCTCTCTCCCCACAATTATCTCAGGATCAAACTCTGTCTGTGCCCCTCATACACTAGCAGGATTTCTGATGATAGTATTTAGTCCCCTGTGTACCGTCTCTCCTTCTATCCTGTTTTCAAGAACTCTGCTCCTTAAGTATTCCTGCGGAAAGTTTAAGAATCTCTCATGAATCTTGTATTTTTTTTAAATGTCGACCACATTAAATTAGCACTGACTGTTTTCTTCCACTTCGGGACTCCCCTACCTTTGTCCTGGTTCCACGGGGACCTGGGGTTGCAGGTGGCAGAGCAGTGGCCACTCACCTTCCGCTGACTCCGTCTGATCCACAGCAGGTTGTAGGTGAACTTGTCCTCGCTGTCCTGATTGAACTGGAACACGGCAAACTCCACACACATGGAGAAATACTCCAGGTTTTGGCAAATGTCATAAAAATTCTTGTTATATCTCCAGACGTGACCCAGCAGCACAATGAGTCCCAGAAGCAGAGGCACTGGGGGGGCCATGGGTGCTCACCGTGTCGGTGCCGAGTCTGAAGACAACCGGTAGTGAGAGGCAGCAGCCACAGCCATCAGCAACACCCATCACGGCTCTGGACACCGTGCAGTCCTGCCCCTCGAGGTCCCAAGATTAGCACCTCCTCCTGCCTTGGACCAGCGCCTGGGCCCAGCTCTTCCTCCTCACGCTCTACGCTTCATGTTTATGTATGTTCATGTATGAATGTTATCCATCCTTTAATATATATATATTAAGAGAAAGAGGGTGGTGAGAGTCAATCGTGAAGCTTTGGGATTTACCAATTTCTCTAAACTTTTGTTTCTCTTTAATATTGGGGGCTCTAGTCACCAATGTCTAATGACAGAGAGGTGTAAACTCAGTGGGTGGATGAGGTCCTTGACTTTTATGAAACACCCCGCTCCTCACCCCTGATATCTTGTGACTTGTCCAGTCTCACTTTGTCAACTTCTTCATCCTACCAAAGGCTCTTCCCTAGTGACTGTGGGCAGGGGCTTTCACATGGCATAGGTGAAATTTGGAGGTTGGGGGGGCTTTCAGGAGTCTGATTTCCTATGTTTTTTTCTGTGTGAATGAGGTTTCCATTTTCTTCATGAGATAAGTTTTATTTCATTTTAAATACTGCTAAAAAAATTAGAATATGACCTAAGAGCAGTGATTTATATATGGGTACCTGCATCAGAATAACCCCAACATGCTGATCACCTCAGAGATATAGAGAAAATCAGAAACGGTATCCTTGGAACAAAACCTGCAGCCTTCTAACCATCCTGTCAAGATTCTAGAAGTCATGTAAAATATCTCCTTCCAATCATCAAATTAAAAGTGGGATTATTTAAAAATGAAGGAATCAGAGAGAAACATTTGATGTCTTCTTATCATTATTCTCCCAGTTAAAGAAGTTAGCATTATTTCATTAACGATTAAGAAGGAAATCTTGTCCAAACTTTTTTGTACCAAGTGCATTCCATCTGAACTGAATTCATTGAAGCCTCTTGTTTTAAAGAGTTTACTTTTAAAACGGCTAACAACTTTCATTTCCAAAGAGCGTTGCTTGAATATGGGGAAACATTCTTTCTCTGTTAGGCAAGAGTTCCTTTGAAGACGATACTAGATAGTTAACCATTCTTTCCAGTTTTACCTAGTATTTAAAACCAAATATGTGTGTGACAGAATATCGTCCCAATCTGAGTTATCATTAGAGCCCATATCTTCCATTTCTTGTTTTTGCCCCCAACCCACCACATTAGTATTTCCATAAGTCTATTTTTCTTAACAGAAGCTGGGAACTAACAAAATATTTAGGCAATCCATTCACAATTCCCATACCCCTTTCCTCCATCATCACACCACACTGTGGTGGAATATTCCTCACAGATCATGATAAAATATCATGAAATGGTTACCACCCAACCCGGTCGATACAATACAGGAGGAACACATTTTCCATACCCCACCTTCAGTAACCTGTCATGACAGTTGTGTGCATATGGTGTGTCGGTTTTGAGGGCTCTTGTGTTTGATTTTTCCTCACAGTCCTGAGTTTGACCAGTGGATTTTCATTTTACTTCCCTGTGTGAACACCCACCACAGTGCACAGCAAGAAGAATTAGAACTTCGTGAGTTTTCTGTAGGATTCCATTCTTTTCTCTCTCATTCTTGTCTATTTTTAGCAGTGCCCTCACTCCAGATGCTGTCTTTTCAAAATAGCCCATCCTCCATGCCCCCTAGCAAGTAATTACTCTGTGGATCTGTTTGTGCCACACCCACCTGTGATCCCTGTGGAGGAGTAGGGGAAAGAAGACTGGCCAGGCCTGTTGCGAGGAGCCACCAGGTGACCCTTTCTCTTGGGCCGGCAATGTCGAGGGCGAGCGTGATTCTAACATGCCAGCCTCCAGCGCTAGAAGCCACTTTGGAAACCGGTGCCCAAGGTTCAATTTCATGTTCTTTGAAAAGTTTGTTCATTTCGCTGACCTTGGATATATCTGGTATCTGGTGGCTTTTGATAAGGTCGGGTTTTCATCGAGATGTCAATACTATCTCAATGTATACTCATTTCTGCTCTACCCTGAATTCCTGAGATCTGAGAATCCCTGTTTTGAAAGACTGTGGTCTTCCTCTTGATTTCATGATCTCTGGTAATTTATGCCAATGAGATGTGTGGAATTCCCTGAGAAGATTTTTTTTACTCAGAAAAAATAATCTCCTCAATGGAAATTCCATAACTAACGCAAAAATGGATTTCATTCTTAGAGATTATTATGCCTGAGAGGTGGAAAAGGAATGTATAATTAAAATTCTGGTATAATTTATTTCCATTATATTAGAATAAGTATATTCTTTTATAAATGTTTCTGCCATACTATCTCTTCCTTCCGCGGATTATAAGAGATCTAACCTAACTCCACCCCCTTATAAAATGTACATTCTCCTGCAATGTAAGATGCATTTTGTTTTACAATTTTACAATAAAGCTCTTTTGAACCACTTTAAAAAGGGCATTCTTTATCCACCTTACCTACGTGAAGTGGTATGTGAACATATATCAGTTACACTGTTCGATAGACAAACAAATATGAGTGCAGGGAAAGCCAGAATAACAGCTCTGCATGGCAGTGCACACAGAGAGATTCAAAGGTGAATACATTCTTCTTTGTTGGTCTGGTTTTCCTTTCTTTCTTACTCTTCCTCTAGCAATAAAGAAAAGGTTTAAAAATGATGGAAAAGTTGAATGCACACCTCTGTGAATATACCAAACACCAGGGACTGTACATGTTGGTCAATGGGATATTAGTTTAATAGGTATCAATAAAGTCGATTGGTTTTAAAAATTAGGGAGGATGCCCAGAAATGTACGGCATGGTGAGACATGGACTCCAGTGAGTATGCACACTTGAAGGACACTCTGGTCGAGTTTTGAGAAACAAGTCACCACAATTTGACATCCTGGTGGAGAGGTGATGTTTGTGGGAACACTGTGCGATGTGATGCCGCTTTATTTTGTAAGGTCTCAAGTTTCATTCTAAATTTCATGTTTATGTATGCCCATGTATGAATGTTATCCATCACTAAAATATATATATATATTAAGAGAAATAGGGTGGTGAGACTCAATCATGAAGGTTTGGGACTTACCTATTTCTCTAAACTTGACTTCCTTTTGTTTCTCTTTATTGTTGGGGGTTCTGACCAACAATGCCTTGTGAAGGAGGGGTGTACACTCTGCCGGGTGGATGAGGTCCTTGACTTTGATGAAACACCCTGTTCCTCACCCCCAATATCTTGTGACTCTTCCAGTCTCACTTTGTCAACTCCTTCATCCTACCAAAGGCTTTTCCCTCGCGGGTGTGGGCAGGGCCTCACATGGCACAGGAGAAATTTGGAGGTTGGGGGGATTTTTGGATCTGATTTTGTGTGTGTGTCTGTGGTTTCCATTTTCTTCATGAGATAAGTTTTTTTTTTTCATTTCAAATACTGCTAAAAAATTAGAATATGACCTAAGAGCAGTGATTTATATATAAGTCCCTGCATTAGAATAACCCCAACAGGCTGATCACCTCAAAGATATAGAGAAAATCAGCAACGGTACCCTTGGAACAAAACCTTGAGCCTTCTAAACATTCTGTCAAGATTCATGAAGTAATGTAAAAAATCTCCTCCCAATCATAGAATTAAAAGTGGGATTATTCAAAAATAAAGGATTCAGAGGGAAGCATTTCATGTCTTCTTATCATTATTCTCCCAGTTAGAATAGTTAACATTATTTCATTAACGATTAAGAAGGAAATCTTGCCCAAACATTTTTTATACCAAGTGCATTCCATCTGAACTGAATTCATTGAAATCCCTTGTTTTAAAGAGTTTACTTTTAAAATGGACCAACAACTTTCATTTCCAAAGAGCGTTGCTTGGATATGAGGAAACGTTCTTTCTCTCTTAGGGAAGAAAGCCTTTGAAGATGATACTAGGTATTTAACCCTTCTTTCAAATATGTATTTTACCTAGTATTTGAAAACTGGATTCGTTGATTGTAAATACAACAAATATGTGTGTGAGATAATATCATCCCAATCTGAGTTATCATTAGAGCCCACATTTTCCATTTCGGGTTTTTGCCTCCAACCCGCCACTTTAGTATTTCTATAAGTATATTTTTCTTAACAGAAGCTGTGAACTAATAAAACATTTATGCAATCCGTACACAATTCCCATACCCCTTTCCTCCATCATCGCAACACACCATGGTGGAATATTCCTCACAGACCATGATAAAATATCATGAAATGGTTACCGCCCACAGTGGTCGATACAATACAGAAAGAACACATTTTGCATACCCTGCCTTGAGTAACCTGTCACCACAGTTGTGTGCATATGGTGTGTCTGTTTTGCAGACTCTTAAGAGTGTTTGAATTTTCCCCCCCCAGTCCTGAGTTTGACCAGTGGATTTTTCATTTTACTTCTCTGTTTGAACCCAGACTACAACCTACAGTAAAGGAGAATTAGAACTTCGTGAGTTATCTCTAGGATTCCATTCTTTTCTCTCATTCTTGTCTATTTTTAGTAGTGCCATTCCTCCAGATGCTAACTTTTCAAAAAAGCCCATCCTCCATGTCCCTTGAACTGCAAGTAATTACTCTGCAGAGTTTTTGTGGTGCACCCACTTGTGATCCTTGCATGGAAGGAGGGGAAAGAAGACTCCCCAGGCCCATTGCTAAGAACCACCAGGTGGCCTTTTCTCCTGGGCCCGCAATGTTGAGGGCAAGCTTGATTCTAATGCGTCAGCCTCCAGCACTGGGAGCCACTTTGGAACCCCGGGCCCAAAGTTCAATTTCATGTTCCTTGAAAAGATTATCCATGGCGCTGACCTGGGATGTATCTGGTATCTGGTGGCTTTTGATAAGGTCGGGTTTTCATCGAGATGTCAATACTATCTCAATGTATACTCATTTCCTGCTCTACCCCGAATTCCTGAGATCTGAGAATTCCTGTTTTGAAAGACTGTGGTCTTCCTCTTGATCTCATGATCTCTGGTAATTTATACCAATGAAATGTGTGGAATTCCCTGAGAAGAATTTTTTTACTCAGAAAAAATCATTGCCTCAATGGAAATTGCATAAGTAAAGCTAAAATGGATTTCATTCTTAGAGATTATTATGCTCGAGAGGTTGAACTGGAATATATAATTACAATTCCAGTATAATTTATTTCCATTATATTAGAATAATTATATTCCTTTATAAATGTTTGTGCCATACTATCTCTTCCTTCCCTGGATTATATGAAATTTAACCTAACTCCCACTCCCTTATAAAATGTACCTTGTCTTGCGACGTAAGATACATTTTATTTTACAATTTTACAATAAAGATCTTTTGAACCACTTGAAAAAGGCCGTTCATTATCCACCTTACCCACCTGATGTATGTGCACTTATATCAGTAAAACTGCTCAATAGATATATATTAGTGCAGGGAAGGCAGAATAAGAGCTCTGCAAGGCAGTGCACACTGAAGATTCAGAGGTGAATACTTTCTTTTTTGTTGGTCCAGTTTTCCTTTTTTTCTTACTCTTCCTATAGCAATAAAGAAAAGGTTTAATATGATGGAAGAGATGAACGCACACCTCTCTAAATATACCAAACACCAGGGACTGTACACGTTAGTCAATGGGATATTTCTTTAATAGGTATCAATAAAGATGATTGGTTTTAAAAATTAGGGAGGATGCCCGGGAATATACGGCATGGTGAGACATGGACTAAGTGAGTAGGCACGCTTGAAGGATGCTGTGGCTGAGTTTTTTGTTTTTGTTTTTTTTTCTATTGTGGGTAAAAATCAAATTTTTCACAATATATACCAATATTTAAAAAATGATATATAAATATATATGCATATATGTGCATTTGCTTACATAAATGTTATTTTATATATATATATTTTAAAGGTACTTAGATTACCTAAATGTTACACAGAAATTACAGGGATTCCCATGTTCCCCACCTGCCACACCTCCCACAACATCCCACATAAACATCCTTCATCAGTGTGGCACATCACCCATAATGGATATACACATCATGGGGCCTTGCCACCAAGCATAGACCACAGTTCACATCATAGACCACACTCTCTCCCACACAGTTCTGCATGGTATATACTGATGTAAATGGCCTACATCTGTCACCGCAACACCACTCAGGACAACCCCAAGTCCTGAAAAAGCCCCTGTATTTCAACTGCCCTTCCCCTCCCTGCCCCAAAAGCGTCCAGAGGCCATCAGCTCCACCTCACTGTTATAATTTCTTCCATTGCTTGAATCACAATATGTCTACAACAGAATACCATTAAGTCCACTCTAGTCCATAGCTCTTCCACCAATCCTGAGGGGAATGGGATGGTGATGTCCACTCCACCTCCAAGTGAGAGAGGGCTTATATCCCATGGATATGGTGGATGGGATTATCCTGCCTGCAACTGCAGGCCCTCTCCATTCCCTGGGATGGCCATTGCCCATCATCGTCTCCTCACCAGGTGACTTGGATGAGTCCAATGAGCTGTAGGGTAGGAGTTACAGCTCCACCGAAATTCCAGGCACAGCTGGCACATAGGTAGGCCAGAGGCTGCAGTCTCTGGAATTACACCTAAAAAGTCCAGCATCACATATAGGTTTGAATAGAAGGGACTGATGGACCATGTGCCGGGAGGACTTATTTAGTCCAACTCTGTCACTCTCAGGAGCACAGATTCCAAAGTAAAGCCCACTAATAAGGCATCAATCTCTGGGGCTATCCCCCCTTATATAGGACCTGGGTGTCTCCAGAGCCCTCAGGAGCCCCTCTGTGTGCAGTGATATCCACTTTGGTGTTCTATGAGATCCTACTGAGGTGTGCATAAGCATTACCTCTGGGATGACCTCCACACTCTCTTTGAAGTCTCTTAGCCACATGAACTCATTTCTCTTTACCTTTTCCCCCTTTTATTCAAGGTCTTTTTCTAATTATGTTGCCAGTTGGCACTTGTTATTAATCCCTCGTTGCCAGGGAGGCTCATCCCCAGGAGTCATGTCCCACGTTGGGGGGAAAGTAATGCATTCATATGCTGAGTTTGGCTTAGAGAGAGGCCACATTTGAGCAACAAGGAGGCTCTCAGGTGACAACCCTTAGGCACCCCATAACAGTAGGCTAAGTTTCAATTACAAGAGCAAAGACTCATAAGGCTAGTCATCAATAACAAGAACCCATCAGTGGGCCATCCTGTTTTGCCAGACACTGCCCCTGCACTCAGGGGACTGTTCCTGCTCCCTTGGAGGATGTGGCAGAGCTCTCCAGGCTGGGAATTCAGATTCCCTCATTTATTGAGTGATTGTCTGCCCACCATGACTATGCCCCATCCCTTGATCATTTGAACAATTTTATATATCTTTCATGTATATTCAGATGAACTTACTCCCTTGAATCCACCATCCCAGACACCCCCCACCAATATTCCTCTGTAGTCCCCATTGTAATCCTTTTGTGATCTAAACCTTCCATGAATATAAAGCCCATATAATAGCCAAATACAATCAATAGGAAAAAGAAATAATAATGATAAGCTTAAATGCAAGAGATAAATACAAGGAAACTCAGAAGAAAAATAAAATTAAACTAAAAATATAATTAGCAGATTGGGACATTTAAAAAATGGGAAAAAAACAAAAAATAAAAAATACCTTTTTAAAAAATTTTTTTTCTTTTTTCCTTTTATCACTGTATTGTCGGTTGTCCAGTGTACCGTGACACCTTGCCCCTATCATTCTCCAGTGTCTCCCAAATTATCATTTAATTTTCAAAGAACTTTTAGGTCACAGCAAAGTCACACACGGAATACTAGAGACTCCCACATACCCAACCTCCCTCACCCTTCCCCGCCCCATATTAAAACCTTTTTTTACTGGATGTTAGCATTGTTATAACTGCTATACAGATAGTAAAATATAGCAACTAAACAGTGTCAATGTTTTACAGTATAGTTTACAATTTAGACGGTACAGTTTAATAATTTTTGCTGATATTTACTATGTCCTGTGTCCATTACTGTAAGGTAATGAAAAAGCTTTCCCATGACCACTAAATACCCCATTTGATCTTAACTGTTCCTTCCTCCCCATCCCCCTGGGGCATATGACACTCCCCTGTCTTGACTCATGGAATGACAAGATTCATAGTTACATGCCCTGGGTATTCCAACCTGCCCTTCCAAATCTACCCACCTGTCAACCCTGCACCCCCAAACCCAGTAATATCACTACCCATCTGTCCTATCCTTCAATATGCAACTATACTCTATCCCTTTACCATAGATTATGTCAATATGGGTGATGGTTCACAGCCTACTCTTCTCTTTCTCTCTCTTGTTAACCTATCTTTCAGACAATGGTTCTCAAAGACTACTTACTTTCCTCAGTTCAAATCAGTGAGGTCATATACTATTCATCCTTCAATGCCTGGCTTCCTTCACTCAACATAAGGTCTTCAAGATTCATCCACGTTATTCAGTGGGTTAGCACTTTATTCCTTCTTATAGCTGAGTAATATTCCATTGTGTGTATGTACCACATTTTGCTTATCCATTCATCTGTTGATGGGCACCGGGGCTGATTCCAACTTTTGGCAATGATGAACAATGCCGCTATGAACATTGGTGTGCATATACCTGTTCGTGGCTTTGCTTTCAGTTCTTCTGGGTATATACCCAGCAGTGGAATTGCTGGATCATACAGAAGATCTATTGTTAGTTTTCTGAGGAACCGCCAAACTGTCCTTCACAGTGGCTGGACCCTTCCACAATCCCACCAGCAATGGATGAGGGTTCCTATTCCTCCGCATCCTTTCCAACACTTAGAGTCTGCTGTTTTTTTAATAGCTGCCATTCTGATGGGTGTGAGATGGTATCTCATTGTACTTTTGATTTGCATTTCCCTGATAGCAAGCGAAGTCGAGCATTTTTTCATGTGCTTTTTAGCCATTTATATTTCTTTCTTGGATAAGTGTCTTTTCGGTCACATGCCCATTGTTTAAATGGGTTGTGGGTTGTTTTTTTTTTTTATTTTCAAGGTGTAGGATTTCTTTATATATGCAGGATATTAGGCTCTTATCAGGTATATGGTTGCCAAATATCTTCTCCCATTGGTTAGGCTGCCTTTTTATTTTCTTAATAACATCCTTTGAGGTGCAGAAGTTTTTTTAATTTTGAGGAGATCCCATTTATCTATTTTTTCTCTTGTTGCTTGTGCTTTGGCTGTGAAGTTCATGAAACCATTTCCTTTTACAAGACCCTGTAGATGCTTTCCTACATTATCTTCCCAGGTCTTTATGGTTTGGGCTCTTATATATAGATCTTTGATCCATCTTGATTTGATTTTTGTATAAGGTGTGAGATGGTATATTTCCCTCATTCTTTTGTATATGGATATCCAGTTCTCCAAGCAACACTTGTTAAAGAGGCCATTCTTTCCCAACTGAGTGGGCTTGGTAGCCTTGTCGAATATCAGATGACTGTATATTTGAGGATCTATATCAGAACTCTCAATTCAGTTCCATTGGTCAGTAGGTCTATCCTTGTGCCAATATCACGCAGTTTTGATCACTGTAGCTTTGTAGTATGTTTTAAAGTTAGGTAGTGTGATACCACCAACTTCATTTTTCTTTTTCAATATGTCTTTGGCAATTCGGGGCCTCTTACCTCTCCAAATATATTTTGTGGTTAGTTTTTCCAGTTCCTTAAAAAATACAGTGTTGACTTTTATTGAGATTATTAAATCTGTAGATTAGTTTGGGTAGGATAGACATCTTGATGATATTTAGTCTTCCTATCGATGAACAGGGAATATTTTTCCATTTATTTAGGTCTTCTTTGATTTCCTTTAAGTGTTGTGTAGTTTTTTGTATATAAGTCCTTTATATCTTTAGTTAAATTTATTCCTAGGTATTTGATTCTTTTATTTACTATTGTAAATGGTATTTTTTTCCTGATTTCCTCCTCAGTTTGCTCGTTATTGGTGTATAGAAATGCTACTGGTTTTTGAGCATTGATCTTATAACCTGCAACATTACTGAACTCCTTTATAAGTTCTAGAAGCTTTGTTATACATTTCTCAGGGCTTTCTATGTATAGGATCATGTCATCTGCAAATAATGAAATTTTTACTTCTTCTTTTCCAATCTGGATGCCTTTTATATCCTTTTCCTGCCTCAGGGCTCGAGCAAGTACTTCTAAGACAATGTTAAATAGGAGTGGTGATAGTGGGCATCCTTGTCTTGTTCCCGATTTCAGAGGGAAGGCTTTTAGGATTTCACCATTGATGATGATGTTAGCTTTGGGTTTTTCATATATGCCCTTTATCATATTCAGAAAGTTTCCTTCTATTCCTATCTTTTGCAGTGTTTCTATCAGGAAAGAGTGCTGTATTTTCTTGAATGCTTTTTCTGCATCTATATACATGATCATGTGATTTTTTTCTTTCAGTTTGTTCATGTGGTGTATTATATTGATTGATTTTCTTATATTGAACCATCCTTGCATACCCGGGATGAAACCCACTTGGTCGTGGTGTATAATCCTTTTGATATGTTGTTGAATGCGGTTAGCAAGTATTTTGTTGAGGATTTTAGCATTTAGGTTCATTAGAGAAATTGGTCTGTAATTTTCCTTTCTAGTGGTATCTTTGTTTGGTTTTGGTATTAGGGTAGTGTTGGCATCGTAGAATGAGTTAGGAAATATTCCTTCTACTTCTATTTTTTGGAAGAGCTTAAGCAGAATTGGTGTTAGCTCTTTCCGGAATGTTTGGTAGAATTCAGCTGTGAAGCCATCTGGTCCTGGGCTCTTCCCACTTGGGAGGTTTTTGATGATTGAGTCTATCTCTTTACCTGTTATTGGACTGTTGAGTTCATCAATTTTTTCTTTCATCAATGTAGGCTGTTTGTGCATTTCTAGAAACTTGTCCATTTCCTCTAAATTATCATTCTTGTTGGCAAATAATTTTTCAAAGTGTCCTTTTATGATACACTTTATTTCTGTGGGGTCAGTAATGATATCCCCTTTATCATCCCTTATTTTGTGTATTTGCATCTCTTCTCTCTTTTTCTTTGTTAGTCTGGCTAAGGGTTAATGAATTTTATTGATCTTCTTGAAGAACCAGCTTTTGGTTTTGTTTATTTTTTCTAGTGCTTTCTTATTCTCTATTTCATTTAGTTCTGTTCTAATCTTTGTTATTTCCTTCTTTCTACTTCCTTTCGGTTTAGTTTGTTGTTGTTTTTCCAGTTCCTCCAAGTGTGGAGTTAGGTCTTCAATTTTAGCTCTTTCTTCTTTTTTAATATATGTATTTATGGCTATGAACTTCCCTCTAAGGACAGCTTTGGCTGCATCCCAAAGGTTTTGATATATTGTGTTGTCTTTTTCATTAGTTTCAAGGTAGTTACTGATTTCTTTTGCGATTTCCTCTTTGACCCAATGTTTGTCTAAGAGTGTGTTGTTTAACTTCCATATCCTGTGCCTAACCTGTTTCTCTGGCCCTTAGTGATTTCCAATTTCATTCCATTGTGGTCAGAGAAATTTCTTTGTATAATCTCAATCTTTCTGAATTCATTGAGAGTTGTTCTGTGGCCTATCATGTGGTCTATATTGGAGTATGATTCATGTGCACTCGAGAGGAATGTAAATCCTGCTGTTTTGGGTGTATTGTTCTGTATATGTCTATTAAGTCCAGGCCCTCTAATGTATTGTTGAGAGTCTTTGTTTCTTTATTGATTCTCTGTCTAGATGTTCTAATGATGATAATGGTGTATTAAAGTCCCCCATTATAATTTTAGAGGCATTTATTTCTCCACTTAGCTTTTCCAGAGTTTGCCTCACATATTTTGAGGCACCTTGATTAGGTGCATAAATGTTTATGATTGTTCTTTCTTCCTGAGAGATTACCCACTTTACTAATATATAGTGTTTATCTTTGTCTCTTACAATAGTTTTGCATTTAAAGTCTATTTTGTCTGATATTAGAATAGCTACTCCTGCCCTTTTTTGGCTATTGTTAGCTTGTAAAATGGTTTTCCAGCCATTTACTTCCAGCCTCCTAGAATCCCTGGGTCAAAGGTGGGTTTCTTGTAGACAGCATATAGATGGATCATATTTCTTTATCCATTCTGCCATTCTGTGTCTCTTGAGTGGTGAATTTAATCCATTAACATTCAGTGTTATTACTCACAACGAATCTCTTACTTCAGCCATATTTTCTTTGGATTAATGTATGTCATATGTTGTTTTGTTTCTGTTTTTGTCTTTTTAGATGTTTTTACACTCTCCTCCAACTCTCTCTCCCTTGTTTTTCCTTTCAACTTGTAGAATTTCCTTTAGTATTTCTTGAAGCACCGGTTTCTTATTGACATACTACCTTAATTTCTGTTTATCTGTGAATATTTTGAACTCTCCATCTTTTTTGAACGCCAGTTTTGCTGGATAGAGAATTCGTGGCTGGAAGTTTTTTTTTTTTTTACTACTTTGACTATGTCATACCACTGTCTTCTTGCCTCCATGGTTTCAGAGAAATCAGCACTTAATCTTATTGTGCTTCCCTTGTATGTGATGGTTCTCTTTTCTCTTGCTGCCTTGAGTATTTTCTCTTTGTCTTGAGCATTGGACATTTTGATAAGAATATATCTTGGAGTTGGCCTGTTGGGATTTATACTGTTTGGGGTGTGCTTTGTTTCCTGGATCTGCACATCCATCTCTCTCAATAGGGTTGGGAAGTTTTCAGCCATTATTTCCTTCAACACTCCTTCTGTTCCCTTTCCCTTCTCTTCTCCTTCTGGGATGCCCATAATGCATATGTTTGTGCATTTTGTGTTGTCAGTTAAATCCCTGAGTCCCTGCTGGATTTTTATTTATTTATTTATTTATTTATTTATTTATTTATTTATTTATTGTCTGTTGTACTATCTGTTTGATTTCAGCTGTATTGTCTTCCACATCACTAATTCTTTCTTCTGCCTATTCAAATCTCCTGTTATGTGGATCCAGCATCCTTCTGATTTCTTGGATTGTGCCATTGATCACCATCATATCCATTATCTTTTTGCATATGTTTACAATTTCTTCAGTATGTTCTCCCAGTGTCTTCTTTAGATCCTTAATGTCTTCCTTCACTTCATTAAGTTGGTTCATGATATTTGTTTGGGAATCTTTGATTAGTTGTTTGATGTTCTGCATATATTCCTGGTTTTTAGTTTGTTCATTGGAGTAGTCCATGTCTTCCTGTTTCTCAGTGTGGTTTGTAATTTTTTGTTGTCCTCTAGTCATCATTTTATCTTGCTGGGTTTATTCAGTTGATTAGCTTCTCTCTCTCCTCTAGAGTTTTATTTAGCTGGTGGCTCTGTGTGTGTGTTAAGTTTTCTCTTTGACACTTTTTCTTCTTATTTTGTTTCCTTTCTCACATCTTTTGATTCCTCAGGCACTAATCTTTTGCCTTCAAAATAACATAGAAAGAAGCAAGGAAACAAAATAAGAAGAAAAAGTGGAGTACCTACAATGGACTGGGTAACCAAATAGAGTAATATATATATATAATGATTTAGAAGGGTAGAATGATGAGGAGGGAGAGAACGAGTAACGAAAGGGCTAAAAGGAAAAAGCTAATATTAATTTTAAAAGAAGAAAACAAAATTGATAGAATAGAAATTGACACCCTAAAGTTGTGGGCTAATGAAAAAGCATGGTGTCTAAGAACCACAACAGAAAGCAGAAGGCAGAGAGATGAAGGAAGGATAAGAAATAGCTTGGGATACAATATCAATATAGACAGAGAATTCCCATTCACTGAAGAAGAAGCACAGCAAAGAAGAGGTAAGCTAGCAGCACCTAATTAAAAAAAAAAAATGAAGGAAAACAGAAAGGGGGGAGGAAAGAGGAAAGAAAAGCAAGAGACAACAAATAAACAGAGAAAAACCAAACAACCACACCAGCAAGCAGGCAAACAAAGCTAAGGAGGAAGTGTTTCTTCTAGGGTCCTTGCGGATCCTCTCAGCCTGCTTGCATTTATCAATTTCCCTTCAGGGTTCTATCTGCAGGTTTTTAGGCAGATTTTCAGTATTAAACTAAATTAAAAAGAGGAATTCATTTTTTAAAGTGACTGTCTTTTTTTTTTTTTTTTTTTTTTGG
>JAKSZT010004976.1:2802315-2818338 GCA_026826555.1 Tolypeutes matacus
TGCAAGACTCAGCTCACAAGAGTGTGACATCAGGACTCTGCCTGGACAAGAAGCATCCCAGGCTCCAAAGGAACTACACAGAGGGAGATGATCAGATAAACTAGGCTGTCCCCCAGCACAGAATGTCATGCATCAAGAAGAGCAAGGACCACAGAAAGAATCTGATGTGCCTGAACCCCACAGGGCACAGAAAGGGACGAGACAGGGATCATGGAGTGAGGCCTCCAACCATAGGGAAGTTCAGGTGGACGCCTGCAGGTCCCCCTGTGCTCACAGCCTCACTGTGAACAGAGGCTCCCTGACCCCACCCAGAGCCAGGCTGTGTCTGCTTAATGAGACCACATTATCCCTCCAATGGGGGAGCACAGAGACCCACTGGGAGAAGGGTCAGGAAACCCTCATTCTACCAAGAGGATCTCCTGACAACTCTGCTAAGCCTTCTCCCAAAGGTCCTCCTTGAATTTAGTTCTCATTCCCAGCACATTTTTACTGCTTTGGCCTGATTTTATTCTCCAACTGTTTTTTCTCCTTGGCCTTCCTGCAAACTGCATTGGTCAATGTCTGCTTCGTGTTTCCTGAAAATTGTGCGGCCCATGTCCGAGTCCATTAAAAATACCATTGTCCACGTCTGTCAAAATGAAATTACACAAATGGCTGCTAAATATGTGCTCTCCTAAATGATGAAAGCACAGAGAACAAATAGAACATTGGGCAAAAGTTTAGAATAAGTTTATGCATATTAATGAGGATGTACATATCATGTGTGATTTCTCTATACATACATAATCGATGAAAGATATTCATAAGTACACATAACACATCCTCTAGAATGATCCCTGCAGCCCTCTTACTATAGACCAACACCTGGTAATTTGTTGATGTGTACTGAGTATGCATGGTGTGGCACTTTCACACAATTGAGTGCTACTCAAAAATAAGTGCACACAGCACTGCATCACCAAACAATGTGATCAATCTCTCAAATGTATTATTGCCCAGCACAAACTGCAGACAAAGAACATTTACTGATGGATTCCATTTATATAAGGGTGATTAGAAATCAGGGTCATGGAGTGACATCAGCAAGATGACACAAGATGATAGAGCAAGGCACACTTAGCTAATGCCTCCTACACACACACACAGAAGAACCCTTAAAAAACACACAGAAGCTGTCAGAACCAACTTGGTCAGAACTCTGGAAAATAATCACGGTTAAACAACAGCCAAGCAGACACTGACTCAGGAAAAAGAGAACCTCAAAATGGTAGAAAATTTGGGGGTTGTTTTATTTGCCCTAGCCTCACCCCAGAATTGAATGGAGAAATGGACAGTTCTAAAATAATAGTTGGAGACTTCAATACATCTCTTTCAGTAAGGGTTAGAATATCTAGACAGAATATCAATAAGAAAAAATGAGGTTTATAGTACTGAACAATACTATAATCCAAGCAGACCATAACAGACATATATAAAACACTCTATCCAATAACAGCAAAATACTCATTCCTCTCAAGCAGACATGGACTATTCTCCAGTTAGAGCATATGTTAAGTCAAAATGGGTTATTGCTTAATGAGTACAAGGTTTCTGTTTGCGGTGATAAAACAATTCTGGTAATGAACAAAGGTGATGGTAGCACAACATTGTGAATGTAATTATCACTGAATTGTACACTTGAAAGTGGTTAAAGTGGGAAATATTGTGTTGTATACATTTACCACAATAAACATTAAAGTAAAAACACTCCTGGCATCTATTCAGAGCAGTGTGCAGAATGTAATGCTCTTTTGTAAGAAACGTTTTATGATTTTTAAAATAAATTTAGTGAACCTAAAAAAAACACTAAAAATAATTACTGGGGAGTCCACATAAAATCAACATCACTGGCTGATCATGGACACCTTTCACCATTTCCTTAAGAGCTAAATTGGAAAAAGTGACATTAAGAACCACTGTAGACATATGAAATACACGTCACATCTACTGATAAAAGCAAGCTAGCTATTTGTTTTTCCTTCAAAATGCATTCATTTTTTCAAATGTGCTGAATAACATTTAGGTATTTCTCCGGAAATTCTTTGCTGCTCATTTTCTAAAGAAATTAATAAAGTGAAATGCTGGATGTTTTGTTTAAGTGGTATTTTTCCAGATAACTATAAGGATAAACATTTACTTAGTCACAAATGTGTAATTCTGTACTCGTGGAATGCCTCTAGGCTTTGTTTGGTACATCTTCCATGGAAAAAGCCATGAATATAATACTCTCATCTGTGAAGATTTTAAATGCAATAAAAATAAATGTGTCATCTCTTTACTCTCAAAGTATTTATGTTTTCATAATTAAGTTGTGGCTTCATAAGCAACATATAGTTATTTTGTTTAAATCAGTTTAACAGTCTTCTTTTGGAGTTTATTTTCCATTTACAGTTACTCTTATTATTGTTTACTGATGGCTAATATTACAATTACTGATAAGTTTGGGTTCAAATCTACCCTCTTAGTTTTTGTTGTTGTTGTTTTTCTCATTAAACTTTGTTTTAATGGGTCTCAAAATGCTGTGACAGATTTTGGTCAAGTTTTTCCATTTAAAAAGTACTGATTTTTAAAACTAATAACTTAAAACTGCCACACAAAAACAAATGGTCCACAAAACATTCCTTTCCTTCTGAAGGTTTTACGATGCATTGTTATCGTTAACCAGTCTTTTACTATTAAACTTAAATGGCCAATTAAGACAAACAGTTCTGAGACCGTTCTTCCACCACTGATTAAGACTGGGGTGGCAGGTGTTGTGGATAATATTCATTTAGCCTTCTGAGCTTTCTGGGCAGACTTGGTGACCTTGCCAGCTCCAGCAGCCTTCTTGTCCACTGCCTTGATGACACCAACAGCAACTGTCTGTCTCATATCACGAACAGCAAAACGACCCAGAGGAGGATAGTCAGAGAAGCTCTCAACACACATGGGCTTCCCAGGAACCACGTCAACAATGGCAGCATCACCCGATTTCAGGAATTTGGGGCCATCTTCCAGCTTCTTACCAGAACGGCGATCAATCTTCTTCTTCAGCTCAGCAAACTTGCAAGCAATGTGAGCTGTGTGAGAATCCAGCACAGGTGCATAGCCAGCACTGATTTGGCCTGAATGGTTCAGGATAATCACCTGAGCAGTGAAGCCAGCTGCTTCCATTGGTAGGTCATTTTTGCTGTCACCAGCCACGTTGCCACGACGAACATCTTTTACAGAAACGTTCTTGACATTGAAGCCCACATTGTCCCCAGGAAGAGCTTAACTCAAAGCTTCATGATGCATTTCAACAGACTTTACTTCAGTTGTAACGTTGACTGGAGCAAAGGTGACCACCATGCCCGGTTTGAGAACACCAGTCTCCACTCGGCCCACAGGGACAGTACCAATACAATTTTGTAGACATCCTGAAGAGGCAGACGCAAGGGTTTGTGAGTTGGACGAGTAGGTGGCAGGATGCAATCCAGAGATTCAAGCAACATAGTTCCACTGGCATTGCCGTCCTTACGGGTGACTTTCCATCCCTTGAACCAAGGCATATTAGCACTTGGCTCCAGCATGCTGTCACCATTCCAACCAGAAATTGGCACAAATGCTACTGTGTCAAGGTTGTAACCAATTTTCTTAATGTGGGTGCTGACTTCCTTAACCATTTCCTCATATCTCTTCTGGCTATAGGGTGACTCAGTGGAATCCATTTTGTTAATGCCAACAATTAGTTGTTTCACACCCAGTGTGTAAGCCAGAAAGGCATGCTCACGGATCTGCCCATTCTTGGAGATGCCAGCTTCAAACTCACCAACACCAGCAGCAACAATCAGGACAGCACAGTCAGCCTGAGATGTGCCTGTAATCATGTTTTTAATAAAGTCTCTGTGTCCTGGGGCATCAATGATGGTCACATAGAACTTGCTGGTCTCAAATTTCCACAGGGAGATATCAATGGTGATACCACGCTCACGCTCAGCTTTCAGTTTATCCAAGACCCAGGCATACTTAAAGGGTCCCTTTCCCATCTCAGCAGCTTCCTTCTCAAATTTTTCAATCGTTCTTTTGTCGATTCCACCACATTTGTAAATCTGGTGGCCAGTAGTAGTTGACTTGCCCGAATCTACGTGTCCAATGACGACAATGTTGATATGAGTTTTTTCCTTTCCCATTTTGGCTTTAAGATATAGCAATGGTTTTCACGACACCTGTGTTCTGGCGGCAAACCCGTTGCGAAAAAGCTACCCTCTTAGTTTTTATTTTCTATTCATCTCATTTGTCACTGTTCCTTCTTTTCTCTTCTCTTGAATTATTTTGGGTTAGTCGAGGTCTTTTTATTATTCAGTTTCTTCCCTTCATCTATTTATCCTTCCTTTTATTCTTCTGTTAGGGGTAACTGTAAAGATTCTAACTAGCATCAGTGCCTTAGTTGAGTCTACTCTTCATTAGTACCTTTACCATTTCTAGGATGGTGGAATGACCTAAGAATACTATTTCTCCTTTTACCCCTTTCTATCATCTGTTATTGTTGTCATCTGTTTAAATTCTACATATTTTGAAGCCCATAAAACAATACTATATTGTTGTTTTGTACACTCACTATTTGGATTTACCCACGTATTTACTCTTCTACTGTGCTTCATTCCTTCAATATTATCTTGATTCCACCTGGGATCATTTCTTTCCCCCTAAAAAAATTTTTAATTCTCCCCAAGATGGTTCCCTCATCTGTTTGATCATTGTCTGATTGTCTTCTTTAGGAGGCACCAAGTACCAAACCTGGGACCTCCCATGTGGGAGGCAAGTGCCCAACAGCTGGAGCCACTTCTGCTCCATGCTGGATGCAACGTCTGCTGGTTGCAGCAGCTACCTGTTGCGGTTGTGGCATCTGCTTGTCTTCTTTATTTTTTGTTTTGTTTTGTTTTGTTTTTGTTTTTAAGTTTATTTTGTACATTGAAAAATTGAAAATATAAACAATTAAAAACTAAAAAGTAAACACAGATGAATAAATAGATACATTCCTCAAATAAATGTACTGGATACATAATTTTTTTTTTAATCAAACAATACTTTGCACATTATGCTTGCCTTCTTTAGTGGGCACCGGGAACTGAACCCAGGACCTGCCATGTGGGACGCAGGTGCCCAATTGCTTGAGCCACATTCACTCCCCCTAAACAACTGTTTAATATTTATTTTGGATTGGATCCCATTGATGCTTCCCATAGCTTTTATCAAATATGTCTTCCCACTAAACAATTCTACTTCTGTGGCATTCAGCCTGGACTTCCTATTCTATTTTCTCTGTGTCCTCCAAGCATTGTCAATACAGAGATGTATGACTACAAGTTTGTCTCTAAATCCTACTTTAGGGAAGCGGCTGTGGCTCAATCAGTGGGGCTCCCGTTTACCATATGGGAGGCCCCGGGTTCGGTTCCCGGGGCCTCCTGGTGAAGGCGGGCCCGCCCGCGCGGCGTGGTTGGCTGACCCGGCGAGCACGAGCAGCAAGGGGGGGAGAAATGAATAAATAAATAAAATCTTAAAAATAAATAAATAGGGAAGCGGCTGTGGCTCAATCAGTAGGGCTCCCGTTTACCATATGGGAGGCCCCGGGTTCGGTTCCCGGGGCCCCCTGGTGAGGGCAAGCCCGCCCGCACGGCGTGGTTGGCTGACCCAGCGAGCACAAGCAGCAAGGGGGGGATAAATGAATAAATAAATAAAATCTTTAAAATAAATAAATAAATAAATAAATAAATAAATAAATAAATAAATAAATAAATAAATAAATCCTACTTTAGCTGCATCCCCAAAGATTTGATCTATATGTTCATTATCTTTCAATTCAAAGTGTTTTTTAATTTTCTTTGTGATTTCTTCTTTGATCCATGAACTATTTAGAAATACATTGTTTAATTTATAAGTAGCTAGGGATTTTCAACTTCTCTTTATTATAGTTTTCTACTGTAGATATAGAATGTATTACAAAATATACATTCAAATAAACTAGAGAGATGGAAACAGAACACCAGCTATGTATGGCAGGGGATGCATAGAGATTGAGAGGTGATGAGAAGGCCCTATCTTCACGTTTCACTGACCTTCAGGCTCTGCACAAGCAGCAAGTGAGGGATAATGTAAGATTTTAAGCTGCACAGCTGAATATCGAAGCACTGTCCAAGCACACACAAGAACCCACTGGCAAAGACTGGGAGGTTTTTATTGTTGTTGTTGCACTGGTTTTTTAGTTCCAGGTTATTTTAAGGGACTTGTCACATCAATAATTTATCACTAAGTTAACCAAACAGAGACTTCCCTGGCCACACAAGATAAAGAATACAGACTTTACAATATTAATTCAGAAAAGTCAGTAAATAAACAACAGCCACCACAAGAGGAAGCAACAACAAACTGAGGAGTGGAAAGAATCTGATTCCAGCGTTTACACATTTGTAATATTCAAAAGGTCCAGTTTTCAACCAAGAATTACAAGGCAAGCAAATGAGAAATGGGGAAAAAACTATGCACTGGAAAAAAGAAAATAGAAACTCTTCCTGCAATTACTCCATAATTGCAGATATGATCATAGAGCTGAAGGAAAGCTTGGAAAATGAGATAAAGCAACTCAGAGAATTGCTACATAAGTGCACCACAGTTAAAAGTTTTGTTGAAATCAACCAAAGTAAGACTGGTGGAGCTAAATAAAGCACTAAAAGAAATAATGTACCAGAGAAGATCAACAAATATGAACTAACAAAAAACAAATGAACAAACTTGAATTTAGATCCACTATATTACTCAAGCTGAGAATGAAAAAAGACTGAAGAAAGCTGATCACAGCCTAAGAAACTTGTGGGACACCATCAAGCTTACCAACATGCATATAGTAGGAGTCCCAGAAGGAGAAGAGAGATGAGTAGGGCTGAAAGAATATTTGAAGAAATCATGGTTGAAAATTTCCCAAATTTGATGAAAGATATGAATCTACACATCCAAGAAGTTCAACGAACCCCATGTGGGATAAACTCAAAGTGATCCACACTGACACATATTATAATCAAACTGTCAAAAATCAAAGATAATGAGAGAATTCTGAAAGCAGCAAGAAAGTAATTTCTTGTTATGAACAAGGGATCATCAATAAGATTAACAGCCGATTACTCATCAGAAACTAAGGTCAGAAGGCAGGGGAATGACATATTCAAAATTTGAAAGAAAACAGATGTCAACCAAGAATACTATATCCACCAAGACTATCCTTCAAATACGAAGGAAAATTTAAGATATTCCCAGATCAACAAAATCAAGAGAGTTTGTTGCTAGTAAACCTACCCTCCAAGAAATGGTAAAGGTAGTCCTTCAGTCTGAAGTGAAAGGACACTAGAGAGTAACTTGAGTCCAAAGAAATAATATACACTGGAATTAGCTGCATACATGAATATAAAAGTCAGAAATAAAATAAACTAGCAAAGTTAGCTACATAAATAAATATAAAAGTCAGTATTAATGTATTTTTGGTCAGTACTTTTTTTCAATAGGATTTAAAAAGATAGCAACTTAGACACAATATAGAAAGCTGTAATTTGTAACAATTAACAGGAGGGGTGAGGAACAAATCCATATAGACCAGTTTTTGCATAACATGAAGGCAGCAATGGAGCAATTGAGCAACAAAAAATATGACTTAGAAAGCAAATGGCAACCTAACTCCTTCCTTATCAGTAATTGCATTATATAGAAATCAGTTAAACTCTAATTAAAAGGCAGAATGTAGGAGGAGAGGCAAGATGGCATCGGTTTAGGAAGGCACTTGCTGATTAGCTCTCTGAGGACAGCTGATTGGGGACAGGTCCTGCCTGGGGGTCTGTGCTGTGGGCGCATGGAGCGAGAAGCTTGGGACATCTATCTGGAGGCAGCTCAATGACGTAGCTTGCTCAGTAGAGATTCATGAGTTTTAACCCTGCCCATAGAGGTTAACAAAGACGGCTGAGCCCCACCCTCAGGGAAAAAGGCTTGTTTGAGCTGTGACTCCCAGCGGCAACCTGGTCCTACTAGCTTGTCTCTTCTTTGTTGTGCTTCTTCTTCAGTGATTTCCCATTCTCTGTCTATATTGATTTTGTGTCCCAAGCTATCTCTTTTCCTTCCTTCATCTTTCTGCCTTCTGCTTTCTGTTGTGGTTCTTACATACCACATTTTTTCATTAGCCCACAACTTAAGAGTGTCAATTTCTTTTCTATCTATTCTGTTATCTTCTTTTTTTATTAATATTAACTTTTTCCTTTCATCCCTTTCTTTACTCTTTCTCTCCCTCCTCATAATTCTAGCCTTCTAAATCATTATATATATATCCCTCTATTTGGGTTCCCAGGTCCATAGTAGGTACTCCACTTTTTTCCTATTACTCTACAATGCCTACATGAGCTAAATATTCATTTCACTAAGTCTTTTACAGCCCCTTTTCTAACTTCTATCAATATGACTATTATCCTTCTTCCTTTCTCACATCTTTCAATTCCTCTGGCCCTAATCTTTTGCCTTCAAGGGAACATGGAAAGAAGCAAGGAAATAAAATAAGAAGAACAAAGTCTCAAAGAGAAAACTTAAAGCACACACAGAACCACCAGCTAAATAAAACTTTAGAGCAGAGAGAGAAGCTAATCAACTGAATAAACCCATCAAAATAAAATGATTACTAGAGGGCAACAAAAAATTACAAACCACGCTGAGAAACAGGAAGACATGGACCAGTCCAATGAATAAACTAAAAACCAGGAAGAGATGCAGAACATCAAACAACTAATCAAAGCTTTCCAAACTGTTGTGTCGTGTTTGTCGTGGGGCTGGGTAGGATGGTTGGGGGAATCGCACGGCGGCGTTCCGAGGGGTTTGGACGGCGAGAGAATAAAAGCAGCAGACAAGTTTCTCTTTGGGTTCAGCAAACAGGATTCCTTTATTGAGGAAGTGCAGGGCCTTTTATCGATTCAGTGAGGGGTCTTGTGTGGGGGTCTTGTAGGAGGCAAGGCAAGAAAAGAGAGGAAGTACGTGGCAGGCTAAGATTGGGCACAGTTGGTTGCTAGGGAGGGTTTGCTATCTGTGGAAGGCGGGAAGGTTTCGCGGGCGTGGGAACAGGGTGAGCTACATTCTTAAAGAAGGCTGAAAATAGAGTTAGGCTAGTCCTTTGTTATAGTCGGCCATTTTAGCTTTACCTCCTTAGGCAACCTCCAACATTTCCTCCCTTTTGTTTTTAAAAGGGACGGTTGACGAGGTTGTTTTAAGACCAGGGGCGACACGGGCAACGCGGTGCTGGCGAGGGGGTACCTGTGCCTGTCTTAGGTCAGAACTATGCCCAGTAAGGACCTGCAGCATGCCTTACCCAGCTTGTGGTCAGTCTTACCCGTCATGGGGTTACATGGCAGCATATGGCCATGCCCCTGTCTTAGGTTGACTGATGGGCTAGCTCAGTTGCCCGTCATTGGCTATCCAGTCCAGCACCTCTGTGAGCGTTTTTTACCCGGTGGGTCTTGAGTAGATTAGTCGCCTGAGGAGGGTTGGAGGCCGTTGATATTGAAGTGGGCAGAAGTGGCTTGGGTTGGGTTCACCTCAAGGGCGAGCAGAGGCCCCGACATTAAAGCCATTGCTCGTCCCTAAAGCAAACCCAGCAAAGGCTATGATATTAAGGATGGATGAAGGAAATTGGTTGAGAGGATTGGCGGGGAGTGCGCCGGGAAGAACGAGGATTGAGAGGCTCCTTAGTTGGGAGTTGCTGATAGTGGACTTGCACAAACGAAGTAAAAAGGGTATTAGCTTGATCCTTTGCGAGTTGGACGATTCTTCTGATGGCCCAAGGTCCGACTGCTAGTGCAACAAAAAGAATGATTAGAGGGCCTATGATAGGGAGGATGTAGGGGAGGAGTCCTTGGAATCCCCAGGAGAGACCTCCCCCTTGGGCTTCCCTTTTCCTTTTACGTTTTTCTAGCCCAGCTCTTACTTGGGCTAAGTTGTCTTGAATGAGACCTGAATGATTAGCATAGAAACAGCATTCTTCCCCCAGGGCAGCACAGAGGCCTCCTTCTTTAAGAAAGAGGAGGTCTAACCCTCTGCGGTTTTGGAGAACTACTTCGTAGAGGGAAGTAAGAGATTTTTCTAGGTGGTTAATAGCTGTTTCAAGCCGGGCGATATCTTCATCAACAGCGGACCTGAGGGAAGCAAGGTTGTTATTTTGCGTGGTGAGGGCTGCAATCCCGGTGCCGGCTCCTGCAAGACCTAAAAGTGTGGCAATTGTAATTGCTGTAATGATTTCCCTTTTACGTTTGTAGACAGGGAGAAGATGATGTTGCCAAGAATCAAAGAATTGGTCATAGGTATGGTAAAAGATGCGGGGGAGCAGAGCAGCGAGCACACAGGTTTCATTGGTGGTATTGAGGGTGTGAACACTGAGGCATGGGGTAAGGCCTGTGGAGGAACAGATCCATTGCGTGTTATTGGAGGGTATGAGAAACATTGTGGTTGCTGCAGGGGTGGTTGTGCGGTTGCAGAGGGCTTTAATGGAGGGAATAACAGTGCCTCCGATTTTAGTGACACAGTGCCCGCTCTGAGAGACAGACTGGATTGTTAGTCCTATTTGGGTTTGGTTCCAATTACAAGACACGGGATTTACTTCTGAAGAGGATTTAAAGGAGTCGTTAGTAGCTATAGCCTCGTAGTAAGGCATTGAGGAGGAGAGGCACAGCTGGCGGTAAGGTTGGGATTGGAGGAATTGAGTGGAAAAGGAGGTGTTAACTAAGGACAGAAGCGGGTTATGGATTTGTAACGGAAGAGATGGGGTAAGAGGGACGGCGTTGGAGTTAGAAGACTGATTGTTAGGGGGTGCAGGAATAGAGGGAGGGTTGATGACTGGGTTGGGGCCCACTGCAATGGCAGGTGGGGAAGGCAGCAGTGTTTTTTGTATTTTAAAAAGGTTACCGTAGTCATAGCTTGTCATATAAAGACGTGCCCCCCAGGTGCGGCCACTTAACCATGCAGTATTTGAGGGGTCTTTAACTGTGAGGGTTATAATAAGGCCAGAAGCACTAAAGGCAAGGTGGGTGTCTCTGTTAGGGGGATTAGACCAGCCAGTGGCCATCGTTTCACAGCCCCAGGAGGGACAGTAATAGTATGAGGGATTGTGGCAGTCTTTGTTTGTAGCAGGACAAATATAGATGCCACTGACGGCCTGGAGATTAGCCCCATCACGGGGTTTGAAGTGGTAGGTAGGTAGATTGGGATTGGAAATTTTACATCTACTTTTGTCTGTTTCGGACCACTTGTAGTTATAGCTAGTAAGCTTACATGCATGGAGAGTGAAGGATGGGGCTTGTGAGGTGACATTATAAAGTATAACCTTGTTCGTTGAATCTTGAAGTGTCCAATTAAAGGGTTGATGTGCCGGGTTAGAGAGGACAGGCGTTGTGACTGCAGAAAGAAAGAGGATTATTAGGACTACCAGGTTAATGGGTTGGTTAGGCTGGAGGGGAGTTTGTGCGTGGAGATTGAGGAGTACTTGAGGAGTTGGGTTGTTCGGTATAACACGTGTCATTTGGCAGGTTAGGTGTCTCAGCTGTTGGTGTTCCCTTCTCGTTGGGCGCTTGGTCTGCGGTGGCGGGTCGGATGTTTCGTCCCGGGATCCAGATGGGTTGGGGAGCTCCATCTGGAAAGACACAAGCAAAACCCCTACCTTGACACAGGAGAGGGTGAGGCCCTTGCCACTTGTTGGTTTCTGGATCTTTCCAGCACACCAATAGTAGCGGTGTGGAGAGAGAGGAAGCGCCCCAGTGCTTGTGCATGGGTGATAACCCATGTTTGTCAAAAGTAAGCAAGTTATGTTTTATTAGTACTGCAGTTAGGACTTCGTCTGGCGTTTGATGGGGGTTTTCCTCCCTTTCTTTAATTATTAAAGCCTTAAGAAGCAGGTTAGTTCGTTCAACGATGGCTTGTCCCTGAGGGTTGTAGGGAATGCCAAAGTGGTGTGTGATATTGTAAAGTTTGAGGAAGGCTTGAAATGAAGAGCTGTGGTAAGCAGGTGCATTGTCTGTTTTAAGGTCCCAGGGCACACCCATAAGGAGGATGGCCCTCCTCAGAGCCTGGATACAATGACGGGCACGCTCACCAGGAAGGGCAACAGCGCTGACTAAGCTGGAGTAAGTGTCTTTAACAACATGAACATATTTTTGTCGGCCAAAGGACAGGACATGAGTGACGTCCATTTGCCAGCGCGAGTTAGGTTTTAAGCCTCTAGGGTTGACACCCTGGGGCTGTAGGGGCCCAAGAGGTAAAAAGGGGGTGCAGCATCGACAGCTGCGCACAAGATGTTTGCAGAGGTCTGTGGTCAGATCCGGAAATAAATGTTTTAGACTGGATGCTGAGAAGTGGAATCTGGAGTGTAAACTCCGTGCCTGAGTAATTAAATCTTGATTGTGTATGGCAAGCGTCAGTGTGGAGACTGTAGAATCGATTAACGCGTTGCCTTCTGCGAGTGGGCCGAGTAGGCCTGAGTGACCGCGAATGTGAGTGATAAACCATGGCTGTACACGTCGTTCAGTTAGCTGTTGTAGACGTGCTAAGCTGCAATCAAGGGCCGAATCTGATGGAAAGAATGTACTGAAGGCTATCACTTTGCAAACCTGACAGGCATATGCACTGTCAGAGAAAATGTTAATAGACTCATTAGGAAATATGGAGAGAGCAAGGATAATAGCTTCAACTTCTCCCTTTTGGACAGAGCCATCTAATTTGATCGTGCGGACATGAGGGGTGTTGGAGTTAATGGAGAAGGAAGCGAACCCATAGCCCTTCTTCGAGGCGTCTGTAAAGACAATGCGAGCATTGGGTAATGGCGTAGAGGAAGGAAAGGCGTGGTGTGTTGATGTAAGATGTAGCATCCTAAGCCCTTGTAAGATCTTGTGGTTAGGGTAGTGGTTGTCTATTTGTCCTGTGTAGCTTGTAAGAAGTATTTGGAAATTTGTGTTAGATTGAGCAAGCAAGTCAGTTTGTTCCTTGGAAAATGGCCAAATGATAGTATCAGGTTCGGTCCCGTACATTTGAACACTAAGGCGTAGTAAGGTTTGTGCCAGCTGGACGACTGCTGATGTTAAAGGAAATATTTTGGAGTTACGGGACTTGGCTAAATGTGTCCATAATAAAGGTCCTTCTTGCCACAAGGCTCCTGTGGGAGTTCCTTTAGTTAAAAGAACTAGGGCCTGGGTGGGCTTTGTAGGGTCACGCCATTTGTTTGCTGTCTCATTTATTTGTTGGGAGACTTTATTGACAACTGCCTTTGCTGCGGGGGTGACTTTCACAGTTTTGGTAGCAGCCGCGGCAACACTACCCTTTGTCTCTAGTAACTTAAAGAGAGGCTGTAGTTCTGCTGTAGTAATAGGGAGAGCAGGCCTCATCCAATTGATTTGTCCACATAAGGTTTGAAGCTCAGTTAAAGTCATTTCATTAGGGCAGTGGATTTGCAAGGGAATTGGGTGGACCTGTTCAGTTATTTTATAACCCAGAAAGGTAAAGGGAGCATGATGTTGCACCTTGTCCGGATTAACTGTTAGCCCAATGAGTTTAAGATTGTTAATTAGCTCTTGGAAGCCTTCTGATAGGACTTGAGCATTTTCATGGGCTAAGAGGACATCATCCATATAGTGAAGGACAAGAAACTTGTGTCTGAGAGGCTGAATTGCATAGTTGACATAAATTTGGCAAATGGCAGGGCTATTTTTCATGCCCTGTGGGAGTACTTTCCATTGGTAGCGTTCGTTGGCCCCTTGGTGGTTAGTTTGAGGGACAGAGAATGCAAATTTCTCCTTGTCTGACTCATGCAGGGGGATGGAGAAGAAACAGTCCTTTATGTCCAGTACAATCAGTGAGTATTGCACTGGGATTGCTGATGGATGGGGCAAGCCTGGTTGGGGTGAACCCATAGGCTTGATGTGAGCATTGATGGCTCTCAAGTCATGAAGGAGGCGGAATGTATCTTTTCCCCTCTTTTTAATTACAAAAACAGGGGAGTTCCAAGGGCTATAACTTCTTTCTATGTGTCCTAGTTGTAACTGTTCCGTTACCAAGTTTTGCAATGCTGTTAATTTATGGGACGGAAGTGGCCATTGCTCAACCCAGACAGGTTCCTCTGTGTCCCAGATGAGAGGAATGGGCGTTGGTGGAGTTAATCAAACAACGGCCTGTGCACTTGGGGGGAACGCCCTGGTTGTGAGTCTATCTGAACAAGAGAGATATGGCAATCCTGAATGGGATTTTCACTGACACCTGAAGAGAGGGTTGCGCCCATTTGTTCCAAAATGTCTCTGCCCCAGAGAATGGTGGTAAGATGAGGGACAAAGAGGGGAGTAAATACCCCAGAATGTCCCTCCTCGTCCTCCCATGGGAGAACAAGGGTGGACTGGAGGGAGGCACCCTTTGCAGTGGCACCTTCAATGACTGGACCTGGTTCAGTAGGAGTTATGTGGGCGTAGGACTCAGGAAAGCAAGAAACTTCTGCCCCTGTGTCCAATACCCCCGTATACCAGTTGTCTTTTATTTTTAATGTCAATGTTGGATGGCTTTGAAGAACAGGAATACTCCACTTTATGGCCTTGGAGCTCATGGCTTTGAGGGCCGGGCCTTCTGTGTTTGGGCCTTTTGTGTCTCTTGGGTGCGGGGCTGAGACTTGCCCCCTGGGAAGTTTAAAGGCCTCCCAGTTACATCCGATGTGGAGCGGCAGTCTCGTGCCCAATGATATCCCTTTTTGCAGCGGGGGCAGGGAGTGGGCGGTCGGAGAGGGCGCCTCGGCTTAATGGCATCGGCAGGTGGCTCAGGAGCATACCTGACACTGGGGAGTTGGGGGAACCTGTCAGGAGATGGACAGTCCCGGGCAAAATGTCCCTGTTGACCGCAATGGAAGCATGGGCCAACCGCCAAGGCGAGCGCCGAGGCAAGACAGGTGGCTAAATTATGGATACTTTGATCGAGGTCTCTGCAAGCCAAGATCCAATCATGAATTGTGCCCTGTCTTTTGGAAGCGATTGCTTGCTTACAAACTGCATTAGCACCTTCTAAGATAAGCTCTCTGGCCAGGGCCATTTGGGCTTGCTCATTGCTAACCTTGCGAGCGCATGCCTCTTGGACTCTAGAGACAAAGGAGGAGAAATCCTCGTCTTTGTTTTGTGTGAGCTTGGTGAAGGTATCTGTTTTAATGGCTGAGCAATTACCAAAGGCACGCATAGCAACACCGCGGAGCTGGTCCCAAAACAAAGGGTTTGGGTTGGCATACCGAGCAGGGTCAACGAAGGGTCCCGAGCCCATAAAGGCATCAAGGGGAAAGTTAACACCCTGAGACTGGTTTTGCCTAACCTGCTGTTCGGCCTGATCTTGGAAATGAGCGCGCCAGTTAATATATTGACCTGGAGTAAGGATGGCTCGCGCAACCCCCTGCCAATCATAAGGGAGGTTGAGATTCATTGAAATATCAGTGAGAAGTTGCTGAGCAAAGGGGCTGCCAAGGCCATCTTCCTTGACAGCCTGTCTTAAACGTTTAAGTTCTGACGCATCATATGGGCGCAATGGCCCACGAAGGAGATTAATGGGGTGCACGGAAGGGGAGGTTCCCGGATTATAAGGTGGAAGGAGAGCAGGTGGAGTAAGGGACTGAGGGAGACTGAGAGACGGAGGGGTAGTGGGCTGAGGGGAATATTGAGCAGTTGGGCCAGTAAGAGAAATGCTGGTGGGCAGGTAGGGGGGCCACAGCGGAGGATCAGGCCCCTGAGGGAGCAAGGGCCCAGGCGGAAGCAGCTGCGGAGGAGCAGGGCCAGAAAATGTGGAAATTCCAGGAGGCGGGGTAGGGGGCTGAGGGGGAGGAGGAGCACAGGGGGGGAGGAGGAAGTTGCTTTGCAGTTTGGGGAACGGTTGCAAGAGGAAGTTGCGGTAGCACCTGCTGATTCTCACCCTTCGCGCGGCGGGGGGGGGGGGGGGGTCCGGGTA
>JAKSZT010004976.1:2818438-2945651 GCA_026826555.1 Tolypeutes matacus
GGTCCGGGTATAGCAAGTTCCTCTTTTCAGACGGAGGAGAAGGAGGAAGCGCGCCGTTTTGAGCCTGATAATTAACAGTCTTTGTTAAGGGCGCGGAGGCAGCCTCTGAATCTTCCAAGAGGTTATTAAGCTGGAAGACCAGGGTGCTCGAGTCCTCACAGTCCTCCCCCGAAGAGGAGGGCTCTGAGAGGGAGACTTCTAGAGGCTTAGCGCCGAGGAGACAGGAGCGGATGGTAATGAGTGTGGGGATGAGGCCGGGAGGGAAGCGTTTATTCTCATGCTCCATGGCAGACGTTACTCTGTCGATGAGCAAGCGATAGGTATCAGGATCCCAAAGGTTAGATGTGAGAAGCCAGGGGTTGAAGGGAAGCAGCAGGTCCCAGTAAGTCTGAAGTTGCTTAGCAGAGACTTTGCACTGGTGACAGGCGAGGAGGCTAGCGAGAGCTCTGACTGAGGGGCTTGGCGAGAGGAAAAGGAGGACCCCATGGCCTAAGGGCGAGATTAATATGCAAAGGAAGATAAGGAGGCCCAAAAGGAGGGTGCAAAGCACTACTGGTGGGATCAAGGAGGAGGAGAGCTGTGGGAAAACCCGATAGAGAACCCCTAAAAGAAAGAGCAGGGCAATCGGAAAGAGGAAAATAAAAGGGAACCAAGAGACAGCAGAGTTAAATGTCATAGGGGACAGAGAGAAAGGAAGGGAGTGGGGGTTACCTCGGGGGCGAGAGCCAAAGGAAAGAGGCACCGAGGGGAATAGGGGCCCGCCAAGTTATGGAGCGAGGCAGGCGTAGTCCTTGCGGCTAAAGCTCACAGGGATGAGGAGGGAGGGGGTACCCCGGGGGCAAAAAGCCGAGTCTCAGAGAGAGAGAGGTACCGAAGGGAATAGGGGCCTGCCAAGTTATGGAGCAAGGCAGACGTAGTCCTTACCCGTTCGCGGAGGTTACCGGCCAGCGGCAGACAACCGTGCCCCACGTTGGGCGCCAGCTGTTGTGTCGTGTTTGTCGTGGGGCTGGGTAGGATGGTTGGGGGAATCGCACGGCGGCGTTCTGAGGGGTTTGGACGGCGAGAGAATAAAAGCAGCAGACAAGTTTCTCTTTGGGTTCAGCAAACAGGATTCCTTTATTGAGGAAGTGCAGGGCCTTTTATCGATTCAGTGAGGGGTCTTGTGTGGGGGTCTTGTAGGAGGCAAGGCAAGAAAAGAGAGGAAGTACGTGGCGGGCTAAGATTGGGCACAGTTGGTTGCTAGGGAGGGTTTGCTATCTGTGGAAGGCGGGAAGGTTTCGCGGGCGCGGGAACAGGGTGAGCTACATTCTTAAAGAAGGCTGAAAATAGAGTTAGGCTAGTCCTTTGTTATAGTCGGCCATTTTAGCTTTACCTCCTTAGGCAACCTCCAACACCAAACAAATATCATGGACCAACTTAATGAAGTGAAGGAAGAGATTAAGGATATAAAGAAGACACTGGGAGAACATACTGAAGAAATTGTAAACATACACAAAAAGATAATGGACATGATGGTGATCAGTGGCACAATCCAAGAAATCAAAAAGATGCTAGATTCACATAACAGCAGATTTGAACAGGCAGAAGAAGGAATTAGTGATATAGAAGACAATACATCTGAAATCAAACAGATAGCAGAACAGATACACAAAAAGATAGAAAAAATCCATCAGGAACTCAGGGATTTAACCAACAACAAAAAACGCACAAAGGTATACATTATGGACATCCCAGAAGGAGAAGAGAAGGGAAAGGGAACAGAATGAGTGTTGAAGGTAATAATGGCTGAAAACTTCCCAACCCTATTGAGAGAGATGAATGTGCAGATCCAAGAAACACAGTGCACCCCAAATAGTATAAATCCCAACAGGCCAACTCCAAGACATATACTTTTCAAATGTCCAATGTTCAAGACAAAGAGAAAATACTCAAGGCAGCAACAGAAAAGAGAACCATCACATACAAGGGAAGCACAATAAGATTAAGTGCTGATTTCTCATCTGAAACCATGGAGGCAAGAAGACAGTGGTATGACATAGTCAACGAACTAAAAGAAAAAAACTTCCAGCCATGAATTCTCTCCAGCAAAACTGGCATTCAAAAATGATGGAGAGTTCAAAATATTCATAGATAAACAGAAATTAAGAGAATATGCCAATAAGAAACCTGCACTTCAAGAAATACTAAAGGAAGTTCTACAAGTTGAAAGGAAAAAACAAGGGAGAGATAGTTGGAGGAGAGTTTAAAAACAACTAAAAAGACAAAAACAGAAACAAAACAACATATGACATACATTAACCCAAAGAAAATATGGCTGAAGTAAGAAATTCATTGCAAGTAATAACACTGAATGTTAATGGATTAAATTCACCACTCAAGAGACACAGATTGGCAAAATGGATAAGGAAATATGATCCACCCATATGCTGTCTACAAGAAACCCACCTTTGACCCAGAGATTCAAGGAGGCTGAAAGTGAATGGCTGGAAAACAAGTTTATAAGCTAACAATAGCCAAAAAAGGGCAGGAGTAGCTATTCTAATATCAGACAAAATAGACTTTAAATGAAAAACTATTGTAACAGACAAAGATGGACACTATATATTAGTAGAAGGTGTAATCTCTCAAGAAGAGAGAACAATCATACACATTTGTACACCTAATCGGGTTGCCTCAAAATGCATGAGTCAAACTCTGGAAAAACTAAGTGGAGAAATAAATGCCTCTACAATTATAGTAGAGGACTTTAATACACCATTATCATCATTAGACAGAACATCTAGACAGAGAATCAATAAAGAAACAAAGACTGTGAACAATATATTAGAGGACTTGGACTTAATAGACATATACAGAACACTACACCCAAATACAGCAGGATTTACATTCTTCTCGAGTGCACGTGGATCATACTCCAAGATAGACCACATGCTAGGCCACAGAACAACTCTCAATGAATTCAGAAAGATTGAGATTATACAAAGTAATTTCTCTGACCAGAATGGAATGAAATTGGAAATCAATAAGGGCCAGAGAATCAGATTAGGCACAAAGATATGGAAGTTAAACAACACACTCTTAGAGAAAAAGTGGATCAAGGAGGAAATCTCAAAAGAAATCAGTAACTACCTTGAAACTAATGAAAATGACAACACAACATATCAAAACCTATGGGATGCAGCCAAAGTGGTCCTGAGAGGGAAGTTCATAGACATAAATACATATATTAAAAAAGAAGAAAGAGCTAAAATTGAAGACCTAATTGCACAACTGGAGGAACTGGAAAAACAACAACAAATTAAACCTAAAGGAAGTAGAAAGAAGGAAATAACAAAGATTAGAGCAGAACTAAATGAAACAGAGAATAAGAAAGCACTAGAAAAAATAAGCAAAACCAAAAGCTGCTTCTTTAGAAGATCAATAAAATTGACAAACCCTTACCACACTAACAAAGAAAAAGCAAGAACAGATGCAAAGACACAAAATAAGGAATGAGCAAGGGGATATCACTACTGATCCCACAGAAATAAAGAGTATCATAAGAGGATACTTTGAAATTTTATATGTCAACAGGAATGATAATTTAGAGGAAATGGACAAGTTTCTAGAAACTCACAAACAGCCTATATTGATGAAAAAAGAAATTGATGAACTCAACTGTCCAATTACAAGTAAAGAGATAGACTCAGTCATCAAAAACCTCTGAACTAAGAAGAGCTCAGGACCAGATGGCTTCACAGCTGAATTCTACCAAACATTCCGAAAAGAGCTAACACCAATTCTGCTTAAGCTCTTCCAAAAACCAGAAGTAGAAGGAATATTGCCTAACTCATTCTATGATGCCAACATTACCCTAATACCAAAACCAAACAAAGATACCACAAGAAAGGAAAATTACAGATCAATCTCTCTAACGAACCTAGATGCTAAAATCCTCAAGAAAATACTTGCTAATCGCATTCAAAAGCATATCAAAAAGATTATACACCATGATCAAGTGGGTTTCATCCCAGGTATGCAAGTATGGTTCAATATATGAAAATCAATCAATGTAATACACCACATAAACAGATTCAAAGAAAAAAATCACATGATCATCTCTATAGATGCAGAAAAAGCATTTGACAAAATACAGCACTCTTTCCTGATAAAAAACACTGCAAAAGATAGGAATAGAAGGAAACTTTATGAATATGATAAAGGGTATATATGAAAAACCCAAAGCTAACATCATCTTCAATGGTGAAATCCTAAAAGCCTTCCCTCTGAGATCGGGAACAAGACAAGGATGCCCACTATCACCACTCCTATTTAACATTGCCTTAGAAGTACTTGCTCGAGCACTGAGGCAAGAAAAAGATATAAAAGACATCCAAATTGGAAAAGAAGAAGTAAAAATCCATTGTTTGCAGATGACATAATCTTATACATAGAAAGCTCTGGGAAATCTAGAAGGCCCTCTAGAACTTATAAAGGAGTTTTTAGTAAATTTAATAATTTGCAGGCTAAAAGATCAATGCTCAATAATCAGTATCATAGCTGTACATCAATAACAAGTAATCTGAGGAGGAAATCAAGAAAAAAATACTGTTTACAATGGTAACTAAAAGATTCAAATAACTAGGAATAAATTAACTAAAGATGTAAAGGACTTATATACAGAAAACTACACAACACTGTTAAAGGAAATCAAAGACTTAAGTAAATGGAAGAATATTCCCTATACATGGATAGGAAGACTAAACATCATCAAGATGTCTGTCCTACCCAAACTAATCTGCAGATTTAATGCAATCCCAATAAAAATCAACACTGTATTTTTTAAGGAACTGGAAAAACTAACTACAAAATATATTTGGAGAGGCAAGAGGCCCCGAATTGCCAAAGATATATTGAAAAAGAAAAATGAAGTTGGAGGTATCACATTACCTGACTTTAAAACATACTACAAAGCTACAATGCTCAAAACTGCATGGTATAGGCACAAGGATAGACATACTGACCAATGGAACCAAATTGAGAGTTCTGATATAGATCCTTACATATACAGTCATTTGATATTTGACAAGGCCACCAAGCCCACTCAGTTGGGAGAGAATGTCCTCTTTAACAAGTGGTTCTTGAAGAACTGTATATCCATATCCAAAAGAATGAGAGAGGAATACCATCTCACACATTACACAAAAATCACCTAAAGGTGGATCAAAGATCTAAATATAAGAGCAAAAACTATAAAGACCTCGGAAGATAATATAGAGAAGCATCTACAGGACCTTGTAATAGGAAATGGTTTCATGAACTTCACACCCAAAGCACAAGCAGCAAGAGAAAAAATAGATAAATGGGATTTCCCCAAAATTGAAAACCTTTGCACCTCAAAGGATGTTATTAAGAAAATACAAACGCAGCATACCCAATGACAGAAAAAATTTGGCAACCATATTTCTGATAGGAGCCTAATATCCTGCATATATAAAGAAATCCTACACCTCAAAAATAAAAAGACTAACAACCCATTTAAAAAATGGGCAAATGACCTGAAAAGACACTTCTCCAAGGAGGAAATACAAATAGCTAAAAAGCACATGAAAAAATGCTCAACATCGCTAGCCATTAGGGAAATGCAAATCAAAACTACAATGAGATACTATCTTACACCCATCAGAATGACAGCTATTTAAAAAACACAGACTATAAGTGTTGGAGAGGATATGGAGGCATAGGACCCTCATCCACTGCTGGTGGGATTGTGGAATGGTCCAGCCACTGTGGAGGACAGTTTGGCGGTTCCTCAGAAAACTAACAATAGATCTACCATATGATCCAGCAATTCCACTGCTGGGTATATACCCAGAAGAATTGAAAGCAAAGACACGAACAGATACATGCACACCAATGTTCATAGTGGCATGGTTCACTATTGCCAAAAGTTGGAATCAGCACCGGTGCCCATCAACAGATGAATGAATAAACAAAATGTGGTACATACATACAATGGAATATTACTCAGCTGTAAGAAGGAATAAAGTGCTAACACACGGAATAACATGGATGAATCTTGAAGACCTTATGTTGAGTGAAGCAAGCCAGGCATTGAAGGATGAACAGTATATGACCTCACTGATTTGAATTGAGGAAAGTGAGCAGTCTCTGAGAACCATTGTCTGAAAGATAGGTTAACAAGGGAGAGAAAGAGAAGAGAAGGTTGTGAGCCATCGCCCATATGGACATAATCTATGGTAAAGTGATAGAGTATAGTTGCATATTGAAGTGGGTAGTGATATTACTGGGTTTGGTGGTGCCGGGTTGACAGAAGGGTAGATTAGGAAGGGCGGGTTAGAATACCCAAGATACTGGGGGGAGAGATGGGAGGGGGACTAGGAGAACATGGGATTTGTGGGTATGATGTTGAAGTGCAGGAGTTGGAATGCTCTTATGGCAGTATGACAAGGTAGTGTCACTGGTTTAGGATATAGGTTGGGGGGGCATTCAGGAAGGGGTGCATCTGGAGTAGGCTTCTGGTAAGTGTGTGAGTGTTCATCCTGTCATAATGTGTTGTGTCGGGGAGTGAGACCCACACGGTGAGTGAGAAGGAGATGGACCCCCATCTTTGGGAGGATCGATTCACCCAGAAACAGACAGGTGGGTGTCTCTTAGGCGAAAGGGTGGATCCTAATTGGATAGAATAATCAGCATGTCATGACCTCTTGTTGCATGTAACTATGAATCTTGTCATCCAATGAGTCAAGACAGGAGTATCATGAGTCCCAGGTGGATGGGGAGGAAGGAACAGAGAAGATCAAACAGGGGCATTTAGTGGTCATGGGAAATGTTTTTCATTACCTTACAGTAATGGACACAAGACATGGTAAATATAATCAAAAATTATTAAACTGTACCGTCTAAATTGTAAACTATACTGTAACCCATTGACAATGTTTAGTAGCTATGCTTCACTTCCTGTATAAGTTATAACAATGCTACCATCCACATAAAAAAGGTTTTAATATGGGGGGAGGAAAGGGGAAGGAGGTTGGGTATATGGGAGTCTCTAGTATTCTGTGTGTGACTTTGCTGTGACCTAAAACTTCCTTGAAAATTAAATGAAAATTTGGGAGACACTGGGGAGAGAGAGGGGGCAGATGTCACAGTACAGACTAGACACACAGTAATAAAAGGAAAAATGTTTTTAAAAAACTTTTTTTTTATTTTTTTTGTTTTTTTCCATTTTTTGAATATCCCAATCCTTTAATTTTATTTTATTTCTAGTGTTTTTTTAAGTTTCTATGTATTTTATCTCTTATATTTAAACTTATCTTTATTATTTCATTTTCCTATTAATTGTATTTGGCTATTATATGGGTTTCATCTTCAAGGAAGGTTTGGATCACAGAAGAGTTACAGAGGGGGCAGGAGAGGATCATTGGTGGGGTTGTCTGGGATGGGGGTTTCATGGGAGGAAGTTCACCTGAATATAAATGAAAGATATATAAAATTGTTCAAATGATCAAGGGGTGGGGCATGGTCACAGTGGGTAGACAATTACTCAATAAATGAGGGAATACTGAATTCCCAGCCTGGAGGGCTCTGCCACATTCTCCAAGGGAGCAGCAACAGTCCCCCATGTGCAGGGGCACAGTCCGGCAAAGGAGGAGGGTTCACTGATGTTTCTTGTTATTGATGACTACCCTTATGAGGGTTTGCTCTTGTAATTGAAACTTAGCCTACTGTTAGGGGGTGCCTAAGGGCTGCCACCTGAGAGCCTCCCTGTTGCTCAAATGTGGCCTCTCTCTAAGCCAAACTCAGCATATGAATGTTTTACCTTCCCCCCCTGTGTGCGACATGACTCCAGGGATGAACCTCCCTGGCAACGAGGGATTAATACCAAGAGCCAACTGGCAATACGACTGGAAAAAGACCTTGAATAAAAGGGGGAAAAGGTAAAGACAAATGAGTTCATGTGGCTAAGAGACTTCAATGAGAGTCGGGAGGTCATCCCAGAGGTAACATTTATACACACCTCAGTAGGATCTCATAGAACACCAAAGTGGATATCACCCCACACAAAGGGGCTCCTGAGGGCTCTGGAGACACCCAGGTCCTATATAAGGGGGGATAGCTCCAGAGATTGAATCTTGTCGGTGGGCTCTACTTTGGAATCTGTGCTCCTGAGAGTGACAGAGTTGGACTCAAATAAGTCCTCCCTGCACATGGTTCATCAGTTCCTTCTATTCAAACCTATATGTGATGCTGGAGTTTGTAGGTGTACTTCCAGAGACTGGAGCCTCTGGCCTGCCCATGTGCCAGATGTGCCTGGAATCTTGGTGGAGCTACAACTCCTACTCTACAGCTCAATGGACTCACCCAATCACCTGGTGAGGAGACGATGATGGAGAACGACCATCCCAGGGAATGGAGAGAGCCTGCACCTGAAGGCAGGCTAATCCCATCCACCGTATCCATTACTTGGAGGTGGAGTGGACATCACCATCCCAGACTCCTCAGTATTGGGGGAAGAGCTATGGACTAGAGTAGACTTAATGGAATTCTGTTGTAAACATATTGTGATTCAAGCAATGGAAGAAATTACAACAGTGAGGTGGAGCCAGTAGCTGCTGGATGCTTTTGGGGAAGGGAAGGGAAAAGCAGTTGTAATACAGGTGCTTTTTCAGGACTTGGGAATTATCCTGAGTGACATTACAACAACAAATATAGGCCATTTTACATCAGCATATAACATGCAGAACTGTGTGGGAGAGAGTGTGGTCTACAATGTGAACTATGGTCCATGCTTAGTGGCAAAGCCCCAGATGTGTATATCCATTGCAGGTGATGTGCCACACTAATGAAAGATGTTTATGTGGGATGTTATGGGAGGTGTGGGAGGTGGGGAACATGGGAATCCCTGTAATTTTTGTGTAACATTTATGTAACCTAAACATCTTTTAAAATATTTTTTTTAAAAAAAGGCAGAATGCATTAAAGAAACCATGAGTCAACTACTGTTATGTAAAAGAGACTCACTTTAGCACCGAACTGTTAAATTCATTTATTATTTCTAGCAGCTTTGTCGCCCATTGTGCAAATGCATTGAAAGTGAAAGAATGAAAAATGATATTCCATGCCAACCAAAAGATAACTGGAGTGGCCACACTAATATCAAACAAGATATACCTTAAGGCAAAAATTTCTATAAGAAGTAAAGGACATTACATATTAATAAAGTAATCAATCCATCAAGAAGATATAACACTTATCAATATATATGATACCTATCAGCAGAGTCCCAACGTATAGCAAACAAAAATCATAGGTGAAGTGAAAATAACAATTGTCATTGGAGACTTCAACACCCAACTTCCTGTTGGATAGAACAACTGGACAAAAAACAAACCAGGTGGAAAACTTGAATAACATAAAAACCAACTAGACCTAACATATAGAAAATTCTACCCAGTAACAGCAGATTACATATTCTTCTCAAGTGCACATGGAACATTCTCCTGGGTAAACCATTTTTGTTAGGCCATAAAATGTGCCATTGAATTCTAAAACATTGAAATCATACCAAATATTTTCTTTAGCCACAATCGAATGCAATTTGAAATCAATGGAAAATGAACAAATATGTGGAAGTTTTAGAAAACATACTCTTAATCACTGCATGAAAGAAGTTAGTAAATGCTTGCAGGCGAATGGAAATGAACACAAAACATACCAAAAAAAAAAAAAAAATGGGATGAGGCAAAAGCAGTACTTAGAGGAAAATTTACAGCTCTCCCTACATTAAAGAAGATCTCAAATCAATAACCTAATCCTTCACCTTAATGAACTAGAAAAATAAGAGCAAGTATAAAGCCAGCAGAAGGAAGGAATTAAAGTTTAGAGTAGAGATAAGTGAAATAGGAAAATAATAGTCAATGAAACCAAAAAATTGGTTCTTTAAAAAGATCAATGTAATTGACAAACTTTTAGCTAGACTGGCCAAGTACAAAATTCAAAATACTAAAATCAGCCAAGTGGAGACATTACTACCAACATTTACAGGATTAAAAAAAGTATTATAAGAGAATGCTATGAGCAACTGTGTGCCAACAAATTAGATAACCTAGATAAAATGGATAAATTTCTAGAAATAAAACTGCCAAAACTGACTCAAGGAGAATTAGAAAATCAGAATAGGCCTATAACAGCAAATCAGTAATGAAAAATCTTCCAACAACAAAAATGTCCAGGACCAGATAGCTGTACTGGTGATTCTGTCAAACACTTTAAAGATCCTCCGTAAAATCTGCCAAAAAATAGAGGGGGAAATGCTTCCTAACTTGTTATATGAAGCCCATATTACCTTAATACCAAATACAGCTCAAGATAGGAAAACTGTAGACTCGTACGCCTAACAAGTACACATACAAAAATCCTCAACAAATTGCTAGGAAACTGAATCTAGTAGCATAGTAAAAGGATTGCTATATACCATGACTAAGTAATTCCAATCCAAAGTTTATACCTAGGAGAATTGAAATTAAAAAGTCATACACAAATGTAAATAGTAGCATTTTTCACAACAGCCAAAAAGTAGGAACAACCAAAATGTCCATTAACTATTGAATGGATAAACAAAATATAGGATATCCATACAAAGGGATACTATTCAGCCGCAAATAAGAATGATTTATTGATATATGCTACAACATGGAAATTTGAAAGCATGTTATGTGAAAAAATTAGATACAAAAGGCCACATGTAGGATTCCATTTATATGAACTGTCCAGACACTGAAAGCAGATTAGCAGTAGCCAGGGGCTGGGAAGAGGGGTAATGTGGCGTGACTGGTAGTTATGGGGTTTCTTTTTGGCATGATGAAAATGATCTGCAATTACATAGTGGTAATACTTGTACCACATTAAGAATTTGCTGGAAGTCACATAATTATATAACTTAAAATAGTTTAAATGTTGAATTTTATGTTATGTGAATTTTAACTCAATAAAAAATCATTTCTCAAAAAAACAAAGGTAAATGGATTAAATCTTCCAGTCAAAAGGCAGAGATTGACAGATTACATGAAAAAGCATGACCCAAATATACATTGTTGACAAGAGAGTCACTATAAATTCAAAGACAGAAGTAGGTTGAAAGTAAAAGGATGGGGGAAATATACCATACCTCTAAGATCAGGAACAAGACAAGGATACACATAGTCATCATTGTTATTCAACATTGTACTGGAAATTCTAGCCAGAATGATTAGGCAAGAGAAAAAAAATAATAATAGCCTACTAGATTGAAAAAGAAGAAACAAAACTTTCCCTATTTACACCTGACATGATCCTGCATAGAAAATCCCCAAAAAAATTGACAACAAACCTCCTACAAATAATAAAGGAATTTAACAAAGTAGTGGGGTGAAGGATCAAAATGAAAAGAATCATTAGTGTTTCTATACACTTTTAATGAACAATCTGAAGAGGAAAACAAGAGAAAAATTCCATTTACAGTAGCAACTAAAAGAAAAAAAATCTAGGAATAAATTTAGCCAAATGTACAGAACTTATACATGGAAAACTACAAAACATTGCTAAAAGCAATCAAAGACCTAAGTAATAAGTGGAAGGACATTCCATGTTCATGGATGCAAAGGCTAAATATTTTTAAGATGTCAATTATGCAAAAAGCAATTTACAAATTCAACAAGATCTCAGTCAGAATTCCAGAAGCTTTCTTTGCAGAAATGGAAAAGCCAATCATCAAATATATTTGGATTTCTACTCTCCAGTTCACTGGACTCACCCAGGACAACTAACAAAGAGATGATAATGGACAACGACCATCCCAAGGAACAAAGAGAGTCTGCAACTGCAAGCAAGATAGTACCATGCATCTGTCCCATGGGATCTAAACCCCATCTGAGTTAGAGGTGGAGTATCACCATCCCAGAATCCTCATGATTGGGGAATGAACAATGGACGACAGTAGACTTACTGGTATTCTACTGTAGACTTATTGTGATTCTAGCAATGGAAGAAATCATATCATTGATGTGGAGGCAATGGCCACTGGAAGTTCTGGGAGGAAGGAGAGGGAAAAACAAGTGTAATATGGGGGCATTTTTTAGAATTGGGAATTTTGTCCTGAATGACATTGCAATGACAGATACAGTCCATTATATATCTTGCCATAACTTACAAAATTGTGTGGGAGAGTATAAACTAAATTGTAAACTACAAACCATGCTTAATGGCAATTCTCCAAAATGTGTTCAATTATAACAAATGTACCACAATAATGAAGGATGTTGTTAATGTGAATAATGTGGGAGGGGTAAAGAGTGGAGCATATGGGAATCCCCTATATTTTTTATGTAACATTTATGTAATCTAAGTATCTTTAAATAAAAAAGTCTATTAAAAATTTTTATATGGAAAGGTAAGGGGTCCAGAATAGACAAAGCCATCTTGAAAAAGAAGAATGATGTTGGAGGACACACGCTTCCCCATTTTAAAACATATAAAGAACTAAAGTAATCAAAACAGTACGGTATTGGCACAAGGACAGATACCTAGACCAATATAATTGAATTCACAGTTCAGAAATAAACCCTCACATCTAAGGCCAACCTTGAAAAATCATGTGGAGTAAAATAACCCAGACACAAGAAGACAAATATTATATGATTTCACAGATATAAAATAATTAGAATAATTAAATTCATAGAATCATAAACTAGAATACAGGTTACCAGGGCCTGGGTGGATGTAGTGAATGGAGAATTAATGTGTAATTTGTATAGCATTTCTCTTCGTGTTAATGGTAAGTTTTGGTAATAGATAGTTTTAGGTAAGACAAAATTGTGAATGTAATTAACACCACTGACTATTATACTTGAATATGGTTAAAAGGGAAACCTAAGTTGTATATATGTTACTAGAATAAAAACTTAAAATAGGACTGTACAATGCAAACAGTGAAATCTAATGTAAACGATAGAGTGTAATAGTATAATTGTAATATTGTTTGATCAATTGTAACAAAGTTACCTCACTAATACAAATTGTTAATATTGGGAAAACTCTGTGGGTGTGTGGGGTATTTATGAAAACCCTGTATTTTCTGCTCGATTTTTCTGTAAACCTACAACTTCTTTAACTAAAAAGAAAGAAAAAAAGGTATAAAAAATATGTTGATGGATGCCTACCACAGCTTTAATGGCTAAAACTTGGAACCATTTAAATATCTATCTTTAGTAAATACATAAATATAATATGATATGAATAAAAGAATAGATGTTGATTTAAAAATGTGTAATTGAAGAATACTCAGTGGTGCTGGGAAATGCTCATGCTCATTAAAAAAACCTGTTATTCAGAGGATACAGAACAGTAACGATGACCTGATTTTGTACAAAAAAACATATTTTATGAAAAAATGCAGGGAGAATATTTCCACAATTTGATTGTATGTGAGTTGGCGCCTGCTCACCTCGTCAACCACATCTCCAACAGCCTCTCCACTGCTTGCCAAGAGGCAGGTCACCTGCTGACCCATTGTGCTGCTCTGTCTCTGCTGGAATGTTGATCCCTCACCCCCACATACCACGTCATCCCACCCATCAAGTCTCAACACAAATGTCATTTCCACAGACACTCCCTCATCTAAAGTGTCCCTCCCAGCTACTCCCAGCTACTTCCTAGCTACTCTCACTTCATCACCCTGGTTATTTCCTTCATATAATTTATCATAATCTGCAGTTACTGCTTAGAGAATTTCTTTGTTTCCTGTACTTCCCCCACATGAAATAAAATAGACTTTCTGATGGTAGGGAAGTTACTCCATTGCTTATCACTACACCCCAGAGCCTGGAACAAAACCAGGCATGACATACGTGTCAATATTTGTAGAGTGACTAAGCAATAGTTTTGCTTTGAAGAAAGAAAAAAAATATTCATTTCTGATTTGTTTTTTTCTTTTTTGCATATTTTTTTCAAATTTTCTATGCTAAATATGTGCTACTTCAATAATCAGAAAAAATAGAGAGAAATGTTAGTTGTGAGTAATATATTGTGTAAATAAAGACAGTTTTCAATTAAAGCGCATTTCAGGGAATGAAAGAAGTAGGGACCCACACATGTGCTGTACATGACTTTTTACTAATTTGTCACTTCTAGGGATTCATAGGTGGCAGGATTCTGTGTCACTTTTGCCTCTCATTCTTTTGCTCCTGGGATAAGGTCACCGCTGTTAGTCAAGCTTCCCTGGGGAGGTCAAGCTCCAGGGGCAGAGGCACCTCCTCCTGTGGGGCCTGGCAGACCCCTCAGGGAGTCGGGAATGCTGGACCCTCTTTCCAGTTCTGTCATTGCCAGGGGCCTGATGATTCTGCTATTCAGCTTCCATTTCTGTAAAATTGGGGCAAGTCTTCTCTTATCCTCAATGGTTCCCATGATTCAGGGAAGTGAAGGTAAGGAAGGCACCTCAGGTGTGCAGGTTCCAGGCAGAACTGGGAGGCAGCCCGGACACCCTCACTGGTGGCTTGAGAGATACAATGAGAGGCATTCATAAACCCTCAGGCCAAGTGGCTCATCAAGGATGAGCTCAAAGCAACAGCCCAGCCAATCTCAGGAGCTTCAGAACCTTCACAATGTGAGAAATCCCACCACACAGGACTACCAAGGTTGGACAGCTGGGAGTAACCCCATCAACTGCCCCTCAGACCTTTTCTAATAAACTACCAAGTTCAAAACACCTTTTAAAAAGCTGATATTGTATTGGCTATATGAACATCAGACAACATAGGCTTTAAAACAAAAAAATGTGACCAGATATTAAGAAAGAAATTTAATAATGATAAAAGTGTCAATCCATTAAGAAGTTACAATTATAAGCACATATGCACCTAACAACAGAGCCCCAGAGGGGCTGAGGGGAAAGCTGACATAACTGAGAGGAGAATAGAGAATTCAACAATAATAGATGGAGACTTCAATACCCCTTTTAATAATGCATGGAACAACTAAGCAGAAGATCAAAAAGGAAATCAAACCCTTAAACAGCAGCATACAGAAACCACACCTAACAGAGTCTATAGAATACTGCACCCAACAAGAGGACAATACACATTCTTTTCAAGTGCACATGGAAGGTTGTCCATGATGGACAATATGCCAGACCACAAAACAAGCCCCAAGTTTGAAAGGACTGGAATTGTACAAATTATGTTCCCTGATCACAATGGAATGAAAGTAGAAACTAATAACAGAAAGGAGTTTGAGAAATTCATAAATATGTATAAATTAAATGAAATACTCCTAAAAAGCTGTTGTTTAAAGAGGTAATCACAAGGAAAATTAAAAAATACTTTGAGATTAATGAAATTGATGATGCATCATAACAAAACATATTGGATTCCGGTAAAGCAATGCTTTGCAGGAAATTTACAGCTAAAATTGTCTACATTAAAAAAGAAGAGCTCAAATAAACAATCTAAATTTCCACCTTAAAACACTGGAAAAAGAAATACAAACAAATCCCAAAACAAACATAAGGAAGGAAATAATAAAGATAAAAATAAATTAAATAGTAAAACAATAGAGAAAACTAATGAAACCAAAAGTTGGTTCTTTGAAAAGATTAGCAAAGTTGACAACGCTTTAACTAGACTACCAAGAAAAAAACAGAGAGGAAAAACTCAAACTACTAAAATCAGAAATGTAAAATGGGACGTTATTACTGACCTTAGAGAAATTTATTGACGTTTAAGAAATTAAAGAATGATAAGGGAATACTATGAACAACAACATACTATCTAACAAATTAGATAGCTTAGATGAAATAAACAAATTCCTAGAGAGCCACAAACTACCAAAACTGGCTCAAGAAGAAATAGAAAATCAAAGTGGACCTCTACCATGTAAAGAAGTTAAAATAATAATAAAAACAAAACTTCCCAGAAAGGACTAGATGATAGAGTCTATCCACTTAAAGGCGAATTAACAACACTTCTTCAAACTCTTTCAAACAAATAGAAGAGGAGGGAATACTTCACAACTCCCTTTACAAGGCCAGTATTGTCCTAACACTAAAACCAAAGATATCACAAAAAAAAAGAAAACTGTAGAACAATATCCTGTACATTAAATGACCTCACCAATATGAAGTAAGGAAATTGAGCAGTCTCTGAGGACTATTGTCTGAAAGATAGGTGTACAAGAAAGAGAAAGAGAAGAAAAAGTTGTGAGCCATCACCCATATGACATAACCTATGGTAAAGTGATAGAGTGTAGTTGTGTATTAAAGGGATAGGACAGGAGGGTAGTGATAATATATATGGGTTGGGTGGTGCAGGATTGACAGGTGGGTAGTCTGGGAAGGATGGGTTAGAATACCCAGGATACTGAGGGGAGAGATGGGAGAGGGACTAGGTGAACACTTGGGAGTTGTGGGTATGAAGTTGAAAGTACAAAAGTGGGAATGCTCTTATGGCAATATGACAAGGAAGCATCACTGCTTTAGGCTGTTGGTTGGGGGGGGGGCGCATTACGGACAGGACACATCTGGAGCAGGCTTCTAGGGAGTGTGCAAGTGTTCATCCTGTCATAATGTGTTGTATCATTGGGTGGAGACCCAAACAATGAGAGGGAAGGAAATGGACTCCCATCTTTGGGATGACCAATTTGCTCAGAAATAGACAGGTGGGCCTCTCTTAAGAGCAAGGGCAGTTCCTAATAGTGGAGAACAAACCAGTGTCATTACCTCTTGTTGCATGTAACTATGAATCTTGTCATCCAATGAGTCAAGTCAGGGGGTGGTCATGGGCCCCGGGGGGGGTGGGAAGGGAGGAACAGAATAGATCAAACAGGGGGTATTTAGTGGTCAGTGGAAATGTTTTTCATTACCTTACAGTGATGGACACAGGACATGGTAAATATCATCAAAATTTATAAAAGTGTATGATCTAAAATGTAAATGATACTGTAAACCATTGGCAATGTTTAATAGCGATGTTTCACTATCTGTATATCAGTTATGATAATGCTAACATACACACACAAAGAAGTTTTGATATGGGGTGAGGAAAGAGGGAGGAGGTTAAGTATATGAGAGTGTCTTGCATTCTGTATGTGACTTTGTTGTGACCTAAAACTTCTTTGAAAATTAAATGAAAAATAGTGAGACACTGGAAGTGAGAGGGGGAAGGTCCACAGTACAGACTGGACACCAGATATTGCAGTGATAAAAGGCAAAATGTCCAAAAAAAATTTTTTTTTAATTTTTTCTCATTTTTTGAATAATTCAATCCTTTAATTTTATTTTATTTTCAGTTTTTTTAAGTTTTCATGTATTTTATCTCTTACATTTAAACATCATTATTATTTCATTTTCCTAATAATTGTATTTGGCTATTGTATTGGCTTCATCTTTAAAGAAGCTTTGGATCACAGAAGGGTTACAACTGGGGTGGGAGAGGATCATTGGTGGGGGGTGTCAGGGATGGGGGGTGCATGGGAAGAAGTTCACCTGAATACATAAAAGGTATATAAAATTGTTCAAATGCTCATGAGGCATGGTCACAGTGGGTGGAGAACCACTCAATAAATGAGGGAATACTGAATTCCCATCATGGAGAGCTCTGCCATGTTCTCCAGGGGAGTAGCAACAGTCCCCCAAGTGCAGGGGCAGTGTCTGGCAAAGGAGGATGATCCACTGATGGGCCCTTGATATTGATGACTAGCCTTATGAATCTTTGCTCTTGAAATTGAAACTTAGCCTATTGTTATGGGGTGTCTAAGGGTTGCCTCCTGAGAGCCTCCTTGTTGCTCAAATGTGGCCTCTCTCTAAGCCAAACTCAGCATATGAATGCATTACCTTCCTCCCAGCATGGGACATAACTCCTGGAGATGAGCCTCCCTGGCAATGGGGGATTGCTAACAAGTGCCAACGGGCAATATAACTAGAAAAAGACCTCGAATAAAAGGGGGGAAAGGTAAAGACAAATGAGTTCATATGGCTAAAAGACTTCAAAGTGAGTCGGGAGGTCATCCCAGAGGTAACGTTTATGCACATCTCAGTAGGACCTCATAGGCTTCCAATGTGGGTATCACCCCAAACAGAGGGGCTCCTGAGGGCTCTGAAGACACCCAGGTCCTATATCAGAGCGGATAGCCCCAGAGTTTTGTGCCTTATCAGTGGGCCCTACATTGGAATCCTTGCTCCTGAGAGTGAGAGAGTTGGACCCAAATATGTCTTCCCTGCACATGGTACATCTGTCCCTTCTATTCAAACCTATATGTGGGGTCAGAGTTTGTAGGTGTACTTCCAGAGACCGGAGTCTTTGGGCTGTCCATGTGCCAACTGGGCCTGGAATCTCGGTGGAGCTGCAACTCCTACTCTACAGCTCAATGGACTCACCCTGGACACCTGGTGGGGAGATGATTATGGACAATGGCCTTCCCAGGGAATGGAGAGAGTCTGCAGCAGCAGGCAGGATAATCCCATCCATCTTATCCATGTGATATAAGCCCCCTCTCACTTGGAGGTGGAGTGGACATCACTATCCCAGACTCCTCAGGATTGGGGGAAGAGCTATGGACTAGAGTGGACTTACTGGTATTCTGTTATAGACATATTGTGATTCACGCAATGGAAGTAATTACAACACTGATGAGGAGCCAGTAGCCACAGGACGCTTTGGGGACAGGGAGAGGGAAAAGCAGTTGTAATATGGGGGCTTTTTCAGGACTTGGCAATTGTCCTGAGTGACATTGCAATGACAGATATAGGTCATTTTATATCATCATATAACATGCAGAACTGTGTGGGAGAGAGTGTGGTCTATAATGTGAACTATGGTCCATGCTTAGTGGCAAAGCCCCAGGATGTATATATCTATTGCAGCTGATGTGCCACTCTAGTGAAGGATGTTTATGTGGGAGGTTGTGGGAGGAGTGGAAGGTGGGACATATGGGAATTTCTACAATTTTTGTGTAACATTTATGTAATCTAAGTATCTTTCAAAAAAAATTTATTAAAATAAAATAAATAAAAAAGAATGCCCATAGCAACACAGAGAACCTTAAGATGAAGAAGAAAGAAAACTGATAAATGTCCCCCTTGAAAGGGGTCCAAATACTCCTTAATACTCATCACACACTTCATAAGTTTTCCCTGGGGGAATATAACAAACTGCCATTAACTATTGTTTCAAAGAAAATCAAATCAAGATACGGGTACCCCACCCTCCAAAAGACAAATGTTGTATAATTGCAAGAGATGAAAATTTCAGTTCAGAACTTGTGCTAGGTAGCTGCTGACAGCTGCTACTAAGAATAGAGAGGGGCTTGCCCACCACCTCAAACAAAGTGATGGAGTCTGCCGGGTTCACCGGCCCAGTCATTGCCCTCAGCGAGATTCTGAAATGGTTGGTTGCACCTTTGAAGCAGACCCAAGGTGCATCTTTGCTAGGGCTGCTTCCTCCCCAGGGATGCATTTGGGTTTAAGTCACAGGGCCTGCTGCTCCCTGATTATGGAATCTGCACCTACTCTGGGCCAACCCCTATTAGCAAAACAGAGAGGTGTTGTGTTCAGAGACAATGGAGCACCTAGCTGGAACAAGGAGGACCTCACCAGCTGGAACAAGGAGGACTTCACTGACAGCTCTTGTAGGGTGTCAGCTATCACAGGAAAAATAGCATCTCATTTTTAACAGACATGAGCAATCCACTGAGGAATAGACCATATTCCTAAGCATTCCCCTACTGGCACATTTAGGCTGGGTCATTTTTATATTTTAAAAACTTTAAGCGAGCACCTGTATTGAAATCCCTGCTGTCTTCTTTTTCGCTCCCCTAGAAGCAGATTCCTTAATATTCATCACACATTTCATAAGTTTTCCCTAAGGTTTGGGAGCACATGGTTGTTAAAGGAACTCAACTGACCTTCAGGCCCTGGTTATAAAATGGCTCCAGGCAAAAGCAGTCGCACACAGAGGACACCCTATGCGGACGCAATCAGATTTCAAGAATGTGCAACTTGGAGAAAGAGACTTATAGGAAATAGAACAAGAAAAAGAGGCCTAAGCTCTGACCAATCAGTTTCAAACAAGTTTCCTTCTCCTCGCTGTTCCAATGAGCTGCTAGAACAGATCTCACCTGACAACTTCCATTTCCCTTTTTTTTTTAACTATAAATTCCCAATGCCCCTCTAACACTCTGGAACACCTGCTTTTACCTGGTGTTGCCCAATTCATGAACTGTTATACTCTTAATCAAGTTCTCTTCTTTCTATTAGCAGTAGCACTTCTTTTGACATGGTTCATTTGCAAGGTGATGCCAGGAAGCTCCTGTTGTGGGAAGTGAGACTGCAGAGGGTATGTTAAGGCTGGGTGACCACTGTGGGAAACAAAGCCTTGGTCCAGCCAGGGATCGCTGGAAGGCTGTGGAGCTTACACCGGAATGATCCCCCATGAGGCATGAGGGAGTGGGGTATTTATACATCAACCTCCCAGCCACTTTGAAGGACGGTTCCCGATCTTCTGGCCTATCCTGCACACAAGGGCAAAGCAAGCTCTGGCAGTCAGAGAAAGCCCTTGGGCAGAGACACATGTGCTGGAAGACACAGACTGCTAATAAGGGTCTCTGTGCTATGAGCATGCCCCAATGGTGTCAGCTACGCATGCACATGCATAGAGTAATTTCCCAGTGCAAGATTTACTCAAATCAAAAAGTATCTGTGCCTTTTAACGTTTTGATAATGAAAGAGTAAAAACGTGTCTAAGATGAAAGCTCAGCATGAGAAAGAAAAGCCCTGTTAACCAGGCTGAGAGGACAGGTACAGATAACGCAGCTGCAAAAGAAAAACTCCACAACCCCCCTCTTTGAGTGGCCACTGTTTTTTTGTTTGTTTGTTTGTTTTTTTACGAATGATGCCCCCAGACTCTATTTGCTACCCCCATCTGTTACTGGGGGTACCCTCCCCTCAGGAGAGCACCAATCCCTAGTTCATCCAACTTCCTCTAATCTCACCTCCAAAACAGCAGCCAGCCCAATACTGATGCCTTCTTGCCCTACACTATCCTCTGAATGGTTCAAGAGAAATCCCCACCCTAAGAAAGACACCTCTTCTGAGGAGTGGCTTTCCACGGAGCTCTGAGTGCCCTTATTTGTTGCTTCAGGGCAATAAACCCACCTAATTTTGACTACAGGCTGGTGCCCAGGGTTAGATTAGGTTTTGACAGTAACTATTGCCAAATTCCTTCATAATCTTTCACCCTTTTCTGCTCCCGCCAGAAATGCCAGTTTACCCAAACTCCCATTTGTTGTCATTTCTTTAATCACGAATGGGAGTGGCATCTCAGATGGTTTCTGGCCATTTGTGTTGCTTGTATTCTGCAAATAACCTGTTTCTATCCACTACACATTAGACTTGCTTGTCCTCTCTGGGCTGGACCAAATTTTGAATTTTTATTTTTATCACAGACAGAGGAAAATATCAGGAAACCAAAAGACAGAGCCTGGCTACCAGAGTTTCCCATTCGATTTATCCTCTGCAAAGAGCAAGTCAAGCCTTAAGTCACAGTCTTCACAGCAGCTTCTTTCATAATGGCCCCAAGCTGGAAACAGCCCTGGTGTCTAGGAACAAGAAAATGGTTAACCATGGTGGTAACTCCGCTCCGCGGGCAGGTGGGGCACATGGGCTGGGAGGAGTCCTAATAGAAGGGCCCGAGGCCCAGGGAAAAGGATTTTGCCAGTGGCAGGGGTCCAGAGCAGGAGCTTTGCTCCTGGTTTCCCCATGGGCCAGACCTCCAGCTCCCATGGCAGAAGGAAGCAGTAAGGGCCTCTTGTGTGGCTGTGCATACCTCGGCCACCAGGGGGCACACCTAAGCACTGCTCTGAACCAGCATAGCGGCCACAGGTGGTCTGCAGGACTGAAGAAGGCAGCAAGGGAGGAGTGGGACTTCCCGTGAGTGGGGGCACTGGGGCTGACTCCTTATAGGTGGATATAAATGCATTTGAGACTTGGGAGGTATTTTGGGGGAATAGCACTCTCATAGCAGGAGTGTAAACTGGGTAAGAAACACGGGAGTCAATGCTGAAAATATAGGCAGGCTACAGGAAGCACTGAAGACTTTCAAGGACACCGCAGTCCTGGTAAAGTGGCTGTGGGGTCAGGGCAAGGCCACAGTGGACACCGGAGGAGCAGGACTTACATGAGACCAAATGGAGGGAATGAAGAACTAGGCTTGGGGTGGGGGTGAGGGAAGATTTTGGGGGAAAGGATTTTGTTAGTTCATTTATTCATTCATTTGATGTGTTTTTGAACACTGATTTCATGCCAGGCACTGGGGATACAGCCATGAGTAAAACAAAGGCCTCTCCATTGTACTTACATTCCAGGGGTTCTTTGAGAGGCATTATGAAGAGCAGCCCAGTCTGACCCAGTAACCAAATGCAAGCAAAGGATAAGCAAGAGTAAAGAACCCAGGCCTCACACTGTGAGTGCATGTGTGAGTATGTGTGTGTGATTGTGAGTGTATGTGAGTGTATGTGCATGTGTGCGTATGTGTGTGCATGTGAGTGTGTATACATGAGTGTGTGTGCCCATGCATGTGTGTGCAGGTACATGCGTGTGTGTAGTGTGTACGCATATGTGTGTATGAACATGGCCAACTTCAAGAATTGCACCGAGTCAGCAATGATGATGATGATAATGATGAGCATAGCTAAGCTTTCTTAAACATTGTTCTAAGCTGTTTGCCTGAATTATCTCATTTAATTATCACAGCCACAGCACAAAATAGGAATTATTGTTATACCCATTTTATAAATAAGAAGACTAAGGCACATTGAATGTAAGTAACCTGCCCACAGTCACCCAATTGGTAACTAGCCAGGAGGCTGCCCCACACTGTCTGACTTTGATGCCCTGCAGGACTTAAAATCAGGTAGCAGAGACAGACCTAAAAAGCAATGAAGGACAAAGCATGGGACAGTATAACACAGGGAATCTTGTGATGGAAGATGGACCATGGTTAACAGAACAAATATAAGAACATTCTCTCATGAACTATACAAATACAGGGTGTTAATAATTGGGTGGTATATTAGTCAGCCAAATGGGTTCTGATGCAAAATACCAGAAATCTGTTGGTTTTTATAAAGGGTATTTATTTGGGGTAGAAGTTTACAGTTACCAGGCCATAAAGCATAAGTTACTTCTCTCACCAAAGTCTGTTGCCACATGTTGGAGCAAGATGGCTGCCAACGTTCATCCTTCCTCTTCCTCTTAAGGCTCTGTGGTCCTAGCTTCTTCCAGCTGTAGGCTGGAATAAGTCCCATCTCTCTCCCAGGGCTCTTTTCTCTCCGGACTCGGCTGCTCTGTTATTCCCACAAGATCAGCTGTAGACTATCAGGATCTCTAGGCTTTGTTTCTCTCCCCAGGGCTCAAACTTCTCTGGGCTCAGCTGCTGCTCTGCTCTCTTCTGTGTGTTTACTTCCCCAGCTCCAGCTCAAAACTACAACCTCCTTTCTCTGTAGTGCAGTTTCTCTGTGAGTCCCCGCCTACCAAGGGGGCGGGGACTCAACTTCCTACTGACATGGCCCAATCAAAGCCCCAATCATTATTTAATCAAGTAAAAGTGAAACCTCTAGATCCAATATAATCTAATATGCCCAGAGGAGCAGACCAGTTTACAAACATAAACCAATATCTATTTTTGGAATTCATACATAATGCCAAACTGCTACAGGTGGGTTGGGGGAAAAGTACACCAAATGTGAAATATGAGCTATAATTAGTGGTAATATTTTGAAGATGCACTTTCATAGTTTGTAACAGATGTTTCACAACAGTGAAAAGTATTGGTGGTGGGGTAAAGTATGGGAGCCCTATATGATGATAGGCATGTTTGTTTTGTAAGGTCACAACTTTTACTATTCACTTATTATTTATGTATGTTCATGTATGGATGATACACTTCAATTTTAAAAAAAAATTTTTTAGGAGGTACCAGGGATTGAACCCAGGACATCGTATATGGCAAAGCAGGTGCTCAACCACTGAGCTACACCCACTTCTTCAATAAAATTTTATTTTAAAAAAAAGCAATGAAGGGAGAACAACCTTGTGGGCTTTGATGGACCTATGTGTGAGGCATTGTGAGGGCTCAAAGGAGGCATCTGCACCAGCCTGGGCAGAGAGAAGGGCCAAGCAATCCAGAGACACTTCCTGGAGGAGATGACCCTTCAGCAGAATCCAGGATGATGAGTCGGTGCTAACAAAATCAAGAAAGAGAGGAGGGGAAGCCTCAAGACTGAGCTGAAGGAAAGTATGTAGGAGGCCTGGGCAGGGAGGGGGATCTGGTGTCCTAAGCCAGCTGATCATCTGGACCCCTGCAAACCCCATGCTTTCAGTGCTGTTCCCACTTTGAAAGAAGAGGCTGCACCTCTAGGAAAAGGTGCAGAGGGGTGGCCCCAGCTGAGAACTCAACCTCTCCTCTGCAGTCCCAGCAATTTCATTTGACCCCAGATCCACAAAATGAAATCCAGCCAAATGAAAGTCCCAAGGAAACTGGAGCCTCCTTGAAGGGTTTGGGAAACTACACCTCAAGGAAGAGTGCTGGTAAATATGACTTTCTCATTCCCACCCTAATTCAGTGATAAGCTGATGCATCCTGGGAAACTGCCTGATTAATCCCCCATTTTAATCCATGCTGAGTTCAGGAAGCAGCCATGAGTTCTACTTGGCTCAAAAGAAGTGTCCACAGGGGTGGGGAGATGTGAAGGATGAAGGCCCTAAACCAAATCTATATCTACTGGGGGGTTGATGCATCTATTTGAACGGTGGGAAACCATGAGGAAGGGTTAAGAGGGCAAGGAAGTCCTTCTATTGTGACTGGAGACCTTACAAAATCACTGGAGTTGAAGAATAGGTGAGGAATTTTAGAAACCAGCGAATTCAATTTCTTCAGCATGTTTGTTTATCTGAGATGACAGATTGGAGGCCACATAGCATCTTCCAGCAGAGAGACTCAAAGCCTGAGGCCGTAGGCGCACTAGGCAAATGCAGGTAACCTTGAAGTTAATATTCTATTCAAGATTGAGCAGAAAGCCTTTCTGACAGCTGCGAGTTACAATTCCTTACATTTTAAATCTCAGCATCTAAGCCAGCTCTTGGTGGAATTTGGAAAGCTGCTGCCAGGAAGAACAGATTTTTTGTATGATCAATGTGCTACAAAATTACATCCAAAGATGCATGTCTCTTTGCAATAAATCCATTGGTCAATATTGCCCATGAAGAATGTATGGTAGGGATGGAACTGGGGGAATGAATGCATGACAGGGTGGGACTTGGTGGCTGGCTTTGGGACCTCCAGGTGCAGGAAGAGGGAGATTGATGGAGCTATTGACAGAATGTGGAACCCAGAGTGATGACACTGGGAGATGATATTGAGTCAGTCTTAGGTTTGAGGTGTTTCGGTTCACAGAAGAACTTTCAAAGAAATTTGCAGCAACCAGTTGGATTTACAGGATCAGAACTCAAAATAGGGACCTAGGATAAAGGTAAATATTCGAGGGGGGTTGTGTCACATCCTATAGAAGCAAGGAACATGGATGAACTCTTAGTGGTTGAGAGTGTTAACAAAGGGGTTCTTAATTCAGGGTTCATGCCAATAGATGTGACTCAGGGGTCTATCAAACCCCTAAAGTTCTATGCAACACTTTATGTAAATGGAACCATATGTTTAAAATGGAAGTTTTGACTTAGATAGATTTCCAAGAGAGGTGCCAGATAAGAATGCAAAATTTTTCATGGTAAATGGAGAAGACACTAAATTAGAGTGGAAGTTTGAGGGAAGGGGTCTCATGCCTGACTCTCACCTGAAAAATGTGAACAGAGTGGCAACTGACTCCTTACTTCCCTGGCCAAGCAAATAAGAGGAGCTAGGTTGAGATTTTCCTGAGCTGAGAGCAGCTGTGGAGGGAGGGATGCCAAGAGGGTTTCACATCCCTTACCAGAGGATTCTCAGGCCTAAAGAGGGAGCAACCAACCAGCCAGAAGAGAGGGGCAAAATAACAGCCCCCTCAAGATGCCCTTCCTACCCTTGAAACCTGTATGATACCTGACATGGAAAAAGGAACTTTGCAAATATGATTAAGTAAGTTAAGGATCTTGAGATGGGGAGATTATCCAGATTATCCAGGTGGGTCTAATGTAATCACCAAGGTCCTTATAAGAGGTAGCCGGGAGGGTCAGAGTGACAAGTTTGAAGCTGGGTGGACCCCGGAAGATCATGTTCTTAGAGTTAATCCATTCCTGTGAGTGTGGACCTATTGTAGGTGGGAACTTTTGATTAGGTTACTCCAATTGAGGCATGGCCCAGGGTGGGTCTTAATCCTCTTATTGGAATCCTTTATAAACAGGATGAATACAGAGAGAGAGAGACAGAAAGAAAAAGCCACAGAAGGGGAGAGAAGCCAAAGGAAGCCAGAAGCTGAACCAAGAAACCCAAAAGAGAAGGGAGAGACCAGCAGATGCCACCGTGTGCCTTGCCACATGACAGAGGAATCCAGGATTACTGGCAGCTGGTCTTTAGGGAGAAAGCATTGCCTGATGAGGCTTGATTTGGACATTTTTCTTAGCCTCAGAACTATAAGCTTGTAAGATAATAAACCCCCATTGTAAAAGCCAATCCATTTCTGGTATATTACATTTCTGCAGCCTAGCAAACTAAAACAATCAGAAAAGGAGATATGATGGCAGAAACAGAAGTCAAAGAGAGTAAGGGAGATTTAAAGATGCTATATTGCCAGCTTGGAAGAGGGAGAAAGGGGCCATTAGGCAAAGCATGCAGTGGTCTCTAGAAGATGGAAAAGACAAGGAGGTGGATTCTTCCCTATGGCCTTCAGAGGGGACACAGCCTTGCCGACACCTTGCTTTGGGGACTTCAAACCCTCAGAACTATATGATAATAAATTTATATTGTTTTAAGCCACTACGTTTGTGGTCATTTGTTACAAGAGGTCTGGGAAACTAATGCATCTGTCCAGAAGCCTACAGGGGAGAAGTCCCTAGCACTGGGGGACAGGGGAGAACCAGGAAAGTACCATGGTCAAGTTAGCTTTAAACTCTGTTGAGGTCAGGGAGCATTGAAACAGGAATACTTTCTGGTTTCCTTACCTTTACTTCCTCTCCAAAGACTCCACAAACCATGGTTAGTGAGATAGGGGTGAAGGAGGAGAAGGGGTATGTGGGGTTAAAAAAAAAAAAAAAAAGAAAGAAAGAAAGAAAAGTCCATCACACTTCCCACCTCCTTCCTCAAATGCAAGCATCCAGCCTGGAGGAGGCTCCCAGTGAGGGGAAAGCAAGAAAGCTCAACTTTAAAACATGTTCTAAGGTTCAACCATCTCAAGAGACTGGCCTCTTAATTTCTGCTTTTAGTTACTGGTTTGAGATTGTTTGTGTTGCCTGAGAGTGGCTTCAAAGTCCATGGAATTGCCTGAACCATCATCCAGGGTGGAGGAGTAAACAGCACCACTGAGAACCTCCAAACGGACGAGGTAGTGGACATAACCCAGTGAGGAGACCACACCCAGTGAGGAGAGCCTGCTCACCAGGCTGCATCCTCCACTTTCTGGGGAGAGAGCCACGGCTTTCACCAGCCTTTCCAAGGGGGTCCATGCATCCCCAAAGGAGAAGGATCATTCACATAGAGACAGAGGTCAAGGTCTGGGCTTGAGGGGGCGCTGGTATTCTGGGGTGTGGGGGAGGGACAAGAAGAAGAAAAATCAGGGGAAAGAAGGACATCAAGAGTGCAGGCAGGATGTGGTGAACCACATACCACTCACCCATTTCTGCAGCGGCCATGAAGGAGAGTGGGCAACAGGAAGAGAAGCCACCGGAATGCTAGTGAGACTGAGCAGGAGGGAAGGTTGAAAGTTCATCATTGTGGAGGACGGGGCCCCCTCCACCCCCTATCTGGGTTCTATGATTCTTCCCTTTGCCTTGTAACCTGGGGACTAAGAGAGTGGGTAAGATGTGTGTGAGATGATTGGGGTGAAAGGAGAAAGGGGCACCGCACTGAGCTCAGGAAAAGAACATTGCCCGACGGGAGCAGCAGTAAGAGCACCCAATCCTCAGCAGGTGTTGACAGGAAGCGTTCTTTTCAGTGCCCATCCTCGCCCCAGGAGCTAGACGCTTGCATATATTATTTCTAATCTTACAGCAACTCTGCAAGAGAGGTATAATAGATATGTCCAGGTTATGAAGGTCCTGAGCTCGACAAGAGGAAATAAAATTTCATAAATATTATTGAAACCACTACACAGTAATCACAGCATCTATTAAGCACTTACTGCATGTCAGATACTGTTCCAATTAGCAGTAGTGTATGGCCATGAATTTTAGAGACCCAAACTATAGTGGCTTAAACACACGAGATCATTTTCTCCTATAAAAGAAGCTCAAATGACAATAGAGGGTTGACACTGTGGCATCAAGAAATGATCAGGGTGCAAGTTACCAGCCTTCTTCCATCTTTCTGCTCTCCCATCCTCAGAGCTGGTTTCTGTCCTCCAGTTTACTTCACGTTTCAAGATGGCTCCTGGAACACCAGCCATTATGTCCTTGTTCCCATCAGCAGATAAGGCAAAAGTAACTCTTCCCAACTAAGTCAAATTTTTATGGGGTTATTTTCTAGAAATATCAATCAACAATTCCACTTATATCTTGGTCATATGGCCACACCTAGCTGTTAAGAAATGTAGGCTTTATTGCAGGTAGATACATGCTCAAAAAAAAAAAAAAGTTGGGTCCTTTTTCTGAGGAAGAGGGGAACAAGCAGTCCCCATCATTGATTCTTACTTATACCTCATAGCAACCCAACAGGAAGAATACTGATATCCCACTTTAGAGGCAAGTGAAGTAGACTTCTTGTTGTGTCAGTAGGTGTATGCGTCTGAGTCTGTGTGAGTGTGGGTGTGTGTGGGGAGAGGGATGCCTGTATGTTGGTGTGATGTATCTATGTGGGTGTGTCTGTTTCTCATTGTGTTGTGTGGTGTGTTTGTGTGTGGGTGTGTGTGTGTTCCATGTGAGTGTAGACATGTGCAGGGGTGTAAAGGTGTGTGTGTATGTGTATTTGTGGCTTCTGTGTGTCTATGTTTTTCACTTTGTGAGTGGGCCTGTTTTTCATTGCATGTGTGTCTATGCGTAGATGGCTATATGTCTTTATGTTGTACTGTGTGAATGTGGGTGAATATGGGGGTGTGTCTGTGAGGGTGGGGTTTTTTTTTGGGGGGGGTTGTTAGAGAGATCCTTGTTTCCCATCTCCAGCCTTCATGCTGGCCCTGGGAGGCTCGTGGTAGGACCTGGCTGGCCCTTGGTGGACAGGCCTGAAATAGGCCTCCTGCCTTCCAGGTCCCCTTACCTGGGCTCCCCTGCGTCTTCCCCTGTGTTTCCATAATATAGGAGTCCAGCACTACACACCCCTTTACAACTGCATTTGTCTGAATGCCACCCTGACTTTATCAATAAAGTGACAATCAATGACAATAGCCCAACTGAACTGAGCCCTGAGCTCTGCGTGGGCCTCAGGCACAGCCCCAGCACTCATTCCACCCATCAACGCTTCCTTCTTCACTTGGATGCCAGGCTTGGGGCTTCCGTAGCAACTTATCTTCATGAGACAAGCCAGCTCTTTGCATCTCACAACTGAAGGCCCATGGCCTCCATCTTGACCTCTCTTCCACCTTCTCTGTCTCCAGACACCGGTGACAAGTTAAGTTCACTCTCAGGATTGGGCAATGGTCCAATGGCATCAGCGTTGGAGGTAAGAAGCCCCTACCTCACACCTTTCTGCCTGCTGCCCCTGCTAATTTGTCCTTTGAGGGAGTACTATTGGCCAAAATCGGTCCCCAGGAACAGGACAAGATAAGACAGTCCTTCCAATGCTGGTGGCCCCTCCCTGTAGTCTCCTACCTCCCACTGCCAGGGCCATGGGCCGAGGCCAAAGCCACAAGCTCATTCTTCATGCTTCGGCTCCTCATGTCTCCACCGCTTCCTGTCTCTCCAGACCTCCCACGCCCCGCCCCCCTTCCCCTGAGATGAGCTCAGTGGACAGAGGCCCCTGCCCGGCTTTGGCCAAGATGTTCCTGGAACAGCAGGAGGGAATGTGTTGCTGAGGAAGCAGCCCCCCACCACCACAAAAAAAAAAGAAGAAATGCATGTTTGTGTGTGCATGAGTATATATGCCAGAGACATGGACTTGTGCAACAGCATTGAATGGAAGGCAGATGTGAGGGTGCCAGCCCCTGGCAGCAACCCCTACCACAGGCCCCTCCTCGTCTAAGGGTGTGGCTGCTCATAAAAATGGGGAGCAAGGAGAGGAGAGCCATCATGTACTCTAGAGCCTGCTCTTAAATCTGGCCAGGGCCGGTTGGGGAGCTGCCAGCTACTGACCAGACCCTGGGAGGGCCAGGAGAGGTCCTTCCATTTCTTCTCCAGTGGAGGGGCCATGGCCAGACCTCAGCAGACCCCGCGGCTCCTGCTGGCCATCCTGATAACCCTGGTGGCTCTTTCCAATGAAGAAAGGAAAAAATCTTTTATAATGATCCAAGAAGTGCCTGCAGTGGAAGCCTATGCAGCAGAAACCATAGCATTTGTGATTAACCAGTTCAACAAGGAAAGTGACGACAAATACAGTTTTCGGGTTATCCGAGTCCTGAAGCTCCTGAAGCAGGTCAGTGCACAGCTTTCCTCCTCGTTGTTCACCGTGTGCCCACAGCAGGGCACCACCGGCAACCTCGGGGAAATCCCACTCAAGTGAAATCCCATCTCATTCCGTTTGAAGTGGGCATTTTGAGAGAAACACAAAGTCACTGGTGTGGATCGAGTTGTTTCTTCAAAACCCTCCAAGATCAGGGGTCAGCAAATTACAACCCAAATCTGCCTGCTGCCTCCTTTTCTTTTACAGGCATCCAGCCACTGCCATTCTTATACATATTGTCCACAGCTGTGCTCACACTAAAGGCAGAGTTGAGTAGTTGCAACAGAAGCCATGTGACCTGCAAAAACTGAAATATCATCTGGCCCTTTGCAGAAAAAGTTTACTGGCTGTTTTAGCTTGCTAGGGCTGCCATAACAGAGGACCACAACCTGGGTGACTTAAAATAACAGAAATGTATCACCTCACAGTTCTGGAGACCAGAAGTCTAAGGCAAGATGTCAGCAGGACCCCACTGCCTCTGAAGTCTGTAGGGTGTTGGCGGTGGCTGGCAATCCATGGCATTCTCATCTCTGCTTCCATCACACGGGCGTCCTCTCTGTCTGTGTCCATGTTTCCTTACAAGGACACCAGTCATACTGGATTCAGGCCCATCTTATTCCACTTGTCCTCGTCTTCACCACTCACATCTCTAAAGATCCTATTTACAGATAGGATCACATTCATGGGACCAGGTGTTAGGATGTGAACTTGTCTTTCTGGGGGACACAATTCAATCCGTAAGACTGACCCCTGCCCACAACAACTAACGCCATTTGCATTATCCAAGGGGTAGCCTTGCCTGTGGAGAAAGGACCGTGTTTCTGTGGTTTCTGATGAATTCTCAAGTGACCAAAGACAGGGAGTCAGAGGGGAAAGGAGAGAGGAGCCCACTGACCCATCCAGGATTGGGTCCCTTGCCCTCAGGTAAAGAAGTAAATGAGTCCCCATAACCGAAAGCTACAGAAAAGGGAGAGGCAGTCATCATTTAAAACTCCATGTCACTTGTTTCCCACAGATTACGGATCATATGGAGTATAAAATGGATCTTGAAATGCGGAGGACCAAGTGTTACAAGCAAGAGTCCAACAACTGTCCCTTTCAGGAAGGGCTGCTTTACAAGGTATTGGATGAAAGTGCATTAACTTAGAAACAATTCATTTTTTCACTGGGGTTTTCTGTGTTTGTAGGGTGAGGTGGGGGAGAATCACCTGGGTTTTTTTTAAACTCTGCTTAAAAGGAATGCACAGATAATTACGTTACTCTCAAAGAGGAAAAGTAAAGGACAGAGTGAGGTGATGTAAGGTCCTTCTCCACGGACATCGCTCCTTTGTTGCTGGAAGGATGTCACTGGAAGGAGTGGCTGAGCCACGGGGTGGGGCGCTCTGGAGCAAAAAGAAATGTCTATTTATACTATTTTAGCAGGCAGCAGGAAGGCGCTGTTGTGCCAGGATGAGTCCCTAGAACATGCAATCAGCATGGGCAAGGAGGAGGATGAGAAAGTGAGATCAGAAATAACTCAACTGGGGTGGGGGTAGGGAGGCAATCTGCATGTGTGTGAGTTGCTGGGGAGCCCCCAAATTAGTCCCCGTCATGCTTCATACCCACCCAAGTGTCGCCACACCTGAAGGAGGCTGAGCAGACCATCACCCCAGCAGTGCAGATGTCAGGGCAGGTCCCAGGTGCGGAGCGGGCTTGTGGAAGAACTCAAGTCCTAGCAGCCCTGCAAATCAATTCACTCTAGCCAACCAAACTAAAACTAGGCTGATTTATGGCTAGTTTCCTCGTGTAATCCCTACTAGCATCGCTTTTTGCTTAAAATGTGCCCTGGTTTGGTTTATAAATTATACAGTCACCCTGGTCATAATGGGCTGGATGTTCCCAACACAAAAATGTGGTCATCCATAGGCTCCCTGCTCACTTTCTACATGGATAATTCTTCAAACTATAGCAAGGTGGACCTTTTTTGGTTCTTCCCTGGAGAAGATTCTGAAATCTCTGGAAAAAAAATAATTGAAGGTCACAGTAAAGTGAAATTAAAGGAACTTATTGACGAGGGAGATTGAATTGGTGGAGTTAGTGGTCTGTTTTCATTTTAAGAGAAATGTAAATGTTTAAGCCTCTCACCCCCCACTCTGGGGTTTTAAATGAAAAACAGGGCAACAAAATCAGAGAAATAAACATCTTAGAGTCCCTTAGAGATCATACTAAGAAATGTTAGTCACTAATAATCAAAATGTTTTAAAATTAAAATTTTAATTATGGGAGAAAAGGGCAGTGAGAATAAGAAGGGAAATCTCAGGAGAGAATAAAGATGAGGGCAAGAGAGAAAGAATGCAATAGATGGATGGATGGATGAAAGGAAAGAAGGGAGGAAGGGAGGGAAGGATTTGATGACAGGAAGGATTGATGGATGGGTGGAAGGAAGGATAAAAGGATGACTGAATGTAGAAATGGAAATGGAGAGTTGGATGGATGGATGGAAGGTAGATGAGCGGATGGATGGATTTATGTAAGATGGATGGGATGGGTGGATGGGTGGAGCCAGTAGAGGCAGAGTAAGAAAAGGTGTGAAGTAAACTCCACATGAGTAAAGACAAAGAGGGAGAAAAGAATTAGCAGTTCCTGTGGTGAACATGGGCACTTTATTCTCCAAATCTGACCACAAACAGAAAGTTTTGTGGTGACTGAAATCAAAATAAAGATTAAAGTTCAATCTTGACTGGAATGATGGCAAAATGTTTGTGATGTTTCCCCATCCTCTTGTCTGATAGCCTCTACTATCCCCTTTTAAATTTTCACCATTCATGTTGTTCTTCTTTAAATATTGGGTTTTCTTTTTCTTTTGTTTTGTTTTTAGCAAATCAGGTGCTACTTCACAGTGTATACTATTCCTTGGTTTGAAAAATACAAAATTCTGGGGAAAAACTGCACCAATGGCTAGATATCCTGGAACAAACATCTGTAGTCACTGTATTTGAGAATGTTCTTCAATGAATAATAATTCTCAATATAGACAATAAATGTTTGTCAACCCATTCTCTTAACACTCTTGATGTTTGTGACTCCACCCCTTTTCCTTTTCAAATACATTAGCTCATAGCAATAAAATTAGAAGGTCTTCAGTGCCAGGGCAGTTTCGGAGTCCTGATGGGGTGACATGAATCATTCTTGGACTTATAGCTTACACATCCATGATAGTAGAATGTCAATCCTGTCCTCATATCAAGTAGGATTCTTTAGATTCTAAAATAAAATGAAAAGGAAGAGAAGGAAATTAAAGAGGAGGGAAGAAACACAAAGTAACTCAACAGCCAAGCAATATTTGCAAGAATGCTGTATGGTGGCACCTCTGAGAGGCCCAATAAAGAGTATCCCTTCCTTGCCTCAAGTGGGAAACCAACAGAAATAATACAGAGAATTAAGAAAGATGAGGGCCTTTGTTATTCATAAAGATCAGGCTGGGAGAAGTGGCTTTTTTTGTAGGCAAGTGTGCTTTCTAATACTAAACCCCCAAATTAGACTTACACCCACATACCCACCAGCAACACTGGACCAGAGAAGTCCATGGAGGGATTCATTTCCAGGAGGAGTCAAGGAAAATATTTGCCCCCTGCAGGAAAAAGAAGGACCTGGAATACAATGCCTAGTTTATTCTTCCCAAATACACTAATCAAATTAATTCCTCCAGGAGAGAAATGTTTGAGTCTAGGGGGGAGGCCAGGAATGCCATTTTAAAGGGGCTTCCTTTCCATGGATTGCAACAGCTTGATTCAGGGTCTGAAACGATGTCACCAGGCTCATCTCTCCACTCTGCTCCTACATGTGGTCGAGGTGGCTGGCAGCAGTTCACTGGGCCATATCTACCCTCATTCATATCCAGTAAGAGAGAAGAAATTCTCATCCTCAAGAGCTCAGGCAAAAGTCCTGGGGTTTAAACCCACCAGGAAACTCTAGGGGCACTGTAACACACACATAGCATTCATCTACCAGAGCGGAGATGGAGTTGCAGTATTTGTCCACCAGCTCCAATCTGTTACTGGCTGAGGGTGATTCCTAAAGAGCATTAATTCCCTGGAAACTCTTACCTGGGGTGGCTCAAGGACAGAACATGCAGCCAGAGAGAGCCCCTCACAAGAAGGGACTCAGGTGCTGGCATTTGTAAGTCAAGCCGTGTGCACAGAAAGGGTAACGCCTGAAAGCATACGGGCAGAGCACCAGCAGGATACTCCTTTTACTCATGAATTGCGGACTGAGATTCCTCGTGGTCACACCAAGACTCCATCAGTTGGATACAGCAGGGACACAGCTTCAAAGGAACATTTTTTTTTTTTTTTTGGCTTCTATTCTCCCAATCAGGGTTCTGCAGTACTCAGGACCCTGTTTCAAGTGGGCAAGTGGGATTCCTCCAATCATCTGATCAGTTTCCTCATCTTTAACTGATAACAGCACCAGCTTCTTGGCAGTAAAGGTTTAATGATGATAATGCATGAAAATGGCTTTGCACAGAGCCCAGCCCAAAGCAGGTGCTCAAATAAATGTCAACTATAGGTAGGAATACTGTCAATAGCATAATCAGTAATGTAATATTAATCAGTATTCAACCCTTTTCTGGCATTTTGGCTGCTTTGTTCCTAGGGGAGAAGCAAAGGGAAGATGGGACATTTGTACTTATTAATCTCTTGGATTTATCAGCCCAATGGCTTCCTTTTTTTTACTTTTAATTTTGAAATAATTATACTTTTACAGTTACAAAGGTGGTACAGAGAGGGCTCCTGTACCCTTCGTCCAGTTTCTCCCAATGGTTACGTCTCTTGTCAACATAGAAAAATATCACAACCAAGAGATTGACATTGGTACAATACGCATGTATAGCCCTATGTCATTTTGTCACACGTGTAGATTCATGCAACCACCCCACAATCAAGATACAGATTTTTCCATCCTAGAAAAGTCTCCATCATGCTACCCCTTTATATTCGCATGCATCCCCCTCTCCCCCACCATCTCTAACCTTCGGTCACCACTAATTTGTCCCCCATCTCAATAATGTGTTCCTTTTTATTTCTCAGTAATATGCCATGGTATGCATGTACCATAATTTAACTACCTTTTTGTAGGACATGTTTTGCATTTTTGACTATTACAAATAAAGCTACTATGAACAATCTTGTATAGGTGTTAGCGTGAACATAACTTTGTGTTTCTCTGAGACAAATACCCAGGAGTGCAATTGCTGACTCATATGGTAAAACACATGTTTCGTTTATTTTTTTTAACTGTCAAACTATTTTCCAGAGTGGCTGTGTCGTTATGTAATGTCCTTCCCTGTCCCTGGTCATTTTCTTTGCTCTGAAGCTTACTTTATCTGATATTGATATATTCACTCCTGCTTTCTTTTGATCAATGTTTGCACAGTATAACTTTTTTCACCATTTACTTCAACCTACCTATATCATTATATTTGAAATAAGTTTCTTGTAGACAGCATATAGTCAGATCATTTTCTATCCACTCTGCTGATCTATCTTGTAATTGGCTGTTCAGACCATTTACATTTAATCTAACTGTTGATATGTTAGGACATAAGTCTGCCATTTTAATATTGTTTTGTTTGTTCTGTTTTTCATTCATCCTTTTTCTTTATTCTTCTTCCCCATGCATTACTTGAACATGTTTTTAGAATTTGATTTGTATTTATCTGTAGTGTTTTTAAGTGTATCTCTTTGAGTAGCTTTTTTAGTGGTTGCTCTTGGTATTACATTATATATACATAAATTACCCGTCTATTGGTGCCAATATTTTAATAGTTTAAGTATAGAAATCTTACCTCCATTACATCCCTTTATATGCCCACATTTATAAATTCTTAAATAGTTCTTCTACATACATTGAGAACCACACTGGACAATGACAATGCTGTAATGTTGCTCCAACCATAAAACATAATTTAGAAATCCAAGAGAAGGAAATCCTGTTGTATTTACCCAATATGATGGATTTCATTCTTTCCCCTAAAAAAGATATATTAAAGGGCCAACCCCTGGTACCTGTGTATGTGACCTTATTTGGAAATAGGGTCTTTGCAGATATAATCAAGTTAAGATGAGGTTATACTGAATTAAGATGGGCTTTAATCAAATATGACCGGTGTCCTTATAATAAAAGGAGAGACACAAGTAGATGACCATGTGATGATGGAGGCAGAGACTAAAGTTATGAAGCTACAAACCAGGGAATGCCAAGGATTTCTGGTCACTACTAGAAGCTAGGAAGAGGCAAAGAATGATTCCTTGAGCATGGTCATGTCAACACCTTGACTTTGGAGTTCTGGCCTCCAGACTGGGAGGGGCAGGCATGACTCATTAATGTTGCCCTACTGGTACCACAGGCATAGGGCCTTGTTATCTCCGGGTGGGACAAAAGTCCCAACTCTTCACCAGGCCTCCTCAGACACCACTCAGGGAGAAGAAGCAAAAGTCCAGTCTCTCTACATCAGAGGTTCTTAACATTTTATGTTCCATGGACCCTTTGCCAGTCAGGTGAAATGAATACCACTGTAATTTATTGTATACATTCATAAGTGAATGAAATACTAGGTTTTAGTTAAATGTAGGAGAAAATAAAGATAAGTTGATTTTTTTTTCAATTCAAGCTCATGAGGTACAACTCATCTTGTAGCACACTCACAATTCACACTTGGATTGTGTACTTATCTCTTTTCTTGTTTCTTAATAAACTCTTCACTCCCTTTAAAAAAATCAAACTCATGGACCCCCTGAAATCTTTCCACAGACCCCTTGGGGGTCCGTGGACCCGTGGTTAAGAACCCCTACTCTATGTGGTCTCCACTAACACCACAGGGAAGAGGGGTCCTTTTACCACCAGTGGGGATGAAAGTCCCAGCCCCCTACTTCGCCTTCTCTGACCCCATCTCCCAGAAGGGTTTGAGGGCACTTCATTACAGCCTGGAGGAGAAAATCTAGGCTCCCTATTCATCCTTTCCAGAGAGGGGGTGGTGTTCTGTTGTTTTTGGCTAAAGTTAATCCATTATTTTCCAAAGGTTCATTGTCTTGCTGGGCTGCTTCCTTCCTGGTCCTTTGGCTAGAGAGAACAGATTTTGGGGGAAGGTGGGGCTTTTTTTGCCTGTGTCTGGTGGTGTGGTCTGGGATATATGAGGCAAAATGATAACACAGTGTATTCATTTCCTGTGGCTTCTGTAACAAATTACCACAAACTTGAACCAATAGAAATTTATTTTCTTACAATTCTAGAGGCATGAAGTAAAAAATCAAAGTGTCAGGAGGTCTTCACTCCCTCCAGAGATTCTAGGGAAAATCCGTTCCTTTCGCCTTCCAGCTTCCAGCAGCTGCTGGCCTTGCTGGGCTTATGGCTGCATCACTCCAACTCTGCCTCCATCTTCACATGGCATTCTCTACATGTGTATTACCAGTCTCCCCCTGACTCTCGTAAGCATACACATGACTGCATTTAGGGTCCACTTGGATAATAAAGGATAAGCTGTTCCTCTCAAGAGCCTTAACTTAATCATATATTTTGTCAGATAAAGTAATACTCTTTGGCCATGCAAGGTAATATTCACAGGTTCCAAGGATATCTTTGGGGGACCATTTTATCAGTCTATCACATCCAGGGAACTCACCACCGGGTCCAATCCTTGGGTTCTGAGGTCCCTAGCCCATCTGCCTTCTTCTCTCTACTTTCAGAGTCTTCTTATGTTTTGCTTTATATATAATGTCCAGGGATTTTGACTGTAATTAACAGGAGGAATAGAAAAATGGACATCTGTTCCATCTTTCTGGAGGCAGAAGTCTCAGACCAATAAGTTTTAAGGCACCACTTTCTGCCTTTCCCTGGATACCAATCAGGGCCCTGGCAGGGGACAGAAGTCACAAACTGAGTAAATGTGGTGTGGTTTGAAGCTGTATGTACCCCAGAAAAACATGTTCTTAAATTTAATCCATTCCCATGGGAGTGAATCCATTGTAAGTTAGACCTTTTGATGAGGCTACTTTAGTTAAGGCATAACCTGACTCATTCAGGATGGGACTTAATCTTATCATTGGACTCATTTATAAACGGGATGAATACAGAGAGAGAGAGAAAGCCATGGAAGTAAGAAGCTGAAATCAACAAAACCCAAAAGAGAAGGGAGAGACCACCAGATTCCACCACATGCCTTGCCATGAGATAGAGGAACCAAGGATTACCAGCAACTGCTCTTCAGGAAGAAAGCATCACCTTGATGATGCCTGGATTTGGACATTTTTTTTGGCCTCAAAATTGTAAGCTAATAAATTCCCATTGTTTAAATCAACCCATTTCATGGTATTTGTTGGAGCCTTTTTTTTTTTTTTTTTTTTTTTTGTGGGTAAAAATCAAAATTTTCACAATACAAACCAATATTTGTAAAATGATATATAAATATATATGCATATATGTGCATTTGCTTACATAAATGATTTTTTTTTAAAGATGCTTAGATTACATAAATGTTACACAAAAATTACAGGGATTCCCATGTTCCCCTCCTCCCACACTTCCCATAACATCCCACATAAACATCTTTCATTAGTGTGGCACGTCACCTGCAATGGATATACACATCCTGGGGCTTTGCCACTAAGCATAGACCACAGTTCACATCGTAGACCACACTCTCTCCCACACAGTTCTGCATGGTATATGCTGATGTAAAATGGCCTATATCTGTCATTGTAATGTCATCCAGGATAATTCCCAAGTCCTGAAAAAGCCCCTGTATTACAACTGCTTTTCCCTTCCCTGCCCCGAAAGCGTCTAGTGGCCACTGGCTCCACCTCACTGTTATAATTTCTTCCATTGCTTGAATCACAATATGTTGTTGGAGCCTTCTAGGAGACAAAAACAGTAACCAAGAGTGAATAAAGCAACTGTTTACAGGGTGTGGGTAGGATGTAAGGAAACTATAAGGGAGAGTGCAGTACAAGGGGCCAGCAACATTGGGGAGCTCTTATCACTACTAGACTCAAAAGGGAAGGGGAGGGGGAGATTTACAGAGTCCAGAGAGAGAAAACCTCACAAGAGGACCACCAGACAGGAGCTTGCCCAAGGGCCTCTGCCAACTGCCAATGACCTGGGAAGGAAGAAGCTGGGAGAATGACTATCCCAGCCCAGAGGTGTGTTGGTAAGTGTTTAACAAACAGCTTTCTGAAATTTGAATTAATTAATTAACCAGAAAGGAAGAGGGGCTGATTTGTAGCCTTTGCCAGTTTCCATGGTGTAAAGTCTACCACCACGCTTATTTCCAGCAGCCAAGGTGGTATCACTGGACACAGTCAGCTAGGTCCGCTCCTCTCCCCCCATGCTCCATCTCTTGTTGCTGCCTCCACTGCCCAAGCCAGAAACCAGAGCAAAATGGAAACCTGTTGCCGTGGGCCATGCATGCACAGCAGCTCCAGAGGCCCAAAGCATATGGTGCAGGGTGGAGAGTATATTTGAAGAGGCAAATGAAAACAACCAGCCCCTCTTATATGTTGATTTTAGATCCTGAGGTTCTCTGGGGAACAAGGGGCATCTATATCCTCATTTCATAATGAGAGAACCTGGGACGAGGCTCACAGTCAGGGCCCATCAGCACTCAACAAATTGAAGGCATCGTTCTACCAAAGCTTAATTAGACATGCACACACGTTTTTCTCTTTTTATTGTGGAAACATATAGCATATTTCCCACTTTAACCATTTTTAAATGTACACTTCAGTGGCATGAATTAATTCCATCGACAATGCTGGGCTACCATCACCACCGTCCCTGATGAAGACTTTTTCATCACTCAAAAAGAAGCTCTTTACCCATTAAGCATTAACTCCCAAATATCCCTTCACCCTGTCCCTGATAATCTGCAATCTACTTTCTGTCTCTATGAATTAGTGTGTTCTAGATATTTTATATAAATGGAATCATACATGTGTCTTTTTGTGTCTGGCTTATTTCACTCACATGTCTTCAAACTTCATCCATGTTGTCATCTGTAACAACACTTCACTCTTTTTTGTGGCTGAATAATATTCCATTGCATGAATATACCACATTTTGTTTACCCATTCATCAATTGATGTGTATGTTTATTCTTCATAGCAAAAAGCTGGAAACCACCCAAAAGCCAACCTCACACAACATGAATGTCAGATTCATTGAGTGAAAGAAGCCAGAAACACAAGAACATATACTGTAAGATTCCATCTCTTTAACAAATAGGCCACACTAAGGTAGGATGTTAGACTCCAGACAGAGGTGACCTTCGGAGTGGAGGAATGAGTGGAGGGGGCCCAAAGTGGATGAGTGACATTCCCTTTCCTGGTCTGAGGGCTATTACTTCAGTGTGAAAATTCATTCAACTAAACACTATGGATCTGTGCACTTTCCCACATGCATGTTCAATTTCAACCAAAATAGTGGTGGCAGAGCAAACTGAAATGGCTAAAGGAAGAGGAGCATCTGGAGGCACATCAGGCTCTATGGACAGCTCCAGGCTGTTGTCTTCTGTCACTGGACAGGGGGTAGGAGGGCCTGAGTTCAGTATCAGGAGTCTCCAAGTGGGGCTGTGTCCACCCCTAAAGCTTCAACCTTACCAAAGGCCTTCAGCATCTTTTATCTGCCAGTGGCCTACTGAGGAGCAGCTGATTTCCCTTCTGAACTAAGGCAATTTGAAAATAGGCTTGTGACAGTTTGAATTTTATGAATCCCAGAAAAGATTATGTTTTTGAACTAATCCATTCCTGTGAGTGTGAGACCTTTTGAGTGCATTCAATTTGGTTAAGGGACCTTGATTGGATCACTTGCTTAGATGGCTTTTGATTGGATTACTTCAGAGAGGCGTGACTCAGATTGGCTCAAGGAGACTAGGCCCAGGGAGAGATGCCTGATTGCCCATAGCTGAGCTCCTAGAGCAAGTAGAAAGAGACTGGCAGACCCACCATCTTGCTTCACCACATGGCAGAACACCAGGATCACCAGGAGCTGACTTGATGATGCCTTAATTTGGACATTTTATGACCTTGGAACTGTAAGGTTTTATCCCAAATAAATCCCCTTTATAAAACCCAACCATTTCTGATAATTTTGCATTGGCAGCTTTGGCTAAGATAAGGCTGTTTTAATCATTCCCTTCCATTGTTGAGCTTATCATATCAACATCTAGTGAATGCAGTATGGGAAAGTCAGGGTAGAAGGCAAAACAACTAATTCAGTGGCTGACCCTTAGGAATTTCAGCCAGGTTTGATGCAGCAGAAGCCTGAGAGTGTCCCCCACGTGGGGCTGCTTTCAACAACAGCTTCCAGTCTTATGGTTCAGAACTGGGGCTTTGCTATTGCATAAATACTGGGTTTGAATCCCCACCCCACCAATTACTAGGGGAAGAGGAGTTGGGTCAATTATTTAAACTTCCTTGGGCTTCAGACTCCTATCCTGTAAAATGGAGGTAAAAGCAGCCATTTCACAAGGTTGTCAGGATGATCGGATGAGATACTAAGGGCAGCAGACCCAGGGCCTAACACTTAGAAGCAGTCAGGGCCCGTTAATTGTTACCAGCATTTGCAACCAGAGAGGGCTGGAAGAGATTAGCAGAACTGGTACTTCCAGCTTTCCTCTCTTTTGTACAAGACCTTCACCACTTGTTTTAGTTCTCCTGGCTACCAAAACAAATACTATATGATGGGTTGGCTTAAACAACAGGAATTTATTGGCTCACGGTTTTGAGTCTAGAAAAAGTCTAAATTCAAGTCATCAGCAAGGCGATGCTTTCTTCCAGAAGACCATGATGCTTTGGGGCTCGCTGCTGGTGATCTTTGGTCCTTGGCTTTTCTGTCACCTGGCAACGCACATGGCAGCCTCTCCTGGCCTCTCCCTTCTCTTCCGGGTTCTAGGGTGAAGCTGGCTGCTCCCTCTGTGACTTTCTTTCTCTGTGTGTCCAAATTTCATTCTCCTCATAAAGGACTCCAATAATAAGATTAAAGCCCATCCTGATTCATTTGGGCCACACCTTAACTGAGTCACCTCATCAGAAGGTCCTATTTACAATGGGTTCATACCCATAGGAATGGAGTAAGTTTAAGAACATGTTTTTCTGGGGCACATAGCTCCAAACCACCACACCACCTTTTAACTATTTTGTCTCCCTCCTCCCTTTTCCCTTAGGCCTTTTAGGCAAATTTGAGGTTTATGCTTGTGTGTTAACTCTTCTCTTTTAGAAATCCTCTCAAGTTGCCATTATGGTGACACTAGAGGTGCTGGTCCTGGGGAGGAGACCAGTGGTCAAGTGTAACCCTCAGCCCATGCCCTCGCTTCTGGTCTAATGCTCACTATCCCCACTCGGCTGTGAGCTGCACACAGGCAGGGACCATGGACCTCAGTCCACCAGCAATGAGCACACAGGAGGCTCAAAACTCACTGCACGGAAGACGCAGCACAGCAGGTCTGGCACCGCAGCCCTTAGAAAGGCCCACTCACATGGTCAGCCACGGCTGGCATCTGGGACCTTGATGGATACACAGTTCCCTACGCCGATATAAAACCTCCCCCAACTGATAATGATGGTTCCCTGTGCAGAGACTGTATGCAAAGTGTGGTGTATGCTCAGCACCTGCCTTCCTTCTAGTAGTCTGGGATTTGGGGACATGCCTGGCAGAGGGTGGGGCCTACATGACACACCTCCAGTAAAATCCCCAGGTGCTGCATCTCTAGCAAGGTTCCCTGTAAGACAACAATTCACACATGTTGTTACTATTAGAGCTCGTATCTGGGGTGACTTCCCAAGGAGAGGGCTCCTGGAAGCCTGTTTCTGGTTTCCTCTGGGCTTTGCCCCCATGCACCTTTTCCCTTTGCTGATCTTGTTTTGTGTCCATCCACTGTAATAAATCTTAGCTGCGAGTCGATTCTAGGGTGAGTACTGTGAGTAGTCGTAGCAAATCACTGGAGCTGGGGGTTGTCTTGGTGAACCCCAGCATAGTCACAAAGGCACAGCGTATGACCAGGGGCCAGGGATATGCCTGAATCCAGAAAAGCCATCAAGAAAAGGGTTGAAGCAGAAAAAAAAAATCACAAGGTCCCTGATGAGTTAAGAGTTAACAACCCTCTGCTCAAATTGCATCAGGCCCTAAAGACCTTTGAGAGAGATAAAGAATATGTGTGTGTATGTATGGAGATTCTAATGAGGGAGCTACAATCTTTTTAGAATTTTATAAGAGAAAATGCACCGCAAGCTGGCCCTAAGGCTGTAGTTGAGGGTCTTTGCATTAACTCACTTAGACCACCAGACAGGTATGGTTCCAGAGCTGGTAATAGTTCATCCAGGGCACAGTGTAGATCATAAAATCACAAATCAAATTCTGTGGAAGGAGAAAGAGAACAGACAATCGACTTTTGGCCATATCTTTTTCAAAGCCAGCAAATACCTTCTGCCCTTCAGGTCCCACCCAGGAACTCTGGAGCCATCCATGTGGCTCTGTGCAGCGATCATGTGAGTGGCTTGTGGTGAGGGGGTCCAGTCCATAACAAACGTTCTCTGGATGTCTGCTGCCCAGCAGGATCCCGGGATGCAGGCCAGGCAGGATAGCGAAGGGGCAGTGGCATTGCCAGCCCCAGGGCTCCTGCACAGGTACCAAAGGCAGAGGTGGAGACCCTCCTATCTTCCAGCTTTAGGGTCGTAGTGAAAGAGGGGGGATCGGGAAAAGAAAGAGGGGGCAGGTGGACATGGAAGTCAGGGAGGAAACTGTACATTCCTCCGACACCTGAAGAGTGAGCTCAGAGGCCCCCACAGAAAAGTAAAAGTGCTTCAACCTATGGGCCAGGAGAAGGGGATCAGGTGGGAGAGGGGGCTCGGTGCTAGGGCACCAGAGGCTCATCTGTTCTTCAGCTGGTGGAGGGCTGGACCAGGACTGCCCACTCAAAAGCCTGTTTTCCACCCCAGATGTGCCACGAAGATGCCAGGCAGCCGGCGGGCTGTGCCCTAACCCCACCCCCATCCACAAGGCGATAAAAGCTGTAAAGAGCCAGTGAATGGTTTTTCACTTGTTTTTCATTTTAATTTGCCTCCGTTTCATCGTGAGTTCCTTCTCAGCTGATTTTCACCACCTACCTTTACTAGATTTTTCTGCCTTTGAAAGGGACAGGAATCAGTGTAACTGCTGTTCTTCATGCATTGAGTTCGGCTAATCTTCACTGTGAGCATGTACTCCACTCCCGTCGTCAGCTACTGAGAAGCATTTGCAGTTAGTTTTGACTCCAATTGCCCAATTCCTGACCCTCTCCAGGAAAAGTTCAGACTGAATGGCACCCCTGGAGCCACAGTACCTGCTCTCAGGACCAGGGCTCCCCCATCAAAGGCACGGCGCCCTCCTCCCTCCCACCTGGAGGACACAGAGAAGGCCAAGGCCCCCTGTCAGCCCTCCCGACATTCCGAGCCCAGGCGTGGGCTCTGAGCTGGGTTGGCTGCTGCAGGCACATGTCGCTGCCCACCTGTTTCCTTTCCATCCTCAGGACCAGAAGGTGGGGCCAAGCTAGGTTGCCTGGCAACCACAAGCCATTCCCAGGTCTGCACACCTGGTCCTCATAATGCACAAACCCAGGGTCGCACCCTTCAGCCTTTCCAGTCCCTTCCTTCTTCTCTTCTCTCCCTATTCTCCTTCACAACCATAGCGCAGCTAAAACCATGAACTTTGGAGTCTCACTGATTTGGAGCCCGGGTTCCCCATTTGCTAACTCTGAAAGGTTGAGCAAATTACCCAACAGCCTCAGTGACAACTACAAAGCTCTAATAGTCATTGTGCCAGCTCATGGGGTTATGATAGGGGTGCAATGAAAGCATGCATAAAAACAATTTAGCAGAGTGTCTGGAATATCATTACAGTATACAAATATTAGCTATCAGTGCCGTTATTATTACTCTGAAGCAGCTAAGAAGTTGGAATAATGGCGGAATAGGAGTCAGAAGAATAGTGTTCATGTTCCGACTTTATTCCCTGCCAACTCAGTCGTCACCTTGGAAAAGTCCCTCTACCTCACTGAGCCTCAGTTTCCTGGTCAAGTGGAGACAATAATGCAAATGAAGGAAAAGGGTGTGGTGAATCTGCTTGCCAAGGGCTCCCCCTTCGAAGTGATTTCTCTCTTTTTGACTCACATCCAAGCATGAGGCTGTGAAAATGAGGGTATAAAAAATATGAAAGCCCTTTGTGGACCGAGAGGTCCCACACCCACAAGTGAGATTCTAACAAGGAGTTATGTCCTTATTGTTCCCTGTTGGAAACTGAACTGAATTCCTTTGGCAAATGTTTGGATTAGAGAGTTCTGAGCTGGTGAGGTGAGAAGTTCCTAGAAGTGTCTTGCTTTCTGGTCCAAATGTCATTGGTCAAACCAAAGGAGATGGGTTAGGACTCTGGGGAGGTGGCAGAGGGAATGAGCGTTGACGCTGTCCACAGAGGAAGGTGCTTTCCGAAGACTTCAAGACAGGGCAGCAGGGACTGTGAGCCTGAGGGTAGCGCTGGGATCCCCAGCATCAGCGGAAGGGCCCCAGGGAGCAGGCACTCCTGTGCAGAGTGTGCTCTTTCATCAGGGAACATTCCATGCTGTGTGGCATCTCAGAGAGCATGTGTCCAGTGCCACCATACCAAGCATCTTACTTATACCCCAAGCACCCTGGATGAAACTAAAACACTGGTCATAAATTTACTAACATTCACATTCCAGTATGCTTTCTTCTTCACTGTTAGACGTGATTGTTAAATATTAATAGGAATAATCATAATAACAGCAAGTGTTACCCACATATGTTGGCTCTGTGCTAAGCACTTCACTCTTACTCTGCCCACTTTGCTGTTGAGGAAACTGAGGCTTGGAGAGGCTAGACAACTCTTGACCAAGATCCCACAGTTCGGAGGAGGGGGCGTGATGTGCTGCCTGCCTAGCCCTCCGTGAGGTATTAAGACAGTCACAATCCAAAATGGGATAGGATACCCAGGGACCCTTGCCTAAGATTGCCCAGCTACCAAGGAGCACACCCACTCTGTCCACTCCTCAATTTGAACGACATCAAAGTTTGCTCCTAAACAATTCTTTTACAGTTAACTGTTAATGATAACAGATTGATTTCACAAAAAGGCCTCCTAGGATTCCCAGACTTATCCTTGGGAAGACTGACCAGAGAGATCAAGCCTTCAACAGAACTGTTACGATAGACGGCCGCCCCCTTGTGACCAGGTGGCACACTTTTCCTGGTCCTGATGTTGAGCAAGCCCGCCATCTTGTGGCCAGACAGGATAACTGAGAGAGACACAGAGCATGTTTGTCATGCTACTACTACCTGCCCCTCTCAGTCCCACGCGCCCCCTTCTGATTTCTCCTGCTCCAGTTTTTCTTCTCTCTGGCCAGAGCCTTTTTTTCCCTAGTCAATTATTTTTTTCAAAATCCAGTAAATTGAACAAAGATTGTGTTATCACCTCTGCCCTAATTTATATAATTTACTATTTGAACTTGGGAGAAAGGGAGGGGGCAGACAGGAGAACCAATTAGAGTGGTTTTCAAACAACTTTTCTTTCCTCTATCACCCCACAATTAAAGCATTTCAGAGAGACTTTATACATACAACAGATAAAAGTGGATGTTATCTTGTTGAAATCTGTTCCTCACTCCCCCTGCACCCCCAAAAAACCCTCTGTGTAATTCCAGGTTTCCAAAGAACACAGAAAGTCCATCCTTAGATTTCACAAAACAGAACATTGAAAAAAATATTTTTAGGGAGAACCTACAAAGAGTTAACAATGCTTGTGTTTTGCCAAATAAGACCATTAAAGAAGACAAAATCATCCTCATTTGCTGGCACTGTGGCTTCCTCAAAAGGAAGCAGGGCATAATTTCAGTATGAGAGGTAGTCTTCTCAAGGAAGAACAGTGGTCAGCCTCCTTGGACATTTTTGCTTCAGACTAGTAGCAGCTGAGCTAGGGATTTACTCCAGCCTTTGGACTAGCATTTAGGAAGTGTAGCTAAACCACCTCTTGGGCCTGAACATGCTTGCTCCAAGTTGAACTGCTCCCTACTTGCTGTTACCATTGATTGGCACTCTCTGGTGGCCGTATCTGGAGAAACTGAGGCACAAACCTGCATCTGAGATCGAAGTAGCTTGTTGACTCGAAATAAGTAGATGTCGTTGCTGGCATTGTTGTAGGCTTGAATGAAGTAGCCGAGAGTCAAGTTAATGTTTTTCTTGCTCATGGGCTTCTCCTGGAAGCCATACCACCTTTGCAAGTGGCCCGGCCTGGCCACCAGCACCAGAACAACCAGCAGCAGCAGAGGGCTCCTCACGCAGCCAACCCTCATCTCTGCAGCTTCACAAACTTGTCCAACTGCACGTTTCAGCGCGGGAGGCACCAGGCAATGGCTCACTCACCTGGGGCAGCCTTTGCCAACTCAGGGTTTCCTAGGAGATAGCCTGCAGAAAAAAAAAAAAACTTTAAACCCGACCCTCCTCCTTCCCAGCACCCCCCCACACACACACACACACACAGGCACTAGCTAGCAAAATCCACTTGCATTGAAGCTAAGCCCACTCTCCACTCGGTTTGTTTCCCACACATTCAAACCCCCATTTGGTTCTTTGGTGATCTGGGCAAGCAGAATTTCTCAGCTTCTGCCAAGATGGACAAGACCCCTTCCCCACCTTCACACCTAAGAGGGAAGACAGCCTCCCAAAGAGACCATTCCAGCTCCAGCTGGCATCAGGGACGGAGGCCCACCATTTGTGGGCATCAGGGAAGAATTGTGGAGAAGGTAATATTTGAACTGGGATAAAAGGAAACAAGACATGGCACAGAGGAGATATATCTTCTTATCTATCTGGCATTCCAACTGTCTCATCAAACCATCAACTGTTTCTTGTGCTTCCCCATACTCACCTGCCTCCTACTGGCCAAGATTTCTGTCTGCTGGATCCTGCTGTGCCTGTACACTCTAGCGCTTGTTCTTGCCATACTGCTGTGATCCCAGCAGAGCTTTGTGAGGTAATCCCAGCCTCCCTGTGAGGGAGGAATAAGGGATGAGGCTTACTTAATCAGAGATTAATTCTGCAGCCACCTGGAGGTTAGGGGTCACCTACATCCAGAAATTTGTAAGAGCTCCCCATTTTTGAAACATTGCTAAGGTAGGAGCCTGGAGGGGCTCCTGCTCCCGAGAAAGAACACTAGGGGGATATATTAGTCAGCCAAAAGGGTGCTGATGCAAAAATACCAGAAATCTGTTGGCTTTTATAAAGGGTGTTTATTTCGGGTAAAAGCTTACAGTTACAAGACCCTAAAGAGTCCAGCTCAAGGTTCCATAAGAGGTATTTTTTCACCAAAGTCTGTTGCCACGTGTTGAAGCAAGATGGTTGCCAATCTCTGCGAGGGTTCAGTCTTCCTCTTCCTCTTAAGTCTCCATGGGCCCACTTTCTTCCAATCTCAGCTGTAGACTGGAGGGCTCATTTCTTTCTGGGCCTCCTCAGCTGTTCAAGGCTCTGGGAACTGCAGGTGTAGTTCTCCAGAGAACCCACAGGCTCCAGGTCAGCTGCTGCTTGTCCTCACCCAGGGTCTCCATGCCAAACCACAGTGCACGAATCTGGAGAAATTGTTCTGTTGCCCCCATCCCCTTCCTTTTCCTCACCTGGTTTTCACAAGGAGAGACTCAGGCTGAAGGAGGAGAAAGAGGTAAGAAGGGAGCCACGCCCTCCCCACATCTGGCCCTCATGAGCTGTGAGGGGGAGGCAAGTTTTGGGGTGACGTGATGACCACACATCCCTGCACTTTTCAATGCTCTCAAATGTGCATGACTTTTGACTAAGGGTAACAAAAAAAGGAAACACAAAAAAGAACTATGGAGCAAGCCAAAATTTCACCCCAAAGTGGGAAGGAAATGGTCCAGAAAGCAAATTTAAGGAGGAATGAAAAAGAATGAGGGAAGTGGATTTGGCTGAAGTTGTTGGGCTCCGGTTTACCATATGGGAGACCCCTGGTGCGATTCCTGGGACCTCCTGGTGAAGGCAAGCTGGCCATGGCGCAATGAGCTGATGGGGCTGGCACAGCAAGACGCTGCAACAAAGAGAGACAAGCAGACACAGAAAAATGCACAGCAAATGGACACAGTGAGCAAAAGCAGCAAGAAGGGGATAAATTAATTAATTAATCAATTTTTAAAATAATGCTGTTAAAAAAAAAAAAGAAAAAGAATGAGATGACTTTTTGTTTACTAATTAACCCAGAGGGTTCATTCAAGAAAGTGGGTGCAGTTCTTAAAGCCTCACTGAGCACACCCAGAGGCACAGGGACAGTTGCCTCCATTTCCTTTTATTCCTCAGGGTGCCACTAACTCAGGGTTTCTTATGTAATGGATGAAGTGAGATTTGGTCCTGGTCCCATGAAAGTTGGCAAGGCCTTTGGCATGCACAGGAAGGCCAGTCTTCTCTGCTTTGGCCAGACCCCGTGGAGCATTTCTGCCATTGCATGAGGTCCCTGGAGGTCACATCAGTTGCAAGGAGGCAGGGTGGCTAATGGTGGCAGATTGAGTCATGCACCCCAGAAGAAACATGTTCTTAATCCATGCCCGTGGGCATGACCCCATCTTAAATAGGACCCTTTGGAGATGTTATTTGTAGGTATGGTGTGGCCCACTGAATCAGAATGGGTCTTGATCCTATTACCAGATCTTATAAAGAGAAGACCACAGGGAAGAGCCAGAAGCAGGAAGTCAACAGAACACAGAAAAGAAAGGAGAGGACATTGCCATGTGACAGGAAAGCCAAGGAACCCAAGAATGGCCGGCCAGCCAAAATGCTCCTGACCCTGGGAGGAAGCAAGCCTTCCAGCCTCCAAAACCATGAGCCAATACATTCCCAATGTTTAAGCCAATCCACTGTGTGAAGGTTGTTATAGCACCTGGGAGTGGAAGTAAGCAACAAAAAGTGAGTGGAAGTAAGCAACACAGTCAGCTGAAGCCTGAAACCAAATCCATGTGGAGCTAGACACTCTACCAGGAACATGTGGTTTATCTTAGGCTTTATTTTTTTAACAAATCAATTTTATTGATACATATTAATAAAGCATAAATCCATCCAATGTGTACAGTCAATGGTATTTGGTATAATCACATAGCTGTGCATTCATCACTTCCATCATTATTAGAGCAGTTTCATTATTCCAATAATAATAATAAACAAAAAACAAAACTCATCACCTCTCAATCGCTCTCTGCTTCCCCTGCCATACATAGCTGCTGCTCTGTTTCAGTCTCTATAGTTTATTTGTATTTATATTTTGTAAAAACAATCTTGTATGTGCAATATTACCCACATTCGTATTTCACATAAGGTTTTACTATGCTATACAGTCCCATGTTATATTTTTTTACCTTTCCCTCTAGTAATATACATGTCGTTTCAACCACTATCATACCCATATAATAGCTCTGCTAGTCACAAACACCATGATGTGCTCTCACCATTTCCGTTCATTACCAAACATTTGCAAACAACCTTTTTACCAATTCTGCACAGATTAACCCTCAGGTTTCCATTCTCAGGCCTCATTCTATTATCTAAATATTAACCCCATGAGTTTACACCATATATTTAGTTCACAACAGCGCAATCATATAGTATTTGTCCTTTGTGTCTGGCTTACTTCACTCAACATAATGTCCTCCAAATTCATCCATGTTGGCATATGCTTCACAACTTCATTTCTTCTTACAGCTGCATGATATTCCATCATGTGTATATACCACAGTTTGTTTATCCATTCATCAGTTGATGGACACCTGGGTTGTTTCCAGATTTGGCAATCATGAATAATGTTGCTGTGAACATCGGTGTGCAGATGTCTGTTCATGTCACTGCTCTCAGTTCTTCTGGGTATATACCCAGTAGTGGTATTGCTGGTTCATACGGCAAGCCTACATTCAACTTCTTTAGGAACTGCCAAACAGTCCTCCATAGTGGCTATACCATTGTACATTCCCACTAACAGTGAATAAGTGTTCCTATCTCTCCACATCCTCTCCAACACTTGTAGTTCTCTGTATTTTTAATATTGGCCATTCTAAAAGGTGTGAAATAATATCTCATTGTAGTTTTGATTTTCAACTCCATAATCGCTAGTGATGTTGAACATTTTTTCATGTGTTTTTTCTCCATTTGGATTTCTTTGGACAAATGTCTTTTAAAGACTTTGCCCATTTTTTAATTGGGTAGTTTGTCTTTTTATTGTTGAGTTGTAGTATCTCTTTATATATCACAGATATTAAACCCTTATCAGATATGTGATTGCCAAACATTTTCTCCCATTGAGTCAGCTGCCTTTTCATCTTTTTAACAAAGTCTTTTGGGGTGCGAAAGTGTTTAATTTTGAAGAGGTCCCATTTATCTACTTTTGCTTTTGTTGCTCATGCTTTGGGTGTAAAGTTTAAGAAACTACCGTGGGGGAGCAAATATGGCTTGAGTGGTTGAGTGCCTCCTTCACACATGGGAGATCCTGGATTCGGCTCCTGGTGCCTCCTTAAAAAAATAAAAAAATAAAAACCAACTCAGGAGAGCTGATGTGGCTCAGTGGTTGTGCGCTGGCTTCCACATATCAGGTTCCTGGTTCAATCCCTGGCCCATGGTAAAAGGAAGGAAGGAAGGGAGGGAAGGAGAGAAGGGAAACTATGGCCTACCACAATATCTTGAAGATATTTTCCTACATTTTCTTCCAGGAGTTTTATGGCTGTCACTTTTATATTAAGGTTTTTGATCCATTTTGAATTATTTTTTGTATAAGGTGTGAGACAAGGGTCCTCTTTTTCTCTTTTGGATATGGATATCCAGTTTTCCCAGCACCATTTGTTGAATAGACTGTTTTGGCCCAGAGGGGAGGGCTTGACGGCTTTGTCAAAAATTACTTGACCGTAATGGGTCTAATAATTCTGAATTCCTGATTCTATTCAATTGGCCAATCTATCTGTCTTTATGCCAGTACCATGCTGTTTTTACCACTGTAGCTAAATAATATGCTTTAAAGTCAGGAAGTGAGAATCCTCCAAATTCGTTCTTTTTTTAGGACATTTTTGGCTATTGAGGTCCTCTTACCCTTCCAAATGAAATTGATAATTGAATTTTCCATTTCTGGAAAAAAAAAAAAAAAGTCTGTTGGGATTTTTACTGGTATTGCATTGAATCTGTAAATCTGTGTATTAGTCTGCCAAAGGGGTGCTGATGCAAAGTACCAGAAATCTGTTGGCCTTTTGCTGATGCAAAGTACCAGAAATCTGTTGGCCTTTATTGGGGTAAAAGCTTGCAGTCCCAAGACCATAAAAAGTCCAACTCAAGGTACCATGCAAAATACTTTCTCACCAAAGTCAGCTTCCACATGTTGAAGCAAGATGGCTGGTGATCTTTGCCTGGTCTCTCAGGGCTTCCTATATCAGTCTCTGGTGTAGGGCTCATTTCTTTCTGGGCCTTCTCAGCTGCTCAGCTGCTCTGTTCTCTTCAGCTGCAAACTATGGCTCATCTCTCCCCAGGGCCCCAGGGACTTGACAGAGCTCTCTCTCTTCCCATGTGTATTCTTGAGTGAATGTCCATTATTATCAGCCCACAAAGTAGGCGGGGACTCAACCTGAGTCACATCCTACTGACGTAGTTGAATCAAAAGCCCTAAATTGATTTTATCAAGTTAATTCTTTGAATTTAATATAATCAAAGGGTATCACACCCAGAGAAATAGATTCGTTTACAAACATCATCTTTCTCTTTTTGGGGATTCATAAATAATCTCAAACTGCCACAATCAGTTTGGGTAGAATTGACATCTTAATGATATTTAGTCTTCCAGTCCATGAAACATGGAATGTCCTTTCATTTATTTAACTCTTTTTCAGTTTCTTTTAGCACTGTTTTATAGTTATCCGAACACAGGCCCTTTATGTTCTTAGTTAAGTTTATTCCTAAATATTTGATTCTTTTACTCACTATTATAAGTGGAATTTTTTTCTGATTTCCTCTTCAGATTGCTCATCAGTAGTGTATAGAAACACTATTGATTTTTGCATATTAATCTTGTATTCTGCCACTTTGCTGAAATTGTTATTAATTCTAGTAGCATTTTTGTGGATTTCTCAGAAATTTCTAGAAATAGGATCATTTCATCAGCAAATAGTAAAAGTTTTACTTCTTCCTTTCCTATTTGGGTGTCTTTTTTTCTTTATCTACCCTAATTGCTCTAGCTAGAACTTCTAGCACAATATTGAATAACAGTGGTGACAATGGGCATCCTTGTCTTGTTCCTGATCTCAGAGGGAAAGCTTTCAGTCTTTCACCACTGAGTACAATGATAGCTATAGGTTTTTCATATATGCACTTTACCATATTGAGAAAACTTCGTTTTATTTCTATCTTTTGTAGTGTTTTTGTCAAGAAAGGAGGCTATATTTTGTCCAATGCATTTGCTTCATCAATCAAGACAATCATGTGATTTTTCTTCTTCAATTTATTAATGTGATTTATTACACTGATTGATTTTCTTGTGTTGAACCACCCTTGCATATGTGGGATAAAATCAACTTGATCATGGTGTGTAATTCTTTTAATGTGCTTTTGGACTTTTTTTGTTCGGGATTTTTGCATCTATATTCATTAGAGATATCGGTCTGTAATTTTCATTTTTCATAGTACCTTTATCTGGTTTTGGTGTTAGGGTGATGTTGGCTTCATAGAATGAGTTTGGTAGCATTCTTTCTTGTTCAATTTTTTGGAAGAGCTTGAGCAAGATTGGTACTAGATTGTCTGAATGATTCGTAGAATTCACCTGTGAAACCATCTGGTCCTGGGCTTTTCATCTTTGGGAAGTTTTTGACGACTGTTTCAATCTCTTCGCTTGTGATTGGTTTATTGAGGCTTCTATTTCTTCTAGGGTCAGTGTAGGTGGTTCGTATGTTTTTAGAATTTGTCCATCTCATCTACATTGCCTCGTTTTTTGGCTTACAGTTGTTCATAGTATCCTCTCATGATCTCTCTGATTTCTGCAGGGTCAGTGGTAACGTCGCCTGCCCCCCCCACACACACACATATATTTCTGATTGTATTTATTTGTGTCTTCTCTCTTTTTTTCTTTGTCAGTTAGCCAAGGGTTTGTTGATTTTGTTGATTTTCTCAATGAATCAACGTTTGCTTTTGTTGATTCTCTCTGTTGTTTCTTTGTTCTTGATTTCATTTATTTCTGCTCTGATCTTTACTATGTCTTTCCTTAGGCTTGGTTTGGGATTAATTTGCTATTCTTTTACTAGTTCTTCCAGGTATGCAGTTACATCTTCAATTTTAGCTCTTCTTTTTTAATGTGAGCAATGAGGGCTATAAATTTCCCTCTCAACAGTGCCTTTGAAGTGTCCCAAGGTTTTTTTTCTTTAGAGATTTATTTTATTTATTTATTTCACCCCACCCCCTTGTTGTTTGCACATGCTGTGTCTGTTCATCTTCCTTGTTTCTTTAGGAGGCACCGTGAGCTGAACGCAAGACCTCTGATGTGAGAGGGAGGTGCCTAATTGCTTGAGACACCTCCACTCCCTGCTTTGTTGTGTATCTCATTATGTTTTTCCTCCCTGCATCTCCTGTTGCATCATCTTGTTGCATCAGCTCACCATGCGTGCCTGTCACATCAGCTCGTTCTTTAGGAAGTGCTGGGAACCTCTGCTCCCTGCTTTGTTGTGTCTCTCATGTTTTTTCTTCTTGTGTCTCTTGTTGTGTCAGCTTGCTGTGCCTGCCCATCGTGCCAGCTCACTGTCTTCTTTAGGAGGCACCAGGATCTGAACCAGCGACCTCCCACATGGTAGATGGGAGCCCAGCTGCCTGAGCCACATCCGCTTCCCCCCATAGATTCTGATATGTTGTGTTTTCTATTTCATTTGTCTCAAGATATTTACTAATTCTCTTGCAATTTCCTCTTTGACCCACTGATTATTTAAGAGTGTGTTGTTTAATCTCTATATATTTATGAATTTTCCCTTTTTCTGTCCATTATTCATTTCCAACTTCATTCTTTTATGATTAAAGAAAATGTTTTGTATAATTTCAAGGTTTTTAAATTTATTGAGTTCTGTTTTGTGCCCCAACATATGGTCTATTCTGGAGAAGGATCCATGAGCACTTGAAAAGAGTGTATATCCTGCTATTTGGGGGTATAATGCTCTATAAATGTCTGTTAGGTCTAATTCATTTACTGTATTATTCAAGCTCTCTGTTTCTTTATTTATCATCTGTCCAGATGAGCTATCCAATACTGAGAGTGATGTTTTGAAGTGTCCAAATATTACTGTAGAGAAATCTATCTCTCCCTTCAGTTTTGCCAGTATATGCCTCATATATCTTGGGGGCACCCAGATTAGGTGCATAAATATTTAGTATAGTTATTTCTTCTTGGTAAATTGCCCCTTTTATTAATATATAATGACTTTCTTCATCCCTTATAATAGTTTTGCATTTAAAATCTAGCTTGTCTGATATTAGTATCACTACTTCAGCTTTTTGTTGCTGTTGTTACTATTTGCATGGTGTGATGGTTAGGCTAATGTGTCAACTCGGCCAAGTAGTTGTGTCCAGGTGTTTGTTCCAGCAAGCACTGGGCTAATTGTAATACAAGAGCATTTATGGACTTCAATCACCAGTGAGTTTACTGCGTGGATGGCTGATTACATCTGCATCAATCAGGGAGATTACATCATCAATGGGTGGTGCTTTTATCCAATCAGTTGAATGACTTAAAAGTGGAAGTGATTTCAACATTCAGAGAGAATTTCCCAGCTCGTCGTTGGACAGGCAACTTCTCCCAGAAACTCATCAACGACCTTTCATTGGGCTTTCATCAGAGCCACTGGTTTGCAGCCTGCCTGCAGAACCTGGACTCGTGCATCCCCACGTTCGCGTGAGAGACTCTTTTAAAATTTCATATTATTGACAGATATCTCCTGCTGATTCTGTTTCCTGAGAGAACCCTGACTAATACACATGGGATGTCTTTTTTCAACCTTTCACTTTCAACCTGATTGTGTCCTTACGTCTGAGGTGAGTATCTTGTAGACAGCGAATAGATGGCTCATATTTTTTATCCACTCTATCAGTCTATGTCTTTTGATTGGGGAATTCAAGCCATTAACATTCAACATTATTACTTTAAAGGTATTACTAACTTCACCCACTTTGTCCTTTGGCTTTCCGTTGACATATCATACTGTATTAGTCAGCCAAAGGGGTGCTAATGTGAAATACCAAAAATGAGTTGGTCTTTATAAAGGGTATTTATTTGGGTAGAATTCCACAGATACCAGGCCATAAAGCATTAAGTTTCTTCTCTCACCAAAGTCCATTGCCACGTGTTGGAGGAGGACAACTGCCGATGTTTGCCAGGGTTCAGGCTTCTTGGGTTCCTCTCTTCCCGGGGCTGTGTTTCTCTCTGGGCTTAGCTCCTCTGATTCCTCCACAAGGTCAGCTGTAGACTATCAGGCAAATGGCTCACTTCTCTTCTCCTGGGGCCTTCTTTCCAACATCAAAACTCCATCATCAAAACTGCTTCTCAAAAACTGCTTCAACTCTGTTCTTGCCTTGCCATCAAGGGGTGGGGCTCAATATCCTACTGACGTGGCCCAGTCAACGCCCCAATCATAACTCAATCATGCCCAGATTAACAGATCAGTTTACAAGCATGATCCAATTATATTTTTGGAATTCATAATTACATCAAACTGCCCAGCTGCAACACATACCATTGTCTGTCTTTTTAACCTTTAATTTACCCTTCCTAATAATCTTTTTTTTTTTTTTTTTTTCCTTCCTAATAATCTTCATTTCTACACTCTTCTCCAAGTCCTCACCCTTGTTTATTTTCCTTTCAGGCTACAGAACTCCCTTTATTATCTCTTGTAATTCTGGTCTTTGGTAGCATACTCTCTCTGTTTTTGTCTGTGAAGACTTTAAACTCACCTTCACTTTTGAAGGACAGTTTTGTTGGATACAGAATTCTTGGTTGGCAGATTTTCTCTTTCAGTATCTTAAATACATCATACCACTTTCTTCTTGTCTCCATGGTTTCTGATGAGAGGTCGGCACTTAATCTTATCGAGGTTCCTTTGTATGTGATGCTTTGCTTTTCTCTTGCTGCTTTCACAATCCTCTTTTTATCTCTGATATTTGTCATTTTGAATAGTAGGTGTCTCTGAGTAGGTCTATTCAGATTTATTCTGTTTGGAGTGAATTGTCCTTGAATATTGATATTATGTCTTTCATAAGGGTTTGGAAGTTTTGGGTCATTATTTCCTCAAATATTCTTCTGCCCTTTTTACATTCTTTTCTTCTTCTGGGACACCAATAATGTGTATGTTTGTGCATTTCACTTTGTCATTTATTTCCCTGAGGCCCTGTTCCATTTTTCCTGTTCTTTTCTCTTTCTATACTCCTGTCTTTTCCAGTTCGGATGTTCTGTCTTTGAAATCACCAATTCTGTCTTCAGGGAATTCAAATCCACTGTTATGTGCTTCTAATGTATTTTTTAGCAAGTATCAGGGATTGAACCCAAAGCCTCAATGGGAAGCAGGTGCTCGACAACTGGGCTACATCTGATCCCCAATGAGTGTTGGTTTTTTCATTTGTTTTTGTTTTTGTTTTTTTGTTTTTAGGAGGTACTAGGGATCAAACCCAGGATCTCATACATGGAAAGCAGGCACTCAACCACTTGAGCTATATCCTGTCCTCTCTAATGTATTTTTATGCCTTTTATTCCCATAAGCTCTGTTACTTTTCTTCGCAGACTTTCAATTTGTTCTTTATGCTCACTCAATGTCTTCTTAATATCCTTTTATCTCTTTAGTCATATTTTCCTTCAATTCTTCAAACTGATTAAGGAGATTTGTGTGATTATCATCAATTAGTTGTCTTAAATCCTATATATCTTGCCAGGATATTTGGTTTGTTCCTTTGGCTGGGCCATCTCTTCCTGTTTCCTATTATGGCTTGTAATTTTTTGCTGATGTCTAGGTATCTAAATATGTTGGTGAATTTTCTCTGATGTCCAATTTCTCTCTTGCCTAGTGTTTTTGTTTTCCACAGATTTTCTTAGATTTTGGGTTCCACTTATTCTAAATCTTTAAAATTGCCCAGCTTAAGTTATCAAAATCAGGCCAGGGACTCACTAATGGAGCCCAGATTCTCTCCCAGCGTTAAGAGAGCCCTAAAAGCAATTTTTCTCCATGCAATTTCCTGGCCAGCTAGCAGATGGCGTTCACCAGCAAACCTCTCCACTGAGGTGTTTCTTTCAATCTCTGCTTTTCTGTGTTTTTGGTCTGGCCAGAGCCAAGATTCAAAGAAGGTTCTGCTCACCAAATTCACTGAAGAGAAGCCCTCCAACTCACCCTCCCTCTTACCTTGTAACAGCTGACCAGGAGAAAGATATCTGTTCCCCTCTCAGTTGACTGCAGTGAGCCAGGGTTTTATCCCGGCTTAATGTCTTGAAGGTGGGGGATGAGAGCCCTTCCCAGCCACCACAGTGGTTTAGTAACTCGTGTTTGTTGTTTTGGGTTCTTTGTCTCTGTCCCTCGCCCTCCTGGTAGTTGCATAGCACTGTCCTAGTCTGCTGACCCTCAACGCAGATCCCTTGGACAGCTTTTGGCCCTTTCTCCATTGTTTTTGTGAGAGAGTCTTATCTTAGGTTTTAAATACTGAGTATGAATCCTAAGACATAGTTTGCTTTGGAAAGAAAGAAGGACCCAGATGGAGAGCCAGATGTTGGATGTGGCAGGAGTCCAGATCCAACAGCCAACCTTTGGTGAGAAAGCATCTCTGATGAGCCTTGATTTGGACATTTTCACAGCTTCAGAAATGTAAGCTTTTACCCCAATAAATTCCCTTTATAAAAGACAATACATTTCTGGTATTTTGCATTGGCAGCCTTAGCAAACTAAATACCCTGTCTGCAGACTTGCTTCTCACAAGCTCTTTCTGCCCTCTTTGTCCTGGCTTTCTGCCCTAAAACTCTCTGCTCCTGGGAAACGGATGTGGCTCAAGAGGTTCAGCGTCCGTCTACCATATGGAGAGACCGGGGTTCGATCCCCGGTACCTCCCGGTAAAAAATAAAAATAAAAATAAAAAAATAAAACTCTCTGCTCCTTCCAACTTTCATTCATGCTGTGCCCTCTGCTTCAGTCCCTCACTGCACCCCCAGAAGGGCAGATAACTCCTACTCACCTTTCAGAACTCAGCTTCAAATGTCACCTCCTCAGGGAAGCCCTCCCTGACCCCTCAGACTTAGTTAGTGCACCCCTTGGGTAGCTGGATGGAGCATTTCCTGTCCAATGAGCTCCAAAGTCCAGACACTCAGGACCATTATTCCTCGTGGCACTTTGGGCTGTCAGGGTTCCTGAGTAGCACAGGAGGCATGAGAAGGCCATGTAAGCAGTCTTTTTTTTTTTTTTTTTAATTGAGATAAAATTTGCCATATAACCATTTCACTGGCATTAAATACATTCACAATATTATATAACATCACTACCATCTAGTTCCAGAGCATTCTCATCACCCCTAAGGGAAACCCCATACCCATTAGTGGTCACCACCCATTCCTTCTCCCCATTCCTGGGCAACCTCTAATCTGCTTCCTGTCTCTCTAGACTTGTCTGTTCTGGACATTCCATAGAAATGGAATTGGAAGCCGTTTTTGTTTTTTGTTTTTTTTTCCACTGGTGCTTGTCCAGTTGCTTTACCTTCTGAGCCTCTATTTCCTCAGTTGCAAAAATCAGTATAATAATAGCAAATATCTCATAGATGTTTGTGAAAATTAAATCATAAAACACACAGGTTCGGGGGCCATGGTGGGGAAGCAAGTACAACTGCCCTTGGGCCTCCTGCTATTTCTGGGAAGTCGCCCATCTCCTTCCTCCATTCCCACTGCCATCGACATCAATTCTGACTCTCACTTGCAGGAGAGGCATTGGGTAGTGCAGCTTTCCATCAGCCTGTATCTGAAATTGTACACTCTCTCCTCTCTTTGGGGAATAAGATGTCTTTTTAAACAACAGTCCTGGTCTCAGTCATTTTCTTCTATCTTCTTACAGTTGGGGATGGGGGGTGAGGTAGCATGATCTGATAAGTCTTCTTTGTCCCCTACATTGGCTACTGGCCTGGATGTAACCCAGGCAGGAAGAAAATTCTCTTTGAGACCCACCACGTGGGCTTTCTTGAGCCATCTCCTAAGTGTGGCTGTAGGAGAGCTTGCCAAAGCTGCCCCCAGACACCCCAATGCAGCCCTGAGCTGCTGCAGGAGGACTTGGCTGGCCTCACCTGGAAATGTCCTCCATCCTGGGGAGGAGCAGGCCAGCAGCAGGCATGCAGAATGTCAACAACAGCATGGCACTGCAGACAGCTTGGAGTTGGCATCTTCCTGGGATGCCCAGTGCCAATTTTCTCTTTCCCAACTCAGAAACCTAAGAAATAGTGAGGCTTAGAAAGTTGGAAAGGATCAGAGCTGTCCAAAGGGTCCTCAGAGGACCCCCAGCTGGGGAACTGAGAAATGGGGTGTTTGTCCCAGACAAATGTCCTCTTCCAGCCTTTGGACTCAGAATTTTCCACCACACAATATTGGTTTACAGGCTACCAAATAGGTTACTCCATTTACATAGCTGCCAAGTCCCATTAGAAAGCCAATAAAAGACACGTGTTTTGGCAGGGTGCTTTTTTTTTTTCAGCAGGGAGCAGATGACTGTCCTACCAAAGCAATGAGCAGCAATACTGGAAAAGGGCAAAGAGGTTGTATCAAACTTCAAGTCTTCAAGCTCAAGTGCCCATTTTTCTACGTGGTTGTTTGTTTTCCATTGATTTACACCATTTCTTTATCCTTAATTATTCTTTGTAAGTATATGTGGTACAAATATCTTTTTTTCTGGGTTGTGGCTTGTCTTTTCATTTTATTTATGATATTTGGTTGAAAGAAATTCTTAATCTTAATGTAGAGAATGTATCGATTTTTTTTCTCGTATGGTTTGCATTTTTGATGTCTTATTTAAGAAATCAAGGTCATAGAGCTACTTTCTTGTGGTTTTGTCTAAAACTTCTAAAAGTTTTAAAATTTGGCATTTCATGTTTATGTCTATAATCCATCTAGACTTTTCTGTGTGGTGTGTTGGCTAATGTTTGGTTCAGAATTTTTGTATCTATGTTCATGAGTGACACTGGTTTATGATTTTCCTTTCCCTTACCTTTTTCTGGTTTGGGTGTTATATGGGACTCATACAATGAGCTGGGGCACACTCAAGACAGGAAATTTGCTTTAGTCTGTAAATTGCCAAAAGCAGATACCATAAAATGCATTGGCTTTAACAATGGGAATTTATTAGCTTTCAAGCTTACAATTCTGAGGCTGTGAAAATGTCCAAACTAAGGCATCATCAGGCAATGCTTTCTTTCCAAAAGACCAGCTGCAAGTAATCCTGGACTCCTCTGTCACATGGCAAGGCACATGACAGCATCTCTGATCTCTCCCTTCTCTTGCAGATTTCATTGCTTTCAGCTTGTGGCTTCCATGGCTTTCTCTTTTTCTCTCCTGTATTCATCCTGTCTATAAAGGACTCCAGTAAAAGGATTAAGACCCACCCTGGACCATACCTTAACTGAAGTAACCTCATCAAAAGGCCCTACTTACAATAAGTTTACACCCAGAAGAATGGATTAGCTTTAAGAGCATGATTTTCTGGGATGCATACAGTCTCATATCACCACAGACATTGTACGGGATTGTCTACAAGGCAGGTATTTACAACAAGGTAGTTGTGATGGAATCATGAGGCAAAGTACTGTCACTTCAAGCCACTAGCAGCCATGCTAGCACTCCCAGCCCAGAAAGGTGAGAGGAGAGGTCTAGAAGACAGTCGGATAGTGTCAACTGGCTACCTTGTAGGGAGACCAGCCAACCCACAGTGTCTTTACAGGGAAAAATGAAGGGAATAAATATTCTGACTCCACTCACTATTGGGAGTTGAACCATGTCTCCAAGAGACATGTTCAAGTCTTAATCTGAGTTCCTGTGGGTGTGAACCCATTTATACATAGGACATTTGAAGATGTTATTATTAGTTAAGGTGTGGACTCGTTTGTGAAGAGGCTCTTCGAAGATCCTATTTAGATTGAACCAAGGTGGGCCTTAATCCAAATGACTTCAGTCCTTAGAAGCAAAAGGAATTCGGATGCAGTGAGTAGGGAGGCGGCTGTGGCTCGATCAGTGGGGCTCCCGTTTGCCATGTGGGGGGCCCCGGGTTCGGTTCCCGGGGCCTCCTGGTGGGGGCGGCCCGCCCACACGGCGTGGTTGGCTGGCCCGGCGAGCGCAGGCGGCGGGGGGGATGGATGAATAAATAAATAAAATCTTTAAAAAAAAAAAAGATGCAGTGAGTCACTAGAAGCCAGAAGTCAGTGGAAATCAGAAGAGCAGACACAAGGTGAGAGAGATGGCCACGTGACAGAGGATTGCTGGGATGCTACAGACAGAATGAAAGCAAGTCCTCCCAAGATTTTGATATTGGACTTCTAGCCTCCCAAACTGTGAAACGATAAATGTCTGTTGCTTAAACCAACCTACTGCGTGGTATCTGTCCTAGCAGCCCTAGCAAACCAAGATACTCGCTGTCCACCTCCCACCTCCAGCCTGGGCACTCTATTGGCAGAAGGTATAAAGCCTCACCTAAGGAGCTCAAGAGGTTCAGTGTCCAAGGGCAGGAAGCAGAAGGGGGAAGGGTAGCAATGGGTCTGGAGGGGCAAACAGAAGTGATTCAGCTCGAGGACCTTTTTCTCTGTTTTAATTTTCTGGAAGAGTTGCTCGTTTTTACTTTTCTGCCCATTTTTCTTTTTTAGGGGGGAAAGAAAGGGAAATTCTATGATTTGGTTTTATTTCATTTTCCTTATCCAGATACCCTCCCCATGTATTTTCCATGCCAGTCACTACAATGCAGAGTGGGGAGATGATGACTAAGTGCCTTCAGTGCACTGGACCAGCACCACACCCTAAAAAAGGGTGGCCCAGTGACAGGAAACCTCCTCCCACTTTTCAGGACAGATTTGAAATGTTCAAGTGATAACAAATTTGATGCATCCCAAACACGCTACAATGGGAGAGTGTTTTGTAAAATTTGGTTCCTTGAACTGTTGGCTATTAACAAATAATTATGAAGAGTTTGTGGCTATATAGAAAACTCATATGTTTCAAAAACAAACAGTAAAAAACTATAAACAAATATATACCCAAATACCTTCACATTTGTAGGTTTGATGAATAAAGATTTGCTAGGAGCACACAAACATAAGGAAAAAAAACAGCTTCATTGGCTTTGAAGAATTATGGGTGAAATTTTTATTTCCTAAAATTTCCTTTGATGTTACCTTAAACAATAATATGAAATGAACTCAAGGGTCAGTGAACTATTTTTCCCTTCAAAAAAGTGAGCCACTATCTCAAAACCATAATTTTGAGAACTACATGGAGTATAGGTAAGAAAAGTCTTAGACTATATTATATAAATAAAAGTTGTGTCATCCTTATATTTATGCCCATTTTCGAAAGCATCAAGTTAGTCAAAACTTGTTTGTATAAGTTCACATCAACCGATGAAAAGAATAACATTGACTAGTGGCATCAATATGTATTTTCTCATACATATTTCTTTTAATTCAATTGATTGTTTTCTGTGTTTCCTCTAACAAAGTTACATATATTTAATTTTACCTTTCCTAAAATTTTTATCTAAATTTTAGAAAACAATTTTTAAGGGAATATTAAATATGAGGAAAACTTCATTTGGGAATATTTGTAGCAAATTTGATATGGTATAAAATAAATGAATGCCCCCTCCCCACCACCCACAAACTCATATTGTTTTGGGGAAAAAAAAATTTTTGGCTTCTACAATGGAAATTTATTAGTTGAAAGCTTACAGTTTTAAAGCTGTGAAAATGTCCAAATCAGAGATGCTGTCTCACCAAAAACGGGCTGCTAGCAGATCCTGGACTCCTTCTACATGGTAAGGTACATGAGGCATCTGCTTCTCTTACAGATCTGGTTGCATCAGCTTCTGGCTGCTCCATCTGTGATTTCCTTTCTCCCTAGTTCCTCTCTGAGCTCCTGGGCCAGCTCTGTGTCTTTTTCTCCATGTGTCTCTGCTTTCAGTCCTCTGTTTATAAAGACCCAACCTGGATCATGCCTCACTGAAGCAATCCAATCAAAGGCCCCCCAACAGAATCCAGTCCAATCAAAGGGTCCTACTCCCACAGGAATGGATTAGCTCCAAGAACATGATCTTTTCTGGAATCCACAAAGAGCATCAAACAGTCACAGGAGCTCTTGGTGAATTGACTCATTTATCATTGTGAAATGAACCTTTATGGCTGGTAATAAATTTTTGCTCTGAAATTCATTTTTGCTGATATTAATATAGTCATTCCAGACTTTATTTGATCAGTGTTAGTGCAGTACTTTTTTTTTTAAGGTTTATTTATTTCTCCACACACACACACTTCATTGTTTTTGTGTTTGCTGTCTGCTCTCTGTGTCCATTCGCTTTGTGTTCTCCTGTGTCTGCTTGTCTTCTCTTTAGGCAGCACTGGGAACCGATCCTGGGACCTTCTAGAGTGGGAGAGAGGCGCTCAATCTCTTGTGCCATCTCAGCTTCCTGGTCTGCTGTGTCTCATATTGTCTCTCTTCTGTGTCTCTTTTTGTTGCATCATCTTGCTATGCCAGCTCTCCTCGTGGGCCAGCACTTCTGCATGGGCCAACTCGCCATGCAGACCAGCTTGCCTTCACCAGGAGGCCCCAGGAATCGAACCCTAGACCTCCCATATGGTAGAAGGGAGCCCAATCGCTTGAGCCACATCCGCTTCCCATTGCAGTACTTTCAACCTACTTGTGTCTTTATATTTGAAGGATGTTTCTTGTAGTCAGTACATGGTTTGGTCTTGCTTTTTTAGCCAACTTAATAATTTCTTTTAATTGGGGTATTTAGACCATTTCTATTTAATGTTATCACTTATATAATTAGGTTTGAGTTTATTATCTCTCTAGTTTTTTTCATTTAAAATTTTTATTGAAGTATATCATTCATATATGAACCTACATAAACAAGTGTATTGTAAAAATTGTGAACTTACAAAGCAAACATGCATATCATCATACAGGGCTCTTTTACATCATCACCCCACAAGTAACACCTTGCATTGTTGTGAAACATTTGTAAAAAACTATGAACGAGCATTGTCAAAATATTACTACTAACTATAGTCAATATTTATATTTAGTGTATTTTTCCCCCAACACACCTGATTATTAACACCCTGTAATAGTATAATATATTTGTTACAGTTCATGAGAGAGCATTCTCATATTTGTTCTATTAGTCACAGTCCATCTTCCATAAGAGGATTCACTGTTATAAACAAACTCATATTGTTTTGAAATTTTTAAAAGAAAATTTCTTAATAAAAACACATTCCTGAGAGGTGGCTGTGACTCAATGATGGAGTTTCAATGAAAGGCCATGACTACTGACAGAAAAGAAGGTCACCTTGGAATGTAATAAACTAGCTCTCCAGTCTCATGCTAATAGGAGCTGAGTGGGGAAACATCCTGAGCTTGTAAGATTTACAATGTCTGTGAATTGCAGGAAGGAAAAGAGGAACTGAGCCATTAAGACTTGTTGATTTCAGTTAAATGTAACTGTCAAGTATCTATTGCCCTTGCACATGCTCACATGTATTTTCTTTGTTCTAAAGCCAGAATAAAAGCCACACTTTATGAGGTGGCTGGGCTCTTCTCTCCATATCGGACGGAGAGTCCCCTGATCCCAGTTCTTCTTCTCTTTGTCTTATTATTTCTTTCTCATCCGCGGCACAGTTTTCACCGACCCAGTTCCTGAATGCCAACATATGGCGCCCAACGTGGGGCTCTGAAAACGAAACTTTTCTTTCAGTCAGTGCGTGGACCAAGGAGCTCCTAAGAGCAGTTTTAAAAGAAAAAAGAAACAGAAAAGGTAAGCTTCATCCTTGGAATCATCAGGGTAATGGATAATCAGCAGTCGAACTTTGAAGAGTACTCTAGAGTGTTAAAAACTTTATTAAAATGCACCGGTGTAACTATTAAATCCTCGGCTTTTGAGGAGCTTTTTTCTCTTGTACAGAAATGTTATTGGTTTCAGCCACAAGGTCAGGATATTTTAAACCTGGAACAATGGAAGTTAGTGAAGAAAGCTTTAAAAAGGGTTTATCAAAAGGGAAAAATAATTCCCCTTCATGTATGGTCTTTGTGTAGTCTTATTTCTGTTGCTCTTCAACTCCAGCTGTGGATGCTAAGCTAACCCTTCAACTACAACAGCAACTTTATAAACCTCCTACTGCTTACATAATGATAAGGCTGTGGGATGATAGAAGCTAATAAAATTAAACCACTGAAAAAGTAAGAAAACTTAGCAATACAGTTTACAGAAAAATTCTCAAAAGCAGTGAAATCAAAGATATATGTTTCTATTGATGTGTTGTAACTTGTTTTGTATTTGTCTGGTTGTTCAGTGTCTGTATTTTTGATACCTCCGGATGGTAATATTAAATTGATGAATAAAAATTATTAAAAGAGCTCTATTCAAATGGCCAACATTAAATAAGTGCTTATAGTAATAAATATGGGTATTAATTTAAAATAATAAAAATAGATATAAACAAACTAAATCATTATTCTAATAAGTTTGTTCAATGTTGATAATTGTATGTTTTCAGAAGTTTGCTTAAAAACAGTTTCTAAAATCATTGTGGTAACTTAAGTAAAGAAGGTATATAGAACGTGCTTTTATTAAAGAAAAGAAAGTAATTTTATCATAAGATAAAATGACTAAGTTATTAAAACAGGGTTAGAGTTTTGTTCTTTCTCAAGGTTTCTCAAGTCATTGGTCTGTTTTGGTGGAAGGTTGCAGAGTTTCTCCTGGGTGATCAGTGTGCAAGAGGAAAGTGTTTTATCAAAGTAGCTTCTTATGCTTTGGCCTTGATGTTTCCTTGGAGAGACAGGTTTTGTTGCTTTGGGGGGAACATGATGTTTAAACCTGCTTTCTCAAAAAAGCTTTTTGTTTCAAACTGTTACAAATGGTTTGGTTTGTTGCTTGGAAAGGGGTGGAATACTGAAAGTGGTTAAATTCATGTGATATAGATTGAGTAAAGTGTTTGAGACTGTTGTGCAATTGAGGGAAATTTTCTAATTTTATGACAATTAAAGTTATATGAATAAAAAGTTCATATGAATACTTTAAAAGTGTATATTTTGATAAAAATTTAATAATGTTTCAGTGTAATATTAAAAGTATAGTGTTATTAATCATAATTTTAATTATTTTAATATATAATAACATGTGTTATAAAACTACCTCTCTGCCTAGAAATCAAAAGGCAGATGCTTTAACTTAAGTTTGTCTGATTTACTCCACCTCTGCTATATATAATAATAATAATAAATGGAAACTAAAATAGTAAACACATCAAGGATGTTTTGTAACAAATTCTAAAAGATAAAATATATTTCAAAAGGTGTTGTATTCCTCCCTGGAGGAGCTGGCCACTCTCCCAGGGACTGATGCATAAACCTTAAAATATACTGCCCAAGGAGTGTTGTGTTCCTTCCTGGGGAGGCTGGCCCCTTCCTCAGGAATTAGCAAAATACTCACAAGTTGGCTAAAGAAGTTCTTCCTCAACATGGGTTGCAAATAGCAGAAGAAAAAATTCAAAAACAGGTTCCTTTTCAATATTTAGGTCATACTATTAATAGAAATATTATAACTCCACAAAAGGTCCAGTTTGGAACTGATAATTTACGTACTTTAAATGATTTTCAGAAATTATTGGGTGATATTAATTGGGTATGGCCTACTTTAGGAATTCCAACTTATGCTTTAACTAATCTTTTCAATACCCTAACAGGAGACTGACTTAAATAGTCCTCACATTTTAAGCCCAGAAGCAAAAGAGGAGTTAAAATGGCTGGAAAAAAGAATGTAAAATAGCCAACTAACAAGGATAAATGTAAATCTTCCAATTTCTCTTTTAATATTTCCATCTTGCCATTCCTCTATTGGGATACTTTGGCAAGGGGACGGCATAATAGAATGGATATTCCTACCCAACAAAGATACAAAAAAACTTCTGATTATCATAAACTTACACATACTAATGCTTCTGGCTTATGTCATAAATATCCCCACTTAACAGTAAAAGAAAGTAAGAGGATTGTTAGACAATGTCCTACTTGTGGGCCCATAAATGCCCCCACTTTTTCTCCAGGAAATAATCCCCATGGAGAACATCCTAATGAAATTTGGCAAATGGATGTTACACATGTGCCTTCTTTTGGCCACCTTCAGTATGTGCATGTGACAGTGGACACATATTTTAATTTTATTTGGGCAACTGCTCAAGCTGGTGAAAAGGCTTCACATGTACATTCTCATTTATTACATTGTTTTGCTGTAATGGGCCTGCCAGCACAGCTAAAAACTGATAATGGGCCTGCCTATCTTAGTCAATCTTTCAAAAAATTTTGCAGTGACTGGAATATTAAACATGTTACAGGAATTCCATATAACCCTCAGGGACAAGCGATAGTAGAAAAAAGTAATCACTTATTAAAATTAATGTTGCAAAAACAAAAAGGGGGAGATGGAGGAGAATCTGCTAAAGACAAACTATCTAAAGCTTTGCTTACCTTAAATTTTCTTAATAGACAACAAATTTCTAATACCACAGCAGCAGAAAGACATTGGGAGGTTAAGAAAAAAAGGAATGAAAATGAAAAATGTGGACAACCAATATATTGGAAAAATGAAACAACCAATAAATGGGAAAAAGGAGAGGTAAAAATTTGGGGCCGAGGTTTTGCTCTTATCATTACAGAAACAGGAGAAGAGCAGTGGATCCCCTCCAGAAGAATCAAGCCTAGAGTTGAAGATGCTGCCAAGACTTAAACTATGGACATGGTGGTTTTACATTGGATTAATTATAGGTAAAGTATTAGGTCAAGGTAAGATACCACATCATAATTACACTTATTGGGCATACATAACCAACCCACCTCTTCTAGAGCTGTTAACTTGGAGCAATGAGTCTTACCCAATTTATCTTAATCAATCTCACCATTTTCCAGGACCTATAAATATATGAATACCCTTAAAGCCAAAAGAAGGAAGGAAACTTATAGAAAATTTAACTTTACCTTTTATAGAGTGCCCTATTTTTATTGGATATGGTTCTATATGCATGCAACCTAAAAATCGCAGTATAGTTTTAACAGAGAAAGATCGAACTCAAATTTATGTTCTCATTTTCCCTTCCTTGCCATATAAACCAGAAAATATGGTAAATCTTACATGTCACTCTCACAACAGACTACTTAATGACAAATGGCATATTTGTCATGGGCTTACAGAGGTTGTGTTGTTTAATGATTCTTATGGAATTGTAAAGGATCAGGCCCTTATAGGGATACCGAAACCTATTAAAAACACAACCATATTTTAGCTCATTAATAATTCAACCATAATCACAAATGACAGTAATACTTATTTCTGGAATTTTGGTAAGACTGCACTTACTAACAGCTCAATAATTTGGAAAAATCAACGGAGATATATCTCACAACCATGGGACACTAAACTTAACAAAACTTATTTATGGAAATTATTTTGGGGAACTGGTCCAATTTTTGTAAGGCAAGGCAGCAAAACTGTTATTACTATTTTAAAAAGAAAATCAACTCAATTTCTTACAGTATGTGCACGAGATCTTATAGTTTTATCATTGGAAAAGTAACTTTTGGTAAAAGGAACATTAATTTCTCTTTATTTACATGTCTTAAGAATTCATATTTGCAGGAAAATCAAACTCTTTTTTTATAGCAAGAAGAAGAAAAGGACTATGGTTACCGGTTCAGATGACCAGACACTGGCAGCAGTCTCCAGAATCCCAGTTACTGTGGCATTTCCTCGATCATTATTTAAAAAGAACTAAAAGACTAATTGAACTTTTAATAGCAAGAATTTTGGGACTGATTGGCATCATGACCGCTGCAGCTGTCATTGGCACAGCCCTATATCAAGAAGTCCAGACTCAACAATATGTTAAGGACTGGCATAAAAATGCAAGTGAGATGTGGCATGGCCAGTCTCACATTGATATGGAACTGAATAATCATATGAATGATGTTAAAACAACTATTATACATTTGGGTAATCAAATTTATAATTTAAACTTGTTAAGAGCTCTTGAATGTGATTGGAATGAAAGTTCTATTTGTATTACTCTTTTGGCTTATAATAATAGTGAACATGATTGGGAGGAAGTGAAAAATCACTTGATTGGATATAAGCATAATGTTTCTATAGATATTTTAGAATTGCAAAAGAAGGCATTGAGCATGTATCAAAACGAATTGCAAGAAACCACTGGTGCAGCCATTTCATTGGTGGAAACAAAAAACAGTTCAAATATCATTTTGGATTGGATTAGGAATTATTGTTATATGCATTTTTATTGTCAAGGGTAGAGTAATAACATGTATTCATAGAAAAAAAAGAAGAATTAGACCAGATAAATGCATTTATGTTAAGAAACTTGGCCATGAAAAACTAATTTTGCATTACTTAGTAGAAAGATTCTACTAATAACCCCTTGATCTTAATACTAAATATCTGCACAAAAAAATATTCATTTAAGGAACCTGAAGAAGCATAAATATTAATGAAATTGCCTTCCATGTAAGAGCTCAAAAGCTTGACTGGTAGTCAACGATGGGTAAGATTCTCAGAGGAGGACAACCTAAGACAGGCACAGTCACAAGAGCCTATGGAAGAAGACAAGTGTGACAGGAGGTCACCTTGTATCAGCTTATATAATGGTTCCTATGAGCTTTAACTAATAAAAAAGGGGGAAATGATGGAGTTTCAATGAAAGGCCATGACTACTGACAGAAAAGAAGGTCACCTTGGAATGTAATAAACTAGCTCTCCAGTCTCATGCTAATAGGAGCTGGGTGGGGAAACATCCTGAGCTTGTAAGATTTACAATGTCTGTGAATTGCAGGAAGGAAAAGAGGAACTGAGCCATTAACCTTTAAGACTTGTTGATTTCAGTTAAATGTAACTGTCAAGTATCTATTGCCCTTGCACATGCTCACACGTATTTTCTTTGTTCTAAAGCCAGAATAAAAGCCACACTTTATGAGGTGGCTGGGCTCTTCTCTCCATATAGGATGGAGAGTCCCCTGATCCCAGTTCTTCTTCTCTTTGTCTTATTATTTCTTTCTCATCCGCGGCACAGTTTTCACCGACCCAGTTCCTGAACGCCAACAACTCAAGCAGTTGGGTGCCTGCCTACCACATGGGACGTCCAAGGTTCAGTTTCTGATGCCTCTTAAAGAAGATGAGCAAGACAGCGAGCTGATGCAACAAGATGACTCAGTGAGATGACACAATGAAGAGACACAGTGAGGAAACATAATGAGAGACAAAACAAGCAGGAAGTGGAGGTGGCAAGAGATTGGGCACCTCCCTCCCGGGTTCGGCTCCTGGTTCCTTCCAAAAAGAAGACACAACAAAGAGACACAGAGCACAACAGACAGCGAGTGCAAACAACGAGGGCAGGGGGAGAAATAAGTAAATAAAATTTAAAAAATAAATAAAACACATATTCCCCTGAACTTTGCCATTCAAATGTTGCTGAATTTGCAAGTCCATGAGGAAAATGAAAAGAACCGCTATGAATCAAATAATTAAGTTCTATCCTTAAAGCTGCACAAAGGGCAGAAGCCCAACATCATCAACAAAAGTGGAGAACATTTATTTTCATTCATTTGTGATTTTAATGATTTTTGCATGAAGATCCTTCAGAAATCCATCACTTCCCTGCCTTCTAAAACGGAGCACACTGAGCCTGATTTGGCTTTTGTTAGTACTTCTAAGCCACTCTTAAGGTTACAGACCAAGAATCAAGGTAGAGATGTGCTGGGAGAAGGCCAGCCAAAAATGTGGGCAGGGTCTCTCAGGGGGCTGTAGGACCATAGCAAGATGAAAGCAGACCAGGGATGGGGGCCTGGCTCACTCTAACCTCACTGGATTGGTTTGCAATGTCTGCAAATCCTTCAACACTCTCCCACCAAGAGATAGAGTCTAATTCGCCTTCCCATGAAGATGCATGGGCCTTGGTGATGGTGATTTGTTCAGTGAAGCAGAAGTGATGCCTTGTAATTTCCAAGGCCAGGTCTTAAAGGGTGATACAGCTCTGTCTGGTTCACTCTTCTTCCACCCCTTCCCCAAACAGGCCATGCACTGCCATGTAAGAGAACACAGAGGCAGAGAGAGATACTGAGTTGTTGCAGATGTTTGAGTCTTCCCAGACACTGAACATGTGAGTAAAGAAGTCTTTGAATTCACTCTAGCTCTATCTGACTGAAAGAACTGCTCAGCTGAGCTCAGCCAAACCCTTGAACCATGAATATTTAAAAAAAGATTGTTTTTGTTTTACACCACCAAGCTGGGAACTGGAACACTGATGATGCAGAGTCATCAATAGGTGAGAATGCCAATTTATGAATTTACAACCAATGATTATCCAAGTGAACCAGAATATGCCTATAGGTCTTCACTTGCATCTTCACCTGACTTAGCTTGCATCTTCACAGGGGCAGACCTTGAGATAAGGATTCAGGGAAAACCGTTTATGGGGAGATGAGGCTAGGCAACACTTGTAGGGTTGTGGGGGCAGGGAAGGGAAGGAAACCAATAAAGGATGTGGAACTAGCAAGTTTCCACTGTGGGCAACTGGAGCTCAATCCCAATTGGGACCTCTGGGAGAGAATGTAGACTATGCTTCAGAGTTGTAACACCAGAGAGAAAGGAAATCTGGGTGTTGTCCCCCAGCTTTCCAACAGTCATTGATGGACAGTTGCTCCCAGGAGGTGAAGAGGCATTACTTCCCCATTGATGAAGTTAATGGATCCCCCACCCCTCCAGCATTCACGCAGAAGCAAAAGTGAACTCCTGGGGGAACGGCAGGTGCTGGTAGCTGGGATCAGCATGCATGGAGTTATCAAGGGCTAATCATGGTCAGAAGTTTCCTACTGACTGTGGAACCAGGGAAGCCATCCCCACCCTAAGTGAGCTCAATAAATGGTGGCTGCCACTGAACCACCAAGTCATGGGCACTGTGGAAGATACTTGCACCTGCTCGGGCCAATCAGGACACCAGCCCTCAGCAGCCCAGAGGTGCACTGCCTTAGCACCCTCTGCACACTCCCCCATGGCTAGACCCCAGGCAGAACCCTCTCCATGCTGCACTCCCCCCTTCTATGCTCAGATGCAGACAGAAGGTCACACCTGCTTCCACGTATGTCATCTCCTGACCCTGCCTCTCTTAGAGCCAGGTGTACTCAAGTGGATTCAGCCCTACCTTTGTGGATCACCTCTTGAGATAGAATGGGTGCACACTGGATATTCCAATCTCTTGGGTGCCAATTCCATCTGAGGCCAGCAGGTTCTGTTTGCTTCCACCTTGTTCAGAGCACAGGGTTCTCTTTTCCTGCTCCATCTTCTCAGAAAGTGTCAGTTATGAGTTGAAATGTGTCCCCCAAAAAGACTTGGTCAAGCCCTAACTTCTGGTCCTGTGGCTGTTCCTTATTTGGAAATAGAGTCTTTGAAGATATTGATTAGTCAGGATGACAAATTGGATTAGGTTGGACCCTAATCCAATGGGACTGGTGTACTTATAAGAAGAGGGAGATTTAGATACACATAGAGGAGAAGGCCCCATGAACATAAAGACAGAGATTAACATGCTATAGCTCGCTGCCAGCCAAAGAATGCCAGGGATGACCAACAAACACCAGAAGCTAGAAGAGGCAAGGGAGACTGCTCCCCTGTGTGGCTGTGCCAACACCTTGATTTCACACTTCTAGCCTCCAGAACGGACACAATATATGTCTGTTGTCCTAAGCAACCTAGCTTGCAGCACTTTGTTACAGCAGCTCTCAGAAACTGGACAGTGTCTGAAGCCTCTACTCCTCTTCACTGACAAGTATCTGAGGATGCTGATAGACAACTTGTGTATAGGCCAGCACTGTCCATTAGAACTTTATGTAAGGGTACCAACGTCATATTTGTGCAGTCCAAAATGGTAGCCACAAGCCAAGTGTAGCGATAGAGCACTTGATGCAACCCAAAGTGGGTTGAAATGTAGCTGACGAGGAATGGAATTTTTTACACTGTTAACATTATTTTAAGTGTAAATCTAGATGGCCACATGTAGTAAGTGGCCACCACACTGGACAGCATAGGCCTAGGCACTGGGTCCTCTGGATCTACCCCAGGATGGCTCCTCCTCCTGGCACTTTCACTCCCTCCTTAGCACTGGCACTTCTTTTCCCTCCTGCTTGCAGGATTCTTTATCTGTCTCTCTAGCCAGTCCTTATTCTGTTTGCTTTTTGCCTCTCTGCCCTGCCCCCTCCGCTCACCTGGCCTCGGAGAGAAGCAAAGCACAGCACTCCACAGAGCAATGAAATCTTGGAAGTATTTCCCCCACTTAGGTGTGGATCTGGGGGGAAGGTGAGAGAGCCCTCAGGTTTCCTGTGAGAAAGAACAGAGTGAGGAAAATATCTAAAAATAACCACTTGAAATTGCAAGTTCTAGCTTAGAGGAGGCTGTCCATTCTAGCTCCTTTTAAGCTGACAACAGATTTGAGGGGTGGAGCGTTCTTATGTACACTTCCTAGACTCAGGGAGAGGAGATCCTGGTATGAAAGCTAGCAGCCTAGGGGTCAGTATTTTCTTGAAGGTCCCCAAGAATTTCTGAGGTGAGCCAGGTTTGGGAACTGCACTTATCTATACACCAAAGCACTCAGAAGCTTTTGAGTTGGCCCCTCCACCTTATACCCACAGATTGCTCAGCTTTTCTAATGCTTATGTCCTCTTTTTTTATTTTTATTTTTTTACAGTTTTTCTCTTTACTTTTGCATTTATTGTCATCTCCAATTTTCTGCCTCCTTCCTCCATGCTGCTCCCAAAGCACATACTACAAAATTAGGCTTTTGAAGTTAGAATAATGCATGTAGTAATAGCAAATAAGCTCTGCATGAAGATCTGAGATTTCCCCTTGTATGTAGTGTTGTGATGTATTCTTAAGTAAAATAAAATGGCTGTGTGTATTGGGCATGACAGGGAAGGACCCCTCTCCAAGAAAGGATTTTCCAGAAGACACAAACAATTGACTAATAGGGGCTTTCCAAGAAAATGGAACAATGCAATGTACCCTACAGAACTGCAGATAAGCAGCACCTGGTGATGAACCAATTTCTGTTGAGTAGAGTTAGGTTATCAGAATGAATAAGTGTACCATACTAACCACTGCTCGCCCCCCTCCCATAAAAAATAGAAACTTACCATCAGTCAATCCGAACATTTCCTCCCCTGCTTCCACATTTGCCCTAGATCAGCAACCTCTTTCCACCCCCTGGCTAGAGCTCCTTTCCATGTGCAGTTTAGATGCTGCCTGACTCATGAATCATAAACTTCTCAAATTCCCACAATTAATATCTTGACTAATATTTTTTAACAGTATGCTCTCTATGATGCAGGTTTTTTTTTTTTTTTTTAATTTTTAATTAATTTGTCTTTTTTCTTTCTTTTGTGACACAGGTTTTACCTTTCCTTCTAGGAGTTTTGGCGCTTCTTGCTTTGCTCTCTAAAGACAGGCTTCATTTTCTTAGGTAAAGTTTGTGTGCCAGGGCCCACAGTATATTTATTAATAGTTTGAAATCGTCAAAAATTCTCACTTGGCAGTGATTTTCATATTTGCTTCTCCTCCTCTGCTTTAGCATTGCCAAGTGTAAACGGTCTAGACGTTGCATTAAAAAATAACTCCCTCTGGGCCAGGTCTGGAAATCTCTGGCACAGGATTGCGGCTATCTATGGATACTTCCCCCAGGATATTAGAACTTTTCCTCGCAGGCAGGAATTTTGTCCCAGGAGACCTACTCACTATGGGCAGCAGCATGTAAAGGATAAGCGAACTCGGTGTTGCACACAGAATTCAATCAATATAAAGAGTGGATTATGCATAGTAAATGCAAATTTATTTATAACCAAGGAAGAGAGGAACGAAAGTTGAGTTTGGGGAGACTTAAAAATAACTCTTGAGGCCGCAGCCACACCGTGTCGCCGTAGTCGAGCTGCAGCATGGCGCTCTGGCTGGCCGCGCGCCCGCGCTCGTCGAAGGCCAGCGTCTGCACCTCGTCGCTGTTGCGCACCAGCATCACCGACAGGCTCTTGTGCGGGGCCTTGCCCGCCATGAAGGAGAAGAAGTAGGCGCCCGGCACGCGGCAGCGGAACTGGCCTGTGGCTGCGTCGAAGTCGCCGCCAATGTTCACGAACACCTTGTCGAAGGTCACCGCCATCTCCGACGTGCCTTCCAGGGGGCTGGTGCGCGCAGCTTCGACGAGCCCGGGGCAGCGCCCAGTGCCCAGCACGCGACCGGGCCCAGCAGGCCCAGCAGGAGCGTCAGCATGACCTCTGGGAGGGGAGGCAGAGGGGGCTGGAGAAGAGGGCTGCGCCGAGGCCGCCTCCAAAGGCCCGGCCCTTCCGGGAGGGGAGGCAGGGATTTTCTTCCCACCCTTGCCCTTGACCTATTCCTGGGTCTTGGTTTCCCAACACACTCGGACTAGGGAGAAACACCCCCAGAATTTCGGATGAGTAGCTCTGTGGTAGGGGGCCTGAGAATCTGCATTTCTAACAAGCTCCCCAGTGATGCTGATGATCTGGTTCAGGGACAGCACTTTGAGAACCACTGAATTAGGCCTGTGATTCTCCCAACTTTTTTTCCAGTAAGCAAGGGAACCCCTTTCTCAAGTGAAAGCTCGCACACATACCACAGATGCAAGTACAAATGCTCTGGTTGAAGGGGCCTATAGCCCTCTCTGCTGGGCTCACCCCACCCCTACCCCCAGCACCGAGAAGCCATGGAAATAAGGGGATGTTCAGGGGCTTCTGAGTCTCCCTCAGCCTCTAGTTTGCTGCATTTTTCTGAGGCTATTTCAGGGTCCTTGGCTCTCTGTTAATGTTCTCCATGATGGCTACCATTTAAGCTCCCCTCTGGGCAGGAAAGGAAATAGGTGCTACCTGACCTCTTCCCTGGCCTCTGAATGCAAAGGGCAGCTCCCACTCCAGACCTCTGGGCTCCTTCACTGAGGTGGCCAGAACAATTGGACTTTGAGATGGCTCCCTGTCACCACGAAAAAAAAAGAAAAAGAGGTGACTCCTCTCTGCTTGGGGCCTGGTCACTGAGGGGAAGGGGAGAGCCAGGAGCTGTGGGGGATGGAAGGCGAGAGAAACAATACCAGCAGGGCTTTGGCCAAACTGTGAGGTCAATAACCTGGTTTCTCAGAGGTGGTGGGGTGGAGACAGCTAGACCTGGGCTTTTATTCTGGTTCCACCCCTTATGCACTGTGAACCCTTGGGCAAGTTCCTTAACATCTCTGGGCTTGGCTTCCTCTGTTTATGGGGTGGAAACCTGCCTCACAAGCCTGTTATGAGGATGCCTGAGATTGCAGGTATGAACATGGTTTGTGAATGTCAGTACTGCCAAAAAAAATAAATAAATAACTCTTGAGTTTCTATTGGGGAAGACGATACATGCTTAAACATCCTGGTGGTAAAAATTGACTCTTTCTGCCAGCTGTTGCCTTTTTGGTGGGCGGATGTGGGCATCACATGGCTGATGGAAGTATTTTCGGTGCCTGCATTAAAAATTGAGATTCCTTTTTTTGGGGGGAATTTGCGTCTATTTTGGGAGTTCCGATCCGTATCCTTCTTCCAAGTCTATTGTCAGTCGTCCAGAACCAGTATAATGCTGCGTGTTTCAGGTGGTCTTTACTGGAAGCTCCGGGTCTTTCTAGAGAATAGAGTGGAGAAGCCCTCTAGATGAAATACAAGGTTCAATTCGCAGCACACACCAAATGTGAAAGTTCACCTAGGCCCAGGACTCCTTCAGCCAGTCGCGCCCCCGTCCCGGAACCCCGAGAGCCGGGTCTGAGAGCTTGGGTCACCCCTCCCGTCTCTGTGGCCTTCTGGGAATTGTAGTTGACCCCTCGCCGATCCAGGTCGCTGCGGCAGCGCTATGGACGACAACTCCCGGCAGGCAATGCGAGCAGCGCCTGCGCACCCGGGCTGTGAGGCAGGAGGGAGGCAGCGTGGGGGCGCGTCGCGAGCCGGCTGAGGGAGCTGTGGCGGCGACGGTGGCGGTGGCAACATGGACAACGCTGGGAAGGAGCGTGAGGCAGTGCAGCTGATGGCGGACGCCGAGAAGCGAGTCAAGGCCTCTCACTCTTTTCTCCGAGGGCTGTTTGGGTGAGCGCCAGCTTGCGCGAGCCCCGAGGGGTAATGGTCCCTCTTCCCCTCCGGCCTCCCCCAGGCGCACCCCATGACCCCCGCGCAACGTTCCAGATCCCCCCAGCCTCCTGCGCCCCCAGAGACCCGTAGAGCCCTTCAGAGTCTCCCAGGGCCCTCAGACCCTCACGAGCCCCCCAGGGCTCCCTCGGAGCCTCCCAAAGGCTGTCAGTCTTCATGTACTCCACTCCCGAGATTCTTGGGGCCTTTCCGACCCCACTAGGACCCCCAACATCCCCTGTCCCCACCACACGCCCCTCCGGGCCATCGCAGGCCGCGCGTTAGGGCAGAGGTCCCTTAGCCACCGGCCCGAGACCGCTGTGCTCCTTGGGCTCGAGCGAAGCGGGCCCGGGGGCTACAGGAGGCCGGTGGGTGACCCGGCGGGCGTCGCCGGGACACTCAGGTGGGGGTGTCGGATCCGCTGCGGAGGCGGGCCGTATTAGGGCGAGGGGGGACGTGTGCCTGTTGGCCTTGCACCGAGTTGTCACTTACTAAATATTGTTTGAATAGACGGATGCATATTCCCAGCTTAGTATGTTCACTTCATTCGAAATTGATTTAACAGCCAGGGTGAAGGACAACGAAGCTCATGTTTAAGTCAGCTTCTTTCTCGTTGATCTCCATGCTCTGCTAGGGAAGGTTTAAACTCCGGACCTCTCAAATAAAACAGAGCCCGCACTGACAGCACTGGGAAGAATTCTGGGCTGTTGAACATATGAATGATTCAGCTATTTAGGATGAGAGAGGCTGAAATTCCGAGTGTTTTTCACCCCCGTCCTCTAGAAAGTGAAAGAACCTGTCCTGACACCAAGAGCAGATTATTTATTCCTGAGAAGAACCGATCATTGAGTTATTAGACACAATTTTATTTCTGTACAAATCCAATTTGGAATCTTAGTGGAAAGCACATGTGAGGGACTCCTGACTTGTTGTACCACCTTCATTCTTTTGGCTATAAATAACTTTACAGTTATTGCTTTATCTCCAGGAAATGCCTGAGTGCCCATTTGTGCCCTGTTCAGTAGTGTGGGATGCAAGGATAGGTAAAGGTATGAGTCCCTGTTCTCAAGAACCTCTCAGTAGGAGGGCACGTACTCCAGCTGGTTTCTTAGGTTTCTCACCTGATAGGTACTTTAAAAATATAAAAGTGAATTAAAAATTTTGTTTCTTCTTTAAATGTTACGACAATACTTATAGAACACTACCAAAATACTTAATGCTGACAGCAAACATAGCTCCTTTCTCTGATTCACAAAACGTTTAAAATGTATTCAGATAAAATTTAATGTCATAGCACCTCATGCCAGGAGGTGATCTTAATGTCATAACATATTTCAAATCAGGATGTGCTTCTCTGGGAGAGAACCTGCAGTTGGTAGAGGAGAAAAGCTCAGCATGACAACACTTGATGCCTGTCTTAGGCCAGCACTCCTTTTTGTGAAGATATGTTTTGTTTTTGTGAAATTAGGCCAAATCTTGAGCCAATAATACTAAAAAGGTTTTTGAAAAATCTTTTTGTTTTAAAGAAACATCTCTTTTTCTCCGTGGACTGTTGATCCTCTGTTTCATAGGCTGTCCAGGAAAACTTTCATCTTCAGTATTCATATTAAGGTTGCACTAAAGGCATCACATCCTAGATGTGATAATATCCTAGGTTAAGATATTATCTTAGCTTTGACTTAGAGCATATGGCTTAGCCTCTCTATTTCTAAGTTTCCTCTGTTGTAAAATGGGAATAATATCAGTATATCTCACAGTTGTGAGGGTTCAGTGAGTTTATGTATGTAAAATGTTTAGAACTGTGCCTGTTGGGGATGATGATTATGAAAATATTAATTATCATATTCATCAAAATTGTTAGTCTCACTTATTTATCAAGGAAGCAACTGAGAGCCAAACAGATTAAGTGGCTTTTCCCAGAATTTCAGAGCCAGAGACCTTTAGGACTAGATCATTGGTCTTTTAAATGAAATAAAACATGTAAAAGAGCTTTGTAACCAGTTAACATACTATGTAAGTGTTAAACTATGAGGACTGTGTTATTTCCATTAATACTTGGCTCCAGGAAAGCCTCGGGGAAGAAAAGTACTCAGCTGATTATTCATGAGAAGGGGTCAACCACTAAACCTGTGTGTAAGACTCAAGTCCCACATCTTGTGTGAGTTTAGATAGTATTATACACATACTTGAAGTGAAAAAACAGGTTTAGTTTTTCCATTATTACTATAGGAAAATAGAAATTTTGATTGATTACAGATAGTTAGAATCCTGAAATACATCTGGTATCATCACTTGCCTATCATTTCTCCATCTAGTTTACTTGCACAACCCACCCTCCACCCCCATTCTTTAGCTGTAGAATTTTCCCATCTTTGTTACTAATGATCTATACATTCTTTTTTTTTTTTTTAATATATTTATTTATTTTTAAAAGATACTTAGATTTACATAAAATGCTACATAAAAATATAAGGGATTCCCATATGCTGCACTCCCTACACCTCCCACTTTTCCCCATGTTAACAACTTCTTTCATTAGTGTGGTGCATTTCATTGCAATTGATGAACACATTTTGGAGCATTGCCACTAAGCATAGATTATAGTTTACACTCTCTCCCACTCAGTTCTGTAGGTTATGGCAGGATATATAATGGCCTATATCTGTCTTTGAAATTTCATTCAGGACAATTCCAAATCCTGAAAATGCCCCAATATTACACCTCTTTTTCCCACTTCCTGACTTCAACACCTCCAGTGGCTGCTGACTCCACATCCATGATATAATTTCTGCCATTGCTAGAATCACAATGTCTATAGTAGAATACCAGTAAGTCCACTCTAGTTCATATTTTATTCCCCAATCCTGAGGATTCTGGGATGGTGATGCCAACTCCACCTCTAATTAAGAGGGGTCTTCGATCCCATATGGCTGATGGATGGGACTCTCTTGCTTGCAGTTGTAAACTCTCTTGGTTCCTTCGTGTGGATACATTATCTTTTATTCAAACTGCAGTGCAGTCCATCTCCATATCAGACTTCTGGATTAAACAAAACCACACATTAGCTCCTAAAATATGGGCACTGAGTGTTACCCGAGTTCACATTCAAGAACTGATCAGGTTGTACTTAATAGGGGACAGGGGATACTCTTTCAAGGATGTGGTCACCATTACATTGTGTTCAGCATATTGCAGATATTTCACATCACAGCATCATTCTCAATATCTGAACTAGAAGTTAAAGCCCATCATGAGTTCATCCACTACTTCCATCAGTGTTTATCCATCACCCACACTGGTTTTGTGGCAGTACTGTATTCTCAGTTCTAGTCTATAGCTCCCCCTCTCTTGCTGCTTTCCATAAAGTGATAAGAAAATATGCCATCGCTTACTCATGAGAAGGGACCAGTCACATATTTCTTCTGCATGTGAGGCCCTTGTCTGCTTGGTATGTGAGGTGCCACGGATCTTCCTGCATTGCCACCTACAGGAAAAGAGCTAAGGTGGGGTGCAAGCACTGAAAGGAACCACTGTGAGCCGTGATCTCTTTTTCTGCTTATCTACTGGTTGGTTAAATAGTGATATGTCTTTGTATTTGTGGAATTAAATTAAAACTTAGACTTTCTGAAGTATAATAAAACTACTCCTAAAAAGGAGTGTTGTCAGGTACTTTGTGGCCATAAACAATCTATAGAATTTTGTAGTTAATTTCACATTCTAATTTAGAATTTTAATAAGCTGCTAGTGGATTTTAAACTGGCCTGGGAATGACAGTAGATAGTTTTGAATTGTAAAGGGCTCTCTGACTAGCCTCTCCATTCTGTCACTAGGAAATCACAGGTTGCAGATCTGTGATCTTTTCTTAGAAAAGAAAGTAGCTGCTTGAGAATGGCAGTGAAAGGATGTTTAATGATTAATCCTCTCTTCCCTTGCTTTTGAAGGCTCATACAAAAGCCTTAAGTCTGACAGTCTCGGTATAAATTTAATAGAAGGCCCTAGTGGGTTATCTTGTAATAATTTTGAATCTATAATTTATTAGCTATCTTACAATCTGGAATATTCCTTAAGCATTATAGGCTGTTAATTGTTTATCAGCATTCTTCACTCATCTGAGCTTCACTTTGACAAAGATGAAGTGTTTAATTTTTGCCAAAATATGGTAGGGCCACGGGAGATAGTGTTTGTAAAGTATTTAGGTCTTTTCCAGTTACAGTTGATATTCAAATGCAGATTGAATTTTTAAAAAATCATTATGCTCAGATTACTTACAGACAGGTGCTATACTAAAATAAATATATATGTCTTTCTAATATAGTAATAGAAGAAATAGAATAGTATATGTAATATATATTATTTGCATATATTATATAAAATATTTCATAAGAAATATATTATGTATTGGGAGACTAAATATGGACTCCAGTTCTATCATTTGCTAGTTTGGTGACCCTGGCCAAATAAATCATACTTGGACTCCTGGTTTTCTAGCTTTGAAATGGGCAGAGCAACAAAAGCTAATTTTCAGGATTGTTGTAAGGATTGAATGAGATGTCAGAATGCTTATTAAGCTGCACAGCACTTTATCACTATTAATTATAATAATTTAGTTTTCTAATTTGAGTGTCAAGTTACAGTTTGTGTATCAAATGATACCGTAGCACCAGATTGGTCTTTCTCTGTTAAAATTTTTGCAGTCTTCACATATAACCTCTCATTCGTAGCCCTGTGAGATGTAGTGTTGCTAGAAGAGGTTGAGGACCCAGTGGTGGTGGTCAGCTCTAGAATAGAAGCTCCTTGGGAGCTTATTGACTGGCCCAACATCTCATCCAGCTCATGGTGAGTAGGCACTTGGTGATTATTGGTGGAGAGAATGAATGTGTGAATGCTAGTACAAATGCTGACCATTTTTTCTTCTCTACTTTGTCTAGTTTTCAAGAGCAAATCCATACAAAATCAAGGGGAGTTCACATCACTTTCTTCTATGTTTTACTTCAATATTTATTATTAAAGCAGTAGAAAAATGGTAGGATTACAGGTGGATTTCTGTTGAAAAGTAAAATTCTCCCTGTCTTCCCTTTCTTAAATTTTACTCCCCAGAAGTAATCATTTTTAAGTCTTTCTTTTTAGTTCTTCTCATAGTTATCACCATAATCTAAATATTTTAGAACACTTCTCCTTCTTTATTTATTACTTTTAGACAGTATCTAGTGTTTCTCCTAAAAATGAAGAATTTAGCATAACCTACATGGCCTTGCTTTCCCTCTTTACAGATCTCAGTTCACTTAGTTACTTCTCAATCTCTAAATATATCTTTAAAATGTAAATAGCATATTAAAACTTGCAATTCTTTGTCTTTCTATAGTTTAAATAATTTATAAATCAGATTGCCATAAAATAAAATAATTCTTTGTTAATCAAAATAATTAAAGCATTTGATTTTTCAAATAGCTCCCTCTTTCTGTGAGTTATAGAGTGTCCATGAATATATTGTCCAACTGGGAATTTTTTTTTCCTTAAGATTTATTTATTTATTTATTTATCCCCGCCCCCCCCCCCATTGTTTTTGTGCTTGCTCTCTGCTCTCTGTGTCCATTCACTGTATGTTCCTCTGTGTCTGCTTGTCTTCTCTTTAGGCAGCACCGGGAGCCAATCCTGGGACCTTCTGGAGTGGGAAAGAAGTGCTCACTCTCTTGTGCCATCTCAGCTCCCTGGTCTGCTGTGTCTCTTACTGTCTCTCCTCTGTGTCTCTTTTTGTTGCATCATCTTGCTGCACCAGCCCTCTGCTCGGGCCAACTTGCCACGCAAGCCAGTTTGCCTTTACCAGGAGGCTCCAGGAATTGATCACTGGACCTCCTATATGGTAGGTGGGAGCCCAGTTGCTTGAGCCATATCCACTTCCCTGACTGGGATATTTTTGAGATGCCATAAAAGTGAATGTGAGCCCAGTGTGTCCAGGCATCCAGGACATAAGCTGTAGAAAACTTTATTCTTATGCTTTCACGTTGTGTTTATTTGATTAGATGAGACCTTTGAAGAATTTTCAGTGAGTGATACGTAGAGTTCACAGTAAGGGAACTTGGAAGTAGAAATTCAGAATATTTAAACTTTTCTATATTTATATGGAGCTTATTATAAGTAATGATTATTTAATTAAAATCTAACAAATTAATAGGTCAATACTTTTTTTTGGACTAAAATATATATATTTTTCATAGTAAGGAAGACTCTGTCAAGGGTGTTTTCATTAGGGATTAGTATTGTATTTTGAAGACTTTCAGTTTTTATGGAGATAAACATGATTTTTCTCCTTAGAGTTATTAACATGTTAATTAGTGGACTTCCTCTTTTTGAACTGTCTTTGCATTCCTGGAATAAACTCTGCATTATATTGTTTTTCAATGGGCTGTTGGATTCTGTTGTTAAATATTTTATTTGAAATTCTTTTATGTACAATTCTATTATGTGTATAGCCTATCAGGTTGAAATATTAATGTTACAAGTGCTTCATAAAAAGACTTTGGAAGTTTTTCTTTTTTTCTGTGCTCCAGTCTTTGAAGGTTTAAGTAGAATCCCCTTGTGGTAGAAATCCTTTGTGGGGTTTTGGTGAATATCTCTTTGATAACTTTTTTCACTCACTCTCGAAATCAGAATGTTTAAACTTTCTATCTATGCTGAAGACAATTTTGGTAAACTATGCTTTCCTAGGAAATTATTAATTTCATTTCTGTTTTAAATTTTACCCGCAGGAAAAAAAAAATTTACTTGCAGAAGTGTGCAAAGTAGACTTTATGTTTTAAAAATGTTCTGCTTCAGTGGATATTTTCCCTTATCACTTTATATATATATATATATAATTGGGGTTTTTTTGCGGTACCAGGGGTGGGGAATTGAAGCCGGGACCTTGTATGTGGGAAGCTGGCGCTCAACCACTGAGCCACATCGGCTCCATTTTGCTTGTGGTTTTTTTTTGTTTTTGTTTTTTGGTTTTTTTTTGGGAGGCACTGGGAACCGAACCTGGGGCCTCCCATGGGGGAAGCAGGCTCTCATCTGCTTGAGCCTCATCCTCTCCTGTATGTTTTTGTCTTGATTTGTTGGGTTATTTGTCCCCAAACAACCAGTGAATTTTGCCTCATTCTACTAATTTTGCTTTTTGCCTCATTAATTCTGTTTTTACCTTTATCTCTTTTTTGCTTTCTTTGGATTTACTCTTTCTCCCAAGCTTTTTTTTTCTTTTTAAAAAGCTTTGGGAATTAATTCACTTATTTTCGTTATTTTCATGCATCTATATGTTCAAGATTATGAATTTTCCTCTAAAACTGTTTTAATTGTGTACCGTAGATTCTGATATTGCAGTTTGGGAAGTCCACTCACAGAACTCACAGAGAAGGACTCACACAACTCAGGAAAGCTGTTATTCTCACAGTTACAGTTTTATTACAGTGAAGAATACAGATTAAAATTAGCATCGGGAAGAGGTGCATAGGGCTGGATCCAGGAGACACCAGGCCAAAGCTAACAATTGTCCCCTTCCAGTGGAGTCACACAGGCAGTGCTTACTTTTCTCAGCAACTCTGTGTGACCACATGCATGGAGTACTGCCAACCAAGGACTCTCACTCAAGTCTTGGCGCCCAGGGTTTTTATTGTAACCATGGTCATTGTAACCATGGCTGATTGCCTGCGTGACTATTCTCAGTATCCAGCCCCTCCAGAGGTCAAGGTGATGTGTCATGACCCAAGGCCCCAGGTACACAGGGACATTCCTCAGGCTTAGAGGTTACCTCCCAGGAGCTAGGGGCAAGGACCAAACTTTTTTGGGGCAAGGTTAATCCTTTATGGCACAGATAGGTAGTGTTTTCATTTTAGTTTGTTTCTCCTTTGACCTAAGAGTTGTATAAGGGTTTACTCCAAGCAGAAGGGCCTTTTTTGCATGTTATTATTAATTTCTAGTTCTATTTCATTATGATCAGAGAACTTGCTGAGGATTTTTTTGCCACTGAATATATGGTTGCTATTCATGAATGGTCCTTGAGCACTTGAGAATACAGTGTGTTTTGTATTACAGGGGGTATGGTTGAATAGAGATGCCTAAGATCTAATTATTATGTTGTCTAAGCCTTTTATGTCTGGGTTTAGTTTTGTCCACTTGACTTAAAGGGGTATGTTAACATCTCTTAGTGTGTTTCTGTCTTCTTTCATTTCTTGTAGGTTCTGCTTTAAGAGGGGCTGCTATGTTTTTGGTACATAAATATTCACAACTAATATAATTTCATTATAAAATGAACTTCTTTATCTCATTTAATACTTTGAGCCCAAATTCTTCCTTGTCTGGTACCTGGGTAGCTATCCCTGCTTTCTTATTGTTTACGTTTGCCTGCCTGAAGACTGCTTTATATGAGTCTCCCCTCTCCACTGAGTCAGTCTTGGCCATGTACCTGACTTTCAGTGATGGAGTATGAGTGGAAGTGATGCATGAATGATGATCTGAAACTGCAGGGACCATCTCGTGCTTGCTCTACCTTAGCCTTTTTCTCTCTGTCAAAAGAGTACATCCCAGATAAGGGCTGCTACTTCGGCAGCCTACGTTACAGAATAAAGAAAGATGACACATGGAGAAGAGCCACAACCTGCAGTGAAAAAGTAAAATGAGTGAGAGAGAAGCCTGTGGGAGATTTGGGGTTATTTGTTGTGACAGATCTAACAAAGGCTGACTGATACATTTGGTAGACGTTTCACCATTGTTTTATTTTAACCCTTTCTGAAAAGCTTTATTTTAGTTGTGTCTCTTACTGAGCACAAGTTGGGTTTTATTTTGTAAGCAAATCTGAAAATCTTTCAGCCTATTTACATTCTGGATATAACTGGTATATGACTGGTTCTTAACTCTGTTGTACTATTGTATGTTATATTTACTGTATGTTTTGTGTACTATTGTATGTTGTATTTACTGTGTATTATATTCTATTTTATGTTTTTCTTTATGTGATCTCTTTGCTTTTTATTTATGAAGGTTTATATTTTTGTTCTATTGGTTATCATTATTCTCCATATCTTTATTAATACCCTTAGCTCATTTCTTCTTACTTAGGCGTTTCTTACCTTATATGTCTGCTTAGGAAAACCCTATTTCCCATGTACCAATCAGTGAGTGTGTTTTAATTCCCTTTCTCTATTGTTCTTTTATGTATGTGGTTTTGTGTGTGTTGTTTTTTTTTTTTTTAAGTTATTTCCACTTTGTCAGAACATAGAATGCTTCCATTCTCTTCTTCTACCCTTGTCACTACATTTATTTTCATCTTAGAAAACTGCTTTCTTCCTCCCATTTCCCTAGTAATCTATTAGGTGGAAGTCAGTACCATATTAATCTCTTGGGTGGAAGTCAGTACCATATTCCTTGAGTTCTTACTTGTTTTAAAGTGTTTCTATCACTGCTCCTTCATGGATGGCATAGCTGGTTATATAATCCTTGGTTCGTGTTGTCTTTTTTTACCTTGAGTTTCTTGAAAAATGTTGCTCCACTGTTGTCTAGCTTTTCATGTTGCTATTGAAATCTGATGCTAACCTGGTTTTCTTTCTTTTAGAACTTTTTGCCTGGAACCCTAAAAGTATTTTTTTATCTATAAAATATAATACTCTCGGGTGTGCTTCAGAATTGTCCACTCTGGGTCAAGTTTACCAGTATGTAGTAGGACCCTTCAATATTTAGAATCAGGTTTTTTGTTACTAGAAATTTTTCTGAGATTGTAGTTTTAAATATTACTTATGTTCCATGGATTCCCCCCTCCACCCCTTCTTCAGGGACTCCAATTACATGAATATTGATTTTCTTCTGATGACTGCTTACCTTTTCTGTTTATTTTAGAATGTCTTGGAGTTTCCTTACCAGCAATAGCATATGTTTCTCTGACAGGAGATGTGGGGTTTGTGCAACTTCAAACAGCTTTCTTAGTTTGAATCCTCTCTTTTGTTGGTACAGCTAATGGCAGTTTCTTCATTGGATAGTGTCTCGGAGGGATGGGTAGGGGCTTCTGGTGACCTCTAATTCTGTGAGACACCTTTGTTTTAGTAAGATTCTTAATTTCTTTCCATCACTTGCTTTCTTTCTCTTTGTTGCCAAGCCTCCATAGGGAAACCTCCCCCTTAGTGACTTGTCTCCCTCTTTCTCAGAAACTAGGTCTTCTGGAGGCTTCCATCTCTGGTCAGACCCCTTTCTTTCATTTCCCTAATTGCCCGTGCTCTGATCCTCCAGGCTTACCAGTTCTCAGTATTTCCCCACTTAGGGTAGGATCCTCTCTTGCTGGGGTATTACTCTCTTTTATCCAGACAGTTCCTGCTGACTTCCCATCCCAGCTTGGGCTTTGGTGCTGGCTCTGCTAGCTTTGGATATTTATTTCTCCAATTATATTTAAATTGAAGTTTGTTGTATTCTGTGTCCTAGTTTGCTGTAGGCATGGATTATGAGCACTTGCATTTGTTCTTTGTTGATCTGTATGGTTTTTGGAAAATGTGTGGAAAAATTCTTACTTAGGCAGCCACCACTAGAACTGGAAATCTCATTAATATTTTTAAAAGATTCAAATTCAGTTTAAAGTTGGAATATTTATAAAGATTGAAATTCTGTTTTAAAAGTATTCTTGTGTTTGATATTCGTTTCAGTGTTTATCTTCTAATTATTGTTCTTAGTTTTCTTACATATTTAAATATCTTAGTTCTGTTTTATTAATGGGTCCAATCTGTACATATTTCCCCTCTATAAGAAAGTCTTGAGACATTGGGACTTACTACCAAAATAAAACTCAACTAGTTTTCTTTAGGATACCTGTTCTCATAAACTTCATTTCTAGAAATTATGCTTAAACATAATTTTCTTACATAGTTCTCAAAAAATGCCTCAGATTTTCCTGTCTCTGAAAATCTATGGTTTTTTCTTAAATCAGAAATGAACTGAAAAGTTCTCAGAAAATCGAGTCATCAACCAAGTGATGGACATGTTTTGCTAATCCAGGAGTCCCGGGCTGTGCACAGGGCATGTGAGGGATAAAGGAGATTTCATGCTGCCACTGGGCCCCTCTATCCCCTGAGAGGATGAAACAGCAAGAAGCAAGCTCCGGCAAGGTAGCCTGCTCTGCTCTGCTCCTAGTAACATGCAGCAGATAAAAGGCAGCATTCGTTTGTAGGTAGTCTGACTCCAAAATCTATGTCCTTTCCACTATACCCTGGGCCTTCTTATTTCTGGTTTGTGAAATAAACAAAGGAACTTTCAAATGCTGCATCAGTCTAGTGGTTACAGCTCACTTGGGTGTAAGAATTAAAGGAGCATTTGATAAGTCTCTCTCCTGCCTTTCTCTTGACAGTGTTCCCCTCTGGAGCCTCTGCATCTCCCCAAAGCAGGTTGCTTTACTTCCTCTACATCACATGAAAAAAGTTGTACTTTTTATAAATACATTAAACTTAGATATAAAATAACCTTGGATTGCTTCACTCAACATAATGTCCTCCAGGTTCATCCATGTTGCCATATGCTTTATGACTTCATTTCTTCTTACAGCTGCATAATATTCCATCATCAAAAAAAAAAAAATTTTACATGTATCCATTACATTTAATTGAGAAATGTATATATTTATTCATCTGTGTTTACTTTCTAGTTTTTAATTATTTATGTTTTCGATTATTAAATGTACAAAATAAAGTTAAAAAAAAAAATAACCTTGGAAGGGTTAAGTTTCTTTAGGAAAGCCCCCAATTTTTAGAATCTGGGGAGATTACAGAAATAAAGCATCAGCTGAAAATAAATTGCTTATAGATCGTAAAAAAATGAATATCACAGAATAGTTTTCTGTGGCAGAGTCAGATTTTGAAATTTCTCTCTTTTTTTGGATGCTTTTTGTGTTTGCTCCTTGTCCTGTAATATGGGTCGTTTCTTCTATGCAAACTTTTAGCATCACTGTTGTCAGTGAGGCCTGTGGGCCAGGCCCTATGCTAGTTGCACACCCCCCCCTCCCAAACTCCCCCTCTGGCATCAGTCCATTGGGCAGGGTGACGTTGCTAGGGAATTGAGGAACAGAAGGTCTATCCTTATTGGTGGGTGCTTCCCCCCATCCTCCCATGTTTAATATTAAGTTCAGGGTCCCAGGTACCACTAAATACAATCCCTGTTTTCAGTTCTGTGGCATGGTTTGATGCCTCTGTTCTGATAATAGAGCTGAATTTTGTCTCTTGTTCTGTCTCCACACCATTACAACACTGTCATGTTACTTTTTAATATTTCTACTCAAATATCTTGTGATCTTAGAGGCAGTACTTACCACTTTTTCCTTTGTGATTCTACTTCAATGTCTCCTCCCTCCACCCACCATTTAAGAATATTATGTACTCTAGTGCCAGTGTTTTATAATGCCATTGTTTTCAGGATAGGGGATAAAATCAAGACTTTAGATTATTTGAAGGTAATAATGAGTTATAATTTCCTGTATTACTTTCCCCCCAAAATACCTAAATGAGGACAGACATGGTGGGACAGTGAAGAGAAGCTGGGACTTGTAGGCTGGACTCCTGCCCCCATCCTGCTGTGCACAGGCTCTGTCCAGGTGGCACATCCCACGGCTCCTGGCCACGTTTCCTCAGTGGAACATGAGGGGTTGGGTACTCTCTCTCCTACCTTGTCCAGCTCTGAAGTTTAATATTCTTTCTTCAACATTCTGCCCTTCTTGAGGGCAAGAACTTTTCCTTAGTGTTTTCTGGTACTTAATCATCTCAATAAATGTTTCCTGAGTAAATACCGTCAAGAAGAAGAGGGAGTCTGCCTTGCCCCTGAGATTGAAGGGATAGGGCTCAGTGGTGGTTCTTCTGCAGACTGCTCAGTGTTTTCGATCACAATGGAGGAAGTGTATTCTTTAAGGGCAGAAGACAGTAATACTACCAAAAAATCGCTCACTTGGCTGCATTTAGCTTTCTGAGTGTAGGTTCAGTACTGCATATTTACATTGTATCACTTTAGCATGTTCTCAAGGAAGTTTATTTGTGTTTTCAAGGATGTGTGTGTCTCTCTATGGCCTCTGGATAACAGTCGGTTAAATCATTTGAATGTGAATTCTGAATATCTGTCCTTAAAACTAATAAAAATTAAATTTCATAGATTTAAAACAGTAGGCATTTGGAGTAATTTCAGAAGTATATTCTTTCATGATGTTTTAAAGTTCTGTTCATGACAAGTGAGTTCCTCTAGAGCAAGGGTTCTTAACCTTTTTTTTTTTTTTTTTTTTTAAGATTTATTTATTCTCACACACACACACACACACACACAACACACACCGTTGTTTTGCACTCGCTGTCTGCTCTCTGTGTGTTCTTCTGTGTTTGCCTTCCCTTTAGGCGGTACCAGGAACCAATCCTGGGACCTTCCAGAGTGGGAGAGGTGATCAATCTCTTGTGCCACCTCAGGTCCCTGGTCTACTGCATCTCATTGTTTCTCCTCTGTGTCTCTTTTTGTTGCGTCATCTTGCTGTGCCAGCTCTCTGCATGGGCCAACCACTCCTGCAAAGGCCAGCTCGCTGCACGGGCCAGCTTCCCTTTCACCAGGAAGCCTCAGAAATCTAACTCTGGACCTCCTGTATGGTAGACAAGAGCCCAGTCGATTGAGCCACATCCATTTCCTTCTTAACCATTTTTGTTAAAATGGACCCCTTTGCCAGTCAGGTGAAAACCATGAACCCCTTACTAAGTCCACACTATACTGTGTATTTTTTAGTAAATATATCACACCCGCACTAATACACCCCCACAAGAATGTTTGTTTGAATTTCAATTCAAGCTCACAGACCCCTTGTTAAGAACCTCTACTCTAGAGTGTTTAAAGTAAGACTACTTCCGGTGAATTAGGAGCCGTGAGGGTCTGTCTAGCAGGCTCATTCAGTATCTTATAAAGATCACTGGATTGGAAATCAGCTGTCAGCTTCACCACTGCCTTGGCCCGGTAACCTTGGGCCACACCACTTACTTCTAGATACAGTTTTCTCTTCTGTAAAATGAAGATATCATCTCATCTTGCATGATTGTAATAATAAAAACGTGTGGAAATACCTAGCATAATGCCTGGCATAATGTAGGAGTTCTATTATTCTCAGCTGAATCTAGCTCTGAAAATAATCAGATACAGTACATTTTAATTAAGCTAGTTTTATTTGGAAACCTTTAATAAGGATGATTGCACTATAATTACAGCTCAGGGTTCTTGGTATGCTTTAGAAAAACAAGTTATAAGAAAGCTGGCAAGTTTTTTTTTTTAGCTCCAAGGAGCTGTAGTGAAGATTGAAAATTTTCTCATGTTAGAAATATTCCATTGGGGAAATCTAGTAGCTAATTTTGTGTGTGTGTGTGTGTGTGTGTGTGTGTGTGTGTGTTTCATAAGTAAATTTGAAGTGGAGAAAAAGTGACATGGAGGTATGTGATGTGACAGTTTGAGATTATTTTATGAACCCCAAAAAGAGAAAGATTATGTTTGTGAACTTCACTTCCTCTGGATGTGCTACCCTTTGATTGCATTAAATTCAGCTTAGGGGCCTTTGATTAGATTACTTGATAAGATCCATTTGGGGCTTTTGATTGGACTGTCTCAGTGAGGCATGACTCAGATCGAGTCTCTGCTCCCTTGCTGGGTCACTCAGACAGACAGACAGAAGGAAAAAGGGAGCCAACGTATTTGATTTTACCATCTAAGGGAAAGGATTGCTTAAGCACAAAGCCCCCAAGAGCTGGACCCATGGAGCAGCTCAAGAGGAGACCAGTCCTGCTATATATGCCTGACAGCTTACAACTGAATTTGGGGAAAGAGTGGAACAGCCAAGACTGATAGAGGAGGCCCAGAAAGAAACAAGCCCTATGCCAGGACAGAGAGGACTACAGGATGGCTTAATCATGAAGCCCCAAGAGGCTGGGCCCACAGAGCAGCTCAAGAGGAAAGGGTGAGCCTGGAGGGGAAGGCTGAAACCTGGGCAGAGATCGGTGGCCATCTTGCTTCACCATATGGCAACATGCTAGGATCAGCAATAGCTCACTTTGGTGAGAAAGCTTATATGATGATGCCTTCCTTGGTTTGGACTTTTCATGGCTTTGGAACTGTAAGCTTTTATCCCAAATAAATCTCCTTTATAAAAGCCAACAGATTTCTGATACTTTGCATCAGCAGTCCTTTGGTATGAGAGAAGGCTTTGCTGACACTTCATGTTTGGTGTAGCTTGGTGTAGCTTGTTGTCATCTAGTTACTTACTGTGTGACATAGCTCCCAAAAGGGTTTTATAGGGTTTGGGGTTTTTTTGTTTTTTGTTTTTGATAAAACCTTTAGTAAGATATAATTCACATAGATAAAATATGCCCATTTGAAGTGTACAATTCATTGGTTTTTAGTATATTCACAGAGTTGTGAAGCACCATACTGATAATTAGAATACTTTCATCACTCCAAAAAGAAACCCTGTACCCTTTAGCAGTCACCTTCCCCCATTTTCCCCCAACACCCCCCTGCTCGAGGCAAGCATAAATCAACTTTCTGTCTCTATAGGTTTGCCTACTCTAGACCATTCATATAAAGGGAATCAATCATACACTATTGGTTTTTTTGTGCCTGACTTCTTTCACTTAGCATAATGTTTTCAAGGTTCATCCATGTGGTGGCATGTATCGGTACTTTATTCCTTTTTACTGTTGAACAATATGCCATTTTATAAATATATCACATTTTGTTTATCCATACAACTGTTGATGGAAACTTGAGTTGTTTCCACTTCTGGACTGTTTCGAATAATGCTGCTGTGAACATATGTGTACAAGTTTTTGTGTGGGTTTATGTTTTCATTTCTGGAGTATATACTTAGGATTGGAATCACAGCATTATATGGTGATTCTGTGATTGACTTTTTAAGTAACTACCAGACTGTTTTCTACAGCTCCTGTACCGTTTTACATTCCCACTGGCAGTGTAAGAGGATTCCAGATTCCCCACATTCTCGCCAACACTTATTTTTCTGTTTGTTTTTTTGCTTTTTAATTTATTTTTATCATAGCCATCCTTTCGGGTGTAAAATTGTATCTCATTGTGACTTTGATTTGCATTTCCTTGATGACTAATGATGTTGAGCATCTGTTCCTGTCCTTATTGGCCATTTGTTTATCTTCTTTGGAGAAATGTCTAGCAGGTCCTTTGCCTGTTTTTTAATGGGTTGTTTGCCTTTTTGTTAATGAGTTGTAAGAGTTCTTTATATATTCTAAACACATATAATGTGTTGAGACATTATATGTGTTTATCAGACATATAATGTGTAAACATTCCTAAAGGCTTTTATGCCTTCAATCTAATTATCATAGCCATCCTGATTAAATACCTACTCTGCGTTCAAGCCCTGCAGTGGATTATTTCTTTGGATCTTCGTTATAACCAAAGATATAGATAATATCCTCAACTGTGGATTTATGGATGTGATTGTGGCTGAAACAGGTAGTCTAGGGAGATTGTTAGAGGACAGTTGGAAGATTATATAAGGAATGTATAACAATGATTTTGGTAGTAGGTGAGGATTGTGGTTAATAATATAAATACAGGGAGAGTGGATGTGGCTCAAGTGGTTGAACACCTGTTTCCCACATGTGAGGTCCCAGTTTGGTTCCCAGTGCCTCCTAAAAAAAAAAAATACAAGCAGAACGAACAACTCAGGGGAGCTGATGTGGCTCAGTGGTTGAGCACCAGCTTCCCACATACAAGGTCCACTGGCTTCCCACATAAGAGGTCCCAGGTTCATTCCCCAGCCTCCAGTACCTCAGTAAATAAATAAAGAAGTAAGTAAGTAAAAATAAAAATATAGGAATGTTCTTTTACTGCAAGGCCTTAAGAATGTGATGATGTATGGGAAAATATAACTAATATAATTTATAGATGGTAGTTAACAGCATTGTAATGTTTTTGTAACAAAAGCAAAGTTGGCACTATATTAATGCTAAAGGTCAAAACAAACAAACAAACAAAAAAGGTCAAAACAAAGAATATGGGGTTTGGTTTGGTGAGATATGAATATGATTAAGCATTTTTTTCTCTTCTTTATTTTTTTCATTAATAAGGAGACCTTGACTATGTCATTTAACTAATCTGTGTTCATCTGTGTATCTTTCTGAACACTAGAGGAACAATTGAATTAGCAGTTGGCATTAGATGAGATAAAAGTGCCTAGACAGAACTTTTAGGAATAATTATTCCATAACTTGATGAGCTGCCTTTTTCTGTTATTTTACTTTTTGAATTTGAAATAAAGCTATTTTATATATATATATTATCCTCACTTTACATGAACAAAAACCAAGGCCCTAAGAAGTTAAAGACCCAGTCCAGGTCAAACAGCTGGCAGTGACTGCCCAGGATCTGAGTCAAACTTGGCCTAACCGTGAAAACCCAGCCAGCCTCCACTCTGCTCTGGGACCTGCTTTGGCCCAGAGCTACCTGGCCTTGTACTGGAGTTTAGAGCTTTTTTGATTTCCTGACGTGTGTGTGCACCTGCTCTTGTCCATGTTGTGCCCAGTCTCCAGCAGGCAGCCTTGACCTCTCCTGTCTTTTAGTCCTTATGTCCATATTCCAGTATGAGATTTCATTATGTGTACTACAGTAAGTCTATTATGTCTTGTTTTCCTTGGTTTATTTTATGCTTATAAATATAAACATGGTAGATGGAGATAAATGCTTTTCATTGTGGAGCCTTCACTTAGCTTGGTAAAACAAGGTTGAATTAGAAAACTCCAGAAGCTGCAAAGAATTATTTTAGCTTTTTTGTAAGAAGAAATTTCTAAACCACTAAAGCTGTGCCTCAGTGGAATCTGCTGTCTGGTGAAGAGCTTTCCAGAACTGTATATATTCAAGAAGCACTGGAGTGCCATTGTCAGGATGTTTTAAAATGCATTTCCACACAGGATAAGGGATTGGACCTGATAGTCTCTGAGGGCCTCCTTCCACATTGGAGAAAGACTTGTCCCTGAAAGAGCTGACAGATAATACAGCCATAGAACAGTGTGGCACTTTCTCATTATGCTCCCTAGGAGGTAGAGCTCTGGCTTCAAGTTTTAAGTCTGAATAGACATGGTGCTAAACTCTTGGAAATTAACAGGTTAAAGATGTCTTTATCCTTCAAAATTTAATCTTTGAAAAAGGTACTTCCAGTTTCTCAGATGACATAATAACCTCTAGTTTCATGCATGGAGAACCGTATAGTTTTCTGATTAAAAGTAAAAGCTCTGGCATCAGCCTCATCTGTATTTGTATCTCAGGTCTGCGGTTCCTCGCTGTGTGTGACTTACTTTGCCTCTCTATGCCTTAGATTCCTCATCCAAAAAAATAGGGATAACAAGAGTATCTCTTTTAAACACACATTAAGATTCTGTAATGCTAGTCTGGCACATAGTAAGTGCTCATTTTAAATGTTCATTATTTGAGGAAGGGAGCTTTAGGGAGGTGGATAGTTGTTAAAATAAAATTTAACCTCATTTAAAACATTTTTTCAGAGGAAACACAAGAATAGAAGAGGCTTGTGAAATGTATACCAGAGCTGCAAATATGTTCAAGATGGCTAAAAATTGGAGTGGTATGTATAAAGTTTTTGTTCGTTTGCTTTTCAGTTGGAAATGGCTATTTGCATTCCCAAAAGATAATAAGACTGTATGCATATCTAAATCCACTGTGTTGGCCCCTAGACAAGTGTCAGTGCTGAGAAACTGGTGTGGCTGTGGTGAGCTGCAACTAAAGAACCTTGATGTTAAGTGACTAAACTTGAAAACCTGATTTAAGTTTATAGGGACTGTGAATGTTTTAGTTTCTGTAGACTACTTAAGACAGAAGGCACTTGGTAATTAAAAAGGTTTAACCTGACTTGGAATAAGAAAGAGTAATGTTTGCTTCTTCCTAATATGCTCAAGTAGTTCCAGTGCCATCAGGAATAAAAATTGTAGTCAAACTCACTGGAAACTAGCAATATAATACACTAATGCCTGGTTTCCCTTTACCTGAGCATTGGTTGAGGATGTCTGACCATTCCCTATTCAGACAACAGAGTTCTGTGATGACAGATTCTGATTCCATTGAGGATTGTGACAATAATGAAGTTATTTATGTAAACCACAGCACACTCATCACTATATTTTTTTTTTCCCAAGGAGCAGTTGTAGGCTTATAGAACAATAATGCAGGATACTACAGAGAGTCTGTGTACCCCCCCTCCCCCCCAGCGTACACACACATTTTCTCCTGTTATAACCATTTTGTATTAGTATGGTATCTTTGATATAATTGATGAAACAACATTATAATTATAGTTCACTCTTTGTGTTGGAGAGTTCTTTGGGTTTTTTTTTATATTTTTATTTTTATTATGTTAACATATATGCAACCTAAAATTTCCCATTTATCCACTTTCAGTTATATAATTCAGTGGCATTAATTACATTCACAGTGTTCTGCCACCATCACCACCACCCATTATCAAAACTTTTCTATCGACCCAAACAAAAACTCCATTCCAATATACCAATTAAAAATTTGGTCTCCATTCCCTATCCCTACCCCAGTCCCTGGTAAGCTGTATTCTCATTTCTGATTTTATAAATTTGAATATTCCATTTATTTCCTATAAGAGATCATACAATATTTGTCCTTTGTGTCTGGATTATTTTAGTCAACATTATGTCTTCAAGTTTCATGCATGTTGTAACATTCATTAGAAATTCATTCCTTTTTACGGCTAAATAATATTTCTCTTTGTGTGTGTGTGTGTGTGTACCACATTTTGTTTTTCCATTCATTTCCATGTTTTCGCAGTTGTGAATAATGCCGCTATGAATATCAGTGTGCAAATATCTGTTCGAATCCCTGCTTTCAGTTCTTTTGGGTATATACCTAGAAGTGGGGTTGCCAGGTTATATGGTAGTTCTATATTTAGGTTTGTGAGGAACTGCCATTCTGTTTTCCATAAGGGTACCGTTTTACATTCCCACCAACAATAAATGTACAAGAGTTCTTATGGCTCCACATCCTCTCCAACACTTATTTTCCATTTTTTAAAAATAATAGCCATTCTGGGTGGAAGATGTTACCTCATTGTGGTACTGATTTGTATTTCCCTAATGGTTAATGATATTGAGCATCATTTCATGTGCTTATTGGGCATTTGTATATCTTTGGAGAAATGTCTATTCAAGTCTTTTGCCCATTACTCAGTTAGGTTGTCTTTTTGTTGTTTGGTTGTAGGTTTTCTTTATATATTCTGGATATTAAACCCTTATTGGATACATGATTTCCAAACATTTTCTCCCATTCTGCTGGTTGTCTTTTTACTTTGTTGCTATTTTGTTCCTGTTCCTGTTTATCTAATTTTTCTTTTTGTTGCTCATGCTCTTCATTTGTAAAATATAAGAAACCATTACCTAACATAAAGTCCTGAAGATGCTTCCATGTGTTTTCTTCTAGGAATTTTATAGTTTTGGTTCTTATATTTTGGTCTTTCATTCATTTTGAGATAATTTTTATATATTGTGTGAGATAAGGGATATGCTTTTGTTCTTTTGCATATGGATAATCCAGTTTTCATAGCACCCTTTGTTGAAAAGACTGTTCTTACCTCATTGAGTGGACTTGGCTCCCTTGGCAGAAGTCATTGGCCATAGATGGGAGAGTTTATTTCTAAACTCCCAGTCTGACTCCATTGGTCAACTCTTTGTCTGTCCTTGTGCTAGTACCATGCTATTTTGATTACTGTAGTGTTGTAATAAGTTTTTGTTTGTTTGTTTTGTAAATGACTGCTTTATTACATACACAGCAAAAAGGTTCAAAGGAGCAGGGAAAGAGATACCATTGTGGCGGGTCTTTTAGGGCCACAGCTCAGTAGATGGCAACTCCACAAGCCCCATTTTGCATCAGAGGAGAGAGACAAATCTATGCTGTTTGAGCATAGTATTTATCCATCCTGGGGGGAAGGGGCCTTACCACTAGGAATTCCTGTCTTGATTAGTATCTGGGACTACTTGTTCCCCATTTCCGTTTCCATTTTACTTTAAAATAGTAAGTTTTAAAACAGGGATATGTTGAGTCCTCCAACTTTGTTCTTTTTCAAGATGATTTTGGCTGTCCAGGGTACTTACCCTTCCATGTGAATTTGGCGATTGACTTCCATTTTTGTGAAGAAAGCTGTTGGAATTTTGATTGGGATTGTGTTGAATCTGTAAATCACTTTGGGTACAGTTGACATCTTAACAACAGTTAGTCTTCCTATCCATGAGCAAGGGATGTCTTAACACTTATTTAAGTCTTTAATTTCTTTTAGCAATGTTTTGAGTTTTCCATGTACAAGTCCTTTGCATCTTTAGTTAAATTTATTCCTAGATATTTCATTCTTTTAGTTGCTGTTGTAAATGAAATTGTTTTCTTTATTTTCTCTTCAGATTATTCATTACTAGTATATAGAAATGCCACTGATTTTTGTATGTTTATATTGTACCCCACAACTTTGCTAAGTTCATTTATTATCTCTAGTAGCTTTGTTGTGGACTTCTCGGGATTTTCTATATGTAGAATCATGTCATCTGCAACTTCTTCCTTTCCAGTTTGGATGTCATTTATTCCTTTTTCTTGCCTAAGTACTCTGGCTAGAACTTCTAATACAACGTTAAGTAACAGTGGTGAAAGTGGCCTGATTTTAGGGTAAGCTTTCAGTCTTTTACCACTGACTATAATGTTAATTGTGTTTTTTTTTTGTTGTTGTTGTTTTGTTTTTTTTGTTTTTTGTTTTTCCATAAAACAGATGTATCCTTCTGTCCCTAGCTTTTGTCAAGAAGGGGTGCTGGATATTTTTAAATGCCTTTTCTTCATCACTTGAGATGATCATGTGTTTTTCTTCCTTTGTTCTATTACTCTCATGTATTACAGTAATTGATTTTCTTATTTTGAATCATTCTTGCATATCTGGGGTGAATCCCAGTTGATCATGATGTATACTTTTAATGTGCTTTTGGATTTGGTTTGCTAGTATTTTGTTGAGGGGTTTTGAATTTATATTCATGAAGGATATTGGTCTGTAATTTTCCTTTCTTGTGATATCTCTGTCTGGCATTGGAATTAGTATGATGCTAGCCTCATAGAATGAGTTAGGATGTATTTCTTCCTCTTCAATGTTTTGGAAGTTTGAGCAGGATTGATGTTAATTCTTCTTGGAATGTTTGATAAAATTAACTAGTGAGGCCATCTGGTCCTGGGCTTTTCTTTGTTGGGAGGTTTTTGTTTTTTGATTCAAACTCTTTACTTGTTATTAGTCTGTCGAGACCCTCTATTTCTTCTTGGGTTATTGTAGGTCTGTTTGTAGGTTTGTTTCTAGGAATTTGTCATTTCATGTAGGTTATCTAATTTTTTAGCATACAGTTGTTCATATTACCCTCATATAATCTTTCTTATTTCTGTGGGGTCAGTAGTAATGTGCCCCTCCCACTTTATTTCTAATTTTAGATATTTGCATACTCTCCTTTTTTCTTTGTCAGTCTTTCTTGCTTAAAGGTTTTTCAATTTCACTGATATTTTCATAGAACCAACTTTAGGCTTTGTTAATTCTCTCTATTGTTTTATTACTCTCTATTTAACTTATCTCTATCCCAATCTTTGCTATGTCTTTTCTTCTACTCATTTTGGGTTTAGTTTACTTGCTCCTCTTTTTCTAGTTTCTCCAGGTGTGAGGTTAGGTCTCTGATTTGAGTTCTCTTTTCTTTTTTGGTAAAAGTTATAAATATCCCTCTCAGCACTTCCTTCACTGCATCCCAGAAGTTTGGTACATTTGTTTTTGTTTTCATTTGCCTCAAGTTATTTCCTTATTTCCCTTGTGATTTCTTTTTTGATCCATTGGTTGTTTGTGTTGTTTAATTTCCACATATTTGTGAATTTTCCAGTTTTCCCTCTGTTATTGTTTTCTTGTTTCATGCCATTGTAGTTGGAGAAGAAACAATATATTATTTCAATACTTTTAAATTTATTGAGTTTTGTTTTGTGACCTTAAGATATGGTCTATCCTGGAGAATTACCCATGTGCAATAGAAAAGAGTATGTATTCTCCTGTTGTTGGGTGAAAATGTTCTGTATATGTCTGTTAGTTCTATTTGGTTTATAATATTACTCAGGCCTTCTGTTTCCTTATTTTCTGTCTAGATAGGCCTATCCATTTTTGAAAGTGATGTATCTAAGTTTCCTACTCTTAATGCAGTACTGTGTATTTCTTCCTTCAAATTTGTCAGTAGTTGCTTCATATATTTTGGGGCTCTGCTGCTAGGTGTATATTTATTTATTTATTTATTTATTTATTTATTTATATTTTATTTTTATTTTTTTTTAAGATTTTATTTATTCATTCATTCATCCTCCCCCCTGCTGCCTGCGCTCGCTGGGTCAGCCAACCATGCCGTGCGGGCGGGCCCGCCCTCACCAGGAGGCCCCGGGAACCGAACCCGGGCCTCCCACATGGCAAACGGGAGCCCCACTGATTGAGCCACAGCCGCTTCCCTGTATATATATTTATAATTGTTATATCTTCTTGTTGAAATGACCCCTTTGTCAGTATATAGTTTTTGTTGTTGTTCCTTGTAAAAGTTTTTTACTTAAAAGTCTATTCTATGTGATTTTAGTATAGCTACTCTCTCTCTCTTTTAGTTACTGTGTTTGCATGGGCTTTTTTTCCCTCTATCCTTTCACTTTTATCCTATTTGTGTCTTTGAATTTAAGGTGAGTCTCTTGTAAACATCATATGGTTGGATCATCCTTTTAAAATATATTCTCCCATTCTTAAGCTGTTTTCTTGATTGAGCACTTACTCTGTTACTGCAACTCTCTGTGTTCTGGGGCTATGAAGAAAATGGCTTTGCCAGTTTTTGCTTGTTATTCAAACATTCTGTGGGGGAACGGAACCTTGAAGTGCCCTATACTGCCATTTTGGTCAACTGGAAGTCCTTATCATTTTTTTTTTTAAAGTAATGCTTTTTACCAAGTGAAATTGCATGTAATAAAATCAACAGAATCATCCCTTCATTGGTCTTAGAGGGTATAGCTCTTTCTAAAACTGATTTGAGAGATAATTCCACCCTTCTCCCCCTTGGAAAAAAGAGACTTTCGTGGCTCAGTGATAGGATATTTCTCTAGTGAAAGTGGAGTATCTGATATAATGGAGATGACTTTGGGCCAGATGAGAGAAACCTGGGTCTCTAGTTCTGGCTCCAACAGCTGTCTGACCTGAAGCAAGCAAGTCCTTCCCTTTCCAAGGTCATAGTCATTCCACCCATTTGATATTTTACATTTATTTCAAAGGAGAAAATGTCTGTTGAACTAGATGAATCTATAAGGTCCCTTCTGGTGTCAAAGTCCTTTCCTATATTTAATTTTTAGGTAGGGTTATAGTTAAAAAGGATGTGTTATGTTTTAAAAATGTAAATTATTCCTGAATTCTAATATATTGAAAAAAATAGAGGAGGAAAAAATATCCTGTCAACATTCAGATTTTTCATTTTCTTCACAGTCTTATAATCATAGGTAAAAAGTGACCCTAGCTAAAAACACCACTTATTATTTATTTGGTGATCACATTTCCTAACCTTTAGAAATTCCATCTTGGAGAGGCTACTTAACAACTGAGGCTCTGTGTCTGTTACCCTTCTCCCTCCACAATTGTCTTTTTCCCAGGCTGCCTTTCTAACTCCAGCCTCCTGGCTATTCCCATACTTCTGTACTTGCCAAGTCTGTTTTAATGAAACAACCAAAGTATCCTATTAGAACATAGGTCATATCATTCCAAGTAAGGTCTAAAATCCTTATAGTGGCTGTCAACGGCCTACTGGAACTTTCTATCCTCCTTCCCATCTCTGACCTCATCTCCAGCCTACTCCCCTCCTTCACTCGGCTCCCACGTCAGAGCTTGAGCATGTCCTATTCCCTCTGTCTGGCACATTCTTCCCCCAAATAGAAGTGTGGTTCATTCCCTTACTTCCTTCATTCCCTTCCTCAAATGCCATCTTAATAAGTCTTCCCTGGCTACCCTTTTTAAGATAGCAACCTTTTATTTTCTGAAAATTCCCCTTCCCTTTTCACCAATTCCCTTACTACCATCTAGCAAAACTAAGTATGATACATAGTGTTTTATTCATTTGTATTATTTGTTTATGTTTGTTTATATGTTTTATGTTATCTGGCATCCCATGTTAGAGTATAAGCCTTTGAAGGTCATATTTGTGTGTCTTATCTCTGCTGTATCTCCAGGCTTGGTCTCTTGCTTGGCATACCAGAGTTGCTCAGTATATTTGTTGAGTGAATGTATGAATGAAAATTCGAGTCTTTGAAGTTATATCCATGTGACAGTGTTGGTGATCACACCACCACATCTCTATATTTTGCAAAGATCTTTTTTAAAGATAAACTAATTTTTTTGAGAGATCATCTGGACACGCATTAAGACTAATTTTACAGGTGAGGAAATTAGCGTGACAAGTTGCATGACCTTCCAGAGGCCATTTATTTTAGTATATGCTAAAATAAAACACTTCAAGGCACTTGGAGAAAGCAAGCTGGTATTTGTTAGCAGTAACTGGAATGAGTGAGTGCTTAGAGTGAAAAAGTAAGCTAGCAGCTAATTTTGGAAGGTGAAAGCACAAAAATGTAAAATTACAGCCACTTAACATTTTCTGGGGAAATTGAGGTAGTCTGAAAGAGCTTATGTGTGTTGGTAGCATAGTCAGTGGAGGGAAAGACAGACTGTTCGATAACTAGCCCAGGGACTGTCAACATAAGTAAACTCTCAGAGATGAATGAAATGCTGCTGGACAGGGACAATGCAGGTTGTAAAAGAAATGTATAGCATGACCATATTTCTGTCAATTTAAACATGTCAGACTGCAGGTATAGTTTAAAGATAGGTTTGTATGTAGTATTAATAATAGCTAACACGAGGGTAAAGTGAGCCAGGCACTATTCTAAGCACCTTCCCTTTTAAGGTCTAAGTTTATTTCCACTTTCTTCTGGGACAGATCCCATCAAAGCTGCCGTTTGGATGGTACGTGCTTGAACTGCCCTTTGGTAGGAATTGCTGCCCCAGGTACCCTAGGTGCCTGCCCTCTACCCTGGCAGCAGCCTGGCTCCTACTCTGAGACCCCCAACTTCTCCATGATTCACCAATGAGAGGGTTAAAGCCTGGCCAGCAGGGTTCTTCAGTCCCAGCTCCAGCACTGTGGCCACCCTCCATTCTGCTTCCTTAATACCAAGCCATGCTGGTTGTCAGAATATTTTGAAAAACTCTTACCAGGAACTAAGATGCAGGTGGTTTCACAGCAAGTAAGATTGGAAACAAGCCTTTTTTTTTTTTGGCTTTTACAATAGAGATTTATTAGGTTGCAAGATTACAGTTTTGGGGCTGATAAAAATGTTCAAATCAAGGCATCATCAGGCAATGCTTTCTCCCTGAAAGATCAGCTGCTGGGGAGCCTTTCTCTTGTGTGTTTTGTTGCTTTCAGCTTCTGGCTCCCTCTGGCTTCCTCTCTGCTTTTGTAGCTTTCTCTATGTGCTCCTTGTGGGTTTCTCTCTTTGTCTATCTCCCGATTTCATCCTGATTATAAAGGATTACCCTAAGAGGATTATGATCTACCCTAGGTCACACCCTGCTGAAGTAATCAAAGGATCCCACCTACAGTAGGTTTACACCCACGGGAATGGATTATGAGCCAAGCCTTGAGCCTGAGCAAACTGGCTCCAGGGTCTGTACCACTTCCTTTCCTCAGGTGACAGTTCAGATGCCCATGTGGGAATTAGGTGGTAACCTCTGGAGAGGGTTGAGAGGGACTAGGGATGGCAGCTAAAGCTTTAGTTGAACATTTTATTTCTTATAAGGAATCAAAAACAAATAATACATGTTATTCTCTACTTTTCTCAATGTTTTTGAAAATTTTCATAATTGAAATTTTAAAAAGAAGAAAGGGATTTTGCTGTTTTTTTGTTTGTTTTTAAAATGTTTACCAGTTTATTAACAAGTTCATGTTTAATTCCTCAGGACCTTCAACTAACAAGTTTTTTTTTTTTTTTTAATCAATAGTTATCTATTTGCATTTAAATTTTTTTAAATTTTTTTCAAAGAAGCTTTAGATTACATAAATGCTACATAAAAAATATAGGGGATTCCCATATGCCCCACCTCCTTCCCATCCCACACTTCCTACATAAACAACATCCTTCATTAATGTGGTACATTTGTTACAGTTGATGAACACATATTGAAGCACTGCTACTAACCGTGGACTATAGTTTACATTATAGTTTATACTCTGTCCTGCACAATTTTGTAGGTTATGACAAAATATATAATGGCCTGTATCGATCATTGCAATGTCATGCAGCACAATTCCAGTGTCCTGAAAATGCTCCCTTATTACACCTGTTCTTCCCTCTCCTTCCCCTCAGAATCTCTAGTGGCCACTGCCTTTATATCAATGATAAAACCTCTTCCATTGCTAGAATAATAGTAAGTTTATAGTAGAATAATAATGAGTCTACTTTAGTCATTATTCATTCCCCAGCTTGCAGTTGCAGACACTCTCTGTTCCTTGGGATGGGTGTTGCCCATCAGCATCTCCTTTTCGGTTGTCCTGGGTGAGTCCAGTGAACTGGAGAGTAGGTGTTACAACTCTGCTGAGACTCAGGGCTCAACTGGCACACAAATGGACCAAAGACTTAAGTCTCTGGAACATATATTTAACAAGTATAGTGCTAATTATAGGTTCAAATAAAATGGGCACAAGAGCCATGTATAGGGAAACTATAAATGAGTCTAAATGTCATATGGGGAGCATAAATTCCAAAGTAATGCCCCACTGATAGGGTGCCGAATTCCTTAGCTTGTCTGCCTTGCTTATAGTGTCTGGATGTCCCTAGAGCCCTCAGGAGCCCCACTGTTTGAGGCACTGTTTACTGTGGCAGTCAATGAGATCCTGCTGAGACGTGCATAAGCATATCTGGAATGATCTCCCAACTCACTTTGAAATCTCTAAGCCATAAAAACTCACTTGTATTTAATATTTCTCCCTTTTGGTCAAGGTCTTTTTCCAGATGCATTGCTAGTTGGCACTTGGTAATAATCCATCAGTGCCAGAGAGGCTCATCCCTGGGAGTCGTGTCCCACGCCAGAGGTGGGAGGGGGAGCATGGGGGGGTGGGGGGAGGTAGTATATTCATATGCTGAGTTTGGCTTAGAGAGTGAAGAGATTGTGCTGTTCTTGATCATTCTTTTACTGATGGAGAAGATTCTTTCCCCTCCATTCTGGTTAATCCAGACCTTACTAATCTTTGTCTGAATTCACCATATTGGCAGAGGCCTTTATACTCTCCAGCCTATCCTGCCTGACTCATTTTTCTGAGACACTCTGCCATGTTGCTTTCCCTGAACTTGTAGTCTCTTGATGTAGTGGATTCATCCAAGTGCAGGCTCCCCATGTTGGCATTTAAACCCTTCCTGTACTGGCCTGATGGCCCCTTCAGCCTTCGATTTCATTGCCTGGCTCACCAGGCAGGATAGGCACCTGGTGTGTGGTGGCCTCCAGTCTCTGCCCTGCTCACCTCCAAGCAGGTTCTCCTTGTTTGTGCCACTCCTCTGCTAGGCATTCCTTTTCTCACCCTTTTCTACCTCTAGAATCTACAGGGCCATGGTCACTGACCCAAAACCTTTTCTGAAAAAATTAGTGCAGATACTGTTGTGGCATGTCCCAGCAGAAACCTGGGCAGCATCTAAACCCATTAATGATTCTGAATGGAAGAGGATGGATTTTCAAATAAGTGGATAAAGACAGATTAACCTTGTGTAAATTTCAGTCAGGTTTGTACAAATTTACAAGAAAATTTTGGATTTTTACACTTTTTTGGGATTAGAAATTGTGGATCTAATTCTCACTCTTTGAGAAACTTACTTTATTAGCGATTTCTTCACCTCTTTCCCACTCTGTAAGGCACTATCTCTATTTCACTGTAAATAATTGTTTTCTTCACTTCAGCAATGACAACTAAGTCCAATAGACACTTTTTAAGATAGAAATGTGAGCGAGTTAATATGCTTGACCTCCATCTGTTATCTTTCTTTACTCATTTGTGGCTTGAAGCCCTAGTCTGGGTTTGTTATATGCTTTCAGAGTAGAATTGAATGAGCTAGGACTTTGCTATTGGTATTTAATGGCAGGCCAGAAAGTGGGGGTTAGTGGCCAGGGCACTAGGAAAGCATCTCCCTCAGGAAGAGATGGAGAAGCTTTTGTTGCTGTTTTACTTGATTCTAGGTATTTTCCTATATGGTATTTTCCTAAACACTTGATCCTGTTTACTTATGCCTTGTACTGGAATGCCACTTTGATGGGAATGCCTTCAGCACTTAAAGCAGGGGCTGCTCTGTGGGGATGTCTACTCCTATGTTTTATTTATAGTTTCTTCTTTTTCAGCGGCAGGAAATGCATTTTGCCAGGCAGCCAAGCTCCATATGCAGCTACAGAGCAAACATGACTCTGCCACCAGCTTTGTGGATGCTGGGAATGCATACAAAAAAGCAGACCCGCAAGGTAAGACACACCATGCACTGTGAGAAACTGGTCCACATGTCTACTTGTCAGATGTGTGCTTAGGATGGACCTGGATGTCCTTCTTCACACGTTAAGCTGATGAACCTCTTGAGTCTTGAAGAAAGGAGTTATTGTAGTTTGGAATACAAGAAGTTTTGATAATCTTAGGGATTTTTGATCTTTAATCATTTGGGGCATTTATGAGGAGGAAATAGGTTACTGCATCCTGGCTGTTTAGTTGTCAGCACATTGGCATAGACCCCATTTATGTTGAATTTTAGAGAACTCTTGGAAATAGACTTCTTACATCATAATTTTATGAAATATATATATTGGTCACAAAAGGAAACTCTAATGCTATCCTACTCCTAAATATCTAGTGTTATGATCCTGTTAATGGGAGATTGTAATATCAGAATGGTTAAAACATTTCTTATTTACAAATATTCATCTGTCTTTTAAAAAGTGTTTTTTCAAAGTATTTGTTTTAATTTAAAAAGGTGAAATTGGGTATTTCAAGTGGTAATACCTTGTACATGTTACTTCTTTTATCACTTAGTAGGTATTGCACTTAGCAATTAAGAATATTAACTTCTTCCCTAACCACCCATGTAAGTTAATAGCTTTTGAGTTTCCCTTCTTCATGTAAGTTAATAGCTTTTAAGTTTCCCTTCTTTCTTTTAGCAGTCTCTTTTAACACAGAAACTCCCACTTTTATGAATATATCATAAAGAAATAAGAATCTTTCAAGGGCTTTTTTGTAAAGATTGATCAATCACAGTTTATTTCCAAAAATGAAAAACCAGAGACAGCCTAAAGGAACAGTCAGAATAGAATGGTAAGATTATAACGCGTCAATATTTTAAAATATGATGCATGCATTAAATCTTCAGTGACTTGGTAAATGTTCACATAGTAACTATTTAAAGAATGTTGTATGGTCCCAATTTCAGAAAAAGGTTTGGGCATGTAGAAATGCACCCAGAAAACACTGGAAGTTCAGTTCATCAAAATGCTAACAGTGGATTTGAGTGTGATCATAGATAGCTTTTCTCTCTATTCTTCTATATTTCTAAAGGTATAACAGTGAATCTACAGCTCTTATATAGTTTAAGAAACAGTAGGGAAAATTGCTTTTAAAATTCATTCTAATGTTAGTTAATCTTACCTTTTCTAATTCTTCAGCTAGGCTGTTTCATTTTGCTGGCTCTTTTAAACCAAAAGCTACAAACTTAGAGCTGTTAACCATATACCAGCATAGTAAACAACACCATTTTATGACATAAATGTGTTTGTTCACTTTTAGAAAATGAATTGTAATTTATTAACATTATCATTTATTGGGATTTTTTACTTTTATGACTGTGTTAATACTCCAAAACTTAACATCTTTTGAACATTCTACAAAATGTTGAAGAGTTGTCTGACCAGGCATTTCAAAGTGCTTTTGATTTGGGCAACATTGATAATAGGCTCTACTAAAGTGACCTTTCTTATAAAGTGGTACTGTCTACCAAAAACAAGTCATATTGTATTAATGAAGAATTCACTTACATGTTTTAGCAGATATAATTTATTAGTGTTCATGACAATGCCCTTGGTTTTGTTTTCTTTATAAAAACCCCTCACCTAGAGTGAGCCCTCACTTTATGGTTGAGTACTGATTCAGTATCAGCCCCACTTACAGCTCCAAAAGTTACATTGTAGCTGCTTCAAACAAAGCCAGGCTGAGAAGCTGAAATTGGGCATGATTTGTGTTTGCTTTCTACTAACTAACCTGCCCACCCTCCACCCCAAAATTGTACCCCATTCGTGTTCTAATAACAGTCAAGAAGACAGTCTCACCTGAACCCTGTTTGACTGAATCGATTTTTCATTGTTTTTCTTAAATGCCTTCGCTTCAGAGGCTATCAACTGCTTAAATGCAGCCATCGACATTTACACAGACATGGTAAGACATTGTATTGCTTGAGCGGCTGTGGGGTGGAATCCTTGAGATGCCATAGAGTTGTTTTTTCATTCATCCCCAAACTGATTGGCTTTCAAATAGGTTTAAAAAAAAAAAAATGGTGAATGGCTCTCCTTTGTTCCCCCCCTGCCCAGGGAAGGTTTACAATTGCAGCCAAGCACCACATTACTATTGCTGAGATCTATGAGACTGAACTTGTAGACATCGAGAAGGTAAGCAGTTCGTACAATTTCTCATAAACTTGATGTGTGCCTGCCTGGTAAATGGACTCAGAGAGCCCTCTCCTCTTCAGGCAGAGTGAGGGTGCAGTGTGACCACGGATGATTGTACGTGGGGGCCTCAGGAGGTTTTCCTAGAGTAAGTTATGCTGTTTTCCTCAAAGATTTACTAAACCCCACCAATTGTTTCTACTTCTGGTTCATGACAAAACATCGAGATTGCCAAAAGAATCTTCAGCTCCATCACCAAGGACTCTGAGATCCTGGGAAGAAAGCTTAAGAACTGTGGGCATGTTCATACCTTTTAAGACCCTGACCTTGGGGAGGAAGGGGGGTGAACGCCAACTTGGGCACCTTTGTGTTTCCCGTGGGTTTGGCTTTCTGAGCTGTGGTTTATGGTAACAAAAGAGGGGAACAAGGCAAAACTGAGCACCTACCGTTTCCCAGGCTTCGTACTTAGTGGCAGCCCGTGAATTTTACTGCTTCTCGGATAAAACACTGAGGCTCTTTAGAAGTATGGGAACCAGGGCTAAGGAAGATTGCGTTGCCTGGGATCATTCAGGTTGGAACCAGTGGGACTGATTGCAGAGCTGGACCCAGCACTTGGGCTTTCTCCTGTTTCACCCTGTCTCAAGAAGGAATTGCCAGCAGGGGTGGCTTGGACATTTGTTAGATTTCAGAGTCTGTCTCAACTCAGATTTGAGGCAAATGTTTGTATAAAACTGTCCTGAGTACTGTGGATGACAGCAGGTATGGATCAGAAAAAGAAACAAGAATAGAGATGACTGATAATTGTTCCAATTCCAAATCCTTAGCATGCTCATGAGATATTAAAATGCCATCTTGTCAGAATGGGTCATGTCATTCCCTGTTTCTCCAGCAGCGTGGGACACAGTTGATCATTCCTCTTCCTCATTTCACTCTTCCCTCAGCACCTGGGATGCTGCGTCTGCCTGGTTTCCTGCCACCTCACTGATTGCTCTCTCCCGGCTCCTTTATCAGTTCCTTTAGTGTGGGGAAGCCCTGAGTTTTGTTCTTTGACCCTCTTCTTTTGCTTTATACTCTCTCAGCATCACAGCTTTAAATGTCATCTTTGTGACTTGCAAGGCTAGCTACAGCCCCGAGCTCTCTCCAAACTCCAGATTCTGCTGTCTGCTGGCATGCTGCCATCTCTACTTGCATCCATGGGCCAGCTCAGACACAGCCTACGACTGAACCCTGGTGTCCCCTCCTGCCAGGCTCCCTTCCAGGCTCTCAGGCACCTCTCTCTCTCTCTCCACATACAACCTGTCAGCAATTTCTGTGGGCTCTGTCCTCAAAAGGGCCCAAATTTCAATTCTTCTCACTGCCTCATTGTCTCCTCAGCTCACACTTTTTTTTTTTTTTTTTTTTTTTTTAGTGCTCACAAGTTTATATTTTTAGGTTTGATAAAGATTCTTGTGTATTTTCTAAATACACACACAAAACAGTTTTGGAAGTTTACCTTAGGACACTTACACTAGGTAGGTAAATTACATTTTTTAAATATTGGTCTTTGTAAAAGATCTTCCCAGAGAGCTTTTACAAACTGCAGGCAGAAAAAAGTGTTCTTTTATGTTTACAGTGTTTAAAAATGCTGATTCCCCCATTTCATAATACCATCCCTTTCCTCAACCCAAAATTTTGTTTCTCAAAAGCCAGTGTATTCCAAATTTAAATACCCAATATCATAAAATTCAGGGCTAGAAACCATCCTTTAAAGTGTGCTTATCCCTAACATGTTTCAAATTCCTAGAATTGTTCAACTTCACTGAAAGTCAGGATACAGCAGGAAAAGAACTTTCCATTTTATTATTATTTTTATTTATTTATTTATTTATTTATTTTCATTTCAAATCCTTTTATTTCCTCTTTCTTTTTTTGGTCTTTTTGTTTTGTTTTGTTTTCTTTTAAATTTATTTTGTACACTTAATAATTGAAAACATAAGCAATTAAAAACTAAAAGTAAACACAGATGAATAAATACATACATTTCTCAATTAAATGTAATGGATACATGTAAGTTTTTTTGTTGTTTTCTTTTTGTTTGTTTTTTTGTGTGTGTGTGAATCAAACAATATATTACACTATATATTGGTTCATAGTAACGCATTCATACAGTATTTGTCCTTTTGTGTCTGCCTTGCTTCACTCTACATAATGTCCTCCAGGTTCATCCATGTTGCCATATGCTTTACGACTTCGTTTCTTCTTACAGCTGCATAATATTCCATCATGTGAATAGACCACAGTTTGTTTATCCATTCATCTGTTGATGGACACCTGGGTTGTTTTCAACTTTTGGCAATGGTGAATAATGTGGCTATGAACATCGGTGTGCAGATGTCTGTTCGTGTCACTGCTCTCAGTTCTTCTGGGTATATACCCAGCAGTGGTATTGCAGGGTCACATGGCAAGTCTATATTCATCTTCTTTAGGAACTGCCAAACAGTCCTCCATAGTGGTTGTACCATCCTGCATTCCCACCAACAGTGAAGAAATGTTCTTATCTCTCCACATCCTCTCCGACACTTGTAGTTCTCTGTCTTTTTAATAGTGGCCGTTCTGATAGGTGTGAAATGATATCTCATTGTAGTTTTGATTTGCATTTCCCTAATCATGAGTGATGTTGAACATTTCTTCATGTGTTTTTTTGCCATTTGTATTTCTTCTTTGGAGAAATGTCTATTCAAGTCTTTCGCCCATTTTTTAATTGGGTCATTTGTCTTTTTATTGTTGTGTTGTAACATCTCTTTATATATCCTGGATATTAAACCCTTATCATATATGTGATTTCCAAATATTTTTTCCCATTGAGTTGGCTGCCTTTTCACCCTTCTGACAAAGTCCTGTGAGGTGCAAAAGTGTTTAATTTTGAGGAGGTCCCATTTATCTACTTTTTCTTTTGTTGCACGTGCTTTGGGTGTGAAGTCCAAGAAACCACCACCTACTACAAGGTCTTGAAGATGTTTCCCTACATTTTCTTCTAGTAGTTTTATGGTCCTGGCTTTTATATTTAGATCTTTGATCCATTTTGAGTTGATTCTTGTATAGGGGGTGAGATAGGGGTCTCTTTCATTCTTTTGGTTATAGATATCCAGTTCTCCCAACACCATTTGTTGAAGAGACTGTTTTTTCCCATCAGCGTGGGCTTGGTAGTTTTGTCAAAAACCAGTTGACTGTATAGGTGATGGTTTATTTCTGGATTCTCAATTCCATTCCACTGATCGATATGTCTATCTTTATGCCAGTACCATGCTTTTTTGACCACTGTAGCTTTGTAATATGTTTCAAGGTCAGGCAGTGAAATTCCTCCCACATTGCTCTTCTTTTTTAGAATCCTTTTGGCTATTCAGGTGCACTTACCCTTCCAGATGAATTTGGTAATTGCCTTCTCTAATTCTGTAAAGTAAGCTGTTGGGATTTTGATTGGTATTGCATTGAATCTATAAATCAGTTTGGGCAAGATTGACATCTTCACGATATTTATTCTTCCAATCCATGAACACGGAAGGTCTTTCCATTTGTTTAGGTCTTTTTTAATTTCTTTTAGCATTGTTTTGTAGTTTTCTGCATATAGGTCCTGTACTTCCTTGGTTAAATTAACTCCTAGGTATTTGAGTCTTTTTGTTGCTCTTGAAAATGGAATTTTCTTCCTGATTTCCTCCTCAGATTGTTCAGTACTAGTGTACAAAAACATTACTGATTTTTGCGTGTTCATCTTATATCCTGCCACTTTGCTGAACTTATTTATTAGTTCAAGTAGCTTTGTTGTGGATACTTCAGGATTTTCTAAATACAGGATCATGTCATCTGCAAACAGTGAGAGTTTTACTTCCTCTTTTCCTATTTGGACGCCTTTAATTTTTTTGTCTTGTCTAATTGCCCTAGCTAGAACTTCTAGTACAATGTTGAATAACAATGGTGACAGTGGGCATCCTTGTCTTGTTCCTGATCTTAGGGGGAAAGCTTTCAACCTTTCCCCATTGAGTATGATGTTGGCTGTGGGTTTTTCATATATGCCTTTTATCATATTGAGGAATTTTCCTTTTATTCCTATCTTTTGAAGTATTTTTATCAAAAAAGGATGTTGGATTTTGTCAAATGCCTTTTCTGCATCTATTGAGATGATCATGTGTTTTTTTTCCTTCAATTTGTTAATGTGGTGTATTACATTGATTGATTTTCTTATGTTGAACCAGCCTTGCATACCAGGAATAAATCCCACTTGGTCGTGATGTATAAGTCTTTTGATATGCTGTTGGATTCGATTTGCAAGTATTTTGTTGAGAATTTTTGCATCTATATTCATTAGAGAGATTGGTCTGTAATTTTCTTTTCTTGTGGAATCTTTATCTGGCTTTGGTATTAGGGTGATGTTGGCTTCATAAAATGTGTTGGGTAATTTTCCCTCCTCTTCAATTTTTTGGAAGAGTTTAAACAGGATTGGTGTTAATTCTTTTAGAAATGCTTGGTAGAACTCACCTGTGAAGCCATCTGGTCCTGGACTTTTCTTTGCTGGGAGATTTTTGATGACGGATTCAATCTCCTTAATTGTGATTGGTTTGTTAAGTTCTTGTATTTCTTGTTGTATCAGTGTAGGTTGGTTATGAGTTTCTAGAAATTTGTCCATATCATCCAGGTTGTCTAGTTTGTTGGCATATAGTTTCACATAATATCCTCTTATGATTCTTTTTATTTCTGTGAGGTCATTTGTAATTTCCCCCCTTTCATTTCTGATTGTATTTATTTGCATCTTCTCTCTTTTTTTCTTTGTTAGTCTAGCGAGGAGGTTGTCAATTTTATTGATCTTCTCAAAGAACCAGCTTTTGGTTTTGTTGATTTTCTCTATTGCTTTTTTGTTCTCATTTTCATTTATTTCCGCTCTAATCTTTATTATTTCTTTCCTTCTTTTTGCTTTGGGATTGGTTTGCTGTTATTTCTCTAGTTTCTCAAGTTGTTCAATTAAATCTTTGAGTTTAGCTCTTTCTTGTTTCTTAATATAGGCATTTAGGGCTATAAATTTCCCTCTCAAGACTGCCTTTGCTGTATCCCATAAGTTTTGATATGTTGTGTTCTCATTTTCATTTGTCTCAATATATTTACTGATTTCACTTGCAATTTCTTCTTTGACCCACTGAATATTTAGCAGTGTGTTGTTCAGTCTCCACACATTTGCAAATTTCCTTTTTTTCCTGTTATTGATTTCTAGTTTCATTCCATTATGATCTGAGAAGGTGCTTTGTATAATTTCAATCTTTTTATATTTACTGAGAGCTGTATTGTGACCTAACATGTGGTCTATCCTGGAGAAAGATCCATGGGCACTTGAGAAGAATGTATAACCCGCTGAGTTTGGATGCAGTGTTGTGTATATGTCTGTTAGGTCTAACTTGTTTATCATATTGTTCAAGTTCTCTGTTTCCTTGTTGATCTTCTGTCTAGTTGTTCTATCTAATGGTGTGAGAGGGGTGTTGAAGTCCCCGACGATCATTGTAGAAATGTCTATTTCTCCCTTCAGTTTTGCCAGAGTTTGTCTCATATATTTTGGGGCACCCTGGTTAGGTGCATAGATATTTATGACTGTTATATCTTCCTGGAGGATCGTCCCTTTTATTAATATATAATGGCCTTCCGCATCTCTTATCGCTTTTTTGCATTTGAAGTCTGTTTTTTCTGATATTAGTATAGCTACCCCTGCTCTTTTCTGTTTACTATTGGTGTGGAGTATCTTTTTCCAACCTTTTACTTTCAGCCGGCTTGTATCCTTGTGTCTGAGGTGAGTTTCTTGTAAGCAGCATATGGATGGCTCATGTTTTTTTATCCATTCTGTCAGCCTGTATCTTTTGATTGGGGAATTTAATCCATTCACATTCAATGATATTACTGAAAATGCACTATTTATTTCCTCCATTTTATTCTTTGGTTTTCATACATCATCTTAATTTTTTCTTTCTTTTTACTCTTTTGGTTATCCTTTCTACTTTTCTTTCTTCTATACTCTCCTCCAAGCCTCTCTCTCCTGTCTTTTTCTTTCAGGTTCTAAGGCTTCCTTTAATATTTCCTGCAAAGGTGGATTCTTTTTCGCAAACTCTCTTAGTTTCTGTTTGTTTGTGAATACTTTATATTCACCTTCATATTTGAAGGACAGTTTTGCTGGGTAAAGAATTCTCGGCTGGCAATTTTTCTCTTTCAGTTTCCTAATTGTATCATACCACTGTCCTCTCGCCTCCATGGTTTCTGAAGAGAAATCTGCACAAAGTCCTACTGGACGTCCTTTGTACGTGGTCGTTTGCTTCTCTCTTGCTGCTCTGAGTATTTTCTCTTTATCTTTTGCATTTGACATTCTGAATAATATGTGTCTTGGAGTAGGTCTATTTGGATTTATTCTTATTGGGGTACGGTGTGCTTCTTGGACATGAAAGTTCATTTCTTTTGTGAGAGTTGGGAAATTTTCAGCTATTATTTCCTCACATACTCTTTCTGCCCCTTTTCCTTTCTCTTCTCCTTCTGGAACTCCAATGACACGTATGTTCTTGCGTTTTGTGTTGTCATTCAACTCTCTGAACCCCTGCTCAATTTTTTCCATTCTTTTCTCTCTCTTTTCTTTTCTCTCTTCAATTTTAGCTGCTCTGTCTTCAGTATCACTTTTCTTTCTTCTGTCATTTCGAGTCTGCTGTTGTATGCTTCAAATGTATTTTTTATTTCACCTATTGTGTCTTTCATTCCCATGAACTCCGTTACTTTTCTGTTCATGATTTCAAATTCTTCTTTACGTTCGCGCAATGACTTCTTGATGTCATTGATCTCTTTAACTATATTCTCTTTCATCTCATTAATTTTCTTTTGGAAATGTGTGCTCATCTCACTGATTAGTTCTCTCAAATTCTGCATCTTTTCTGGGACTTTGGTGTATTCATTTTCTTGGGCCATGTCTTCCATTTTCTTAGTATGGCCCGTAATTTTTTGTTGGTGCTTAGGCATCTGGTTAGTTTGTATTTTACTTAGATGCTCTATCTCTTTCTCTTTTATGGTGTTTTAGTGGCAGGAGGCTGTGAGTTACCACCGCTCTTTGATTTTTGGCTCAACCTTGATTATTAGGATTGTTCTGCTGGTTGCTCAAAACTGGGCACTGGACCCAGTAATTGGTTGTAGAGTCGTTTCCTAGGGCCTTGGGCAGGGAGGCTATAGAGGCCAGGAAAAGCCTCTTTTTTTTTTTATTTTTTATTTTTTTATTTTTTTATTTATTTTTTTATTTTTCTAAGCCTCTCTTACTTATTAATTTTCTTATGTGTACTTCCTTGGTCTGCCATGAGATGGCGCTTGTTGGCTGCTCTCAATTCAATGCCTGGTCAGAGTGTATTTGTTGTGACACAGACCAGATCAATGTGATAGAGCTTCCTGTCTGGGGTCTAGGAGCCCTGTGATTCAAACTTTCTGAGACAGTTCTCCAGACTTCTCTCGTAGCACCCCCCTTTTCCCAGTTAGGAAATATTTCCACTCCCTTCTGAATCCTCAACAATCAGTCCCTGTTAGTAGAGGAGGAGATTGGGAGGTTTGTATATCTTTAGCCCCTTGCAGGCTCCAAGGCAAACAATGGCGCAGCCCCACCCAGCCTGGAAGGGCTCTCGGTACTGGGCCGACCACACCTGGGAGTCCAAAGCAGAGTCAGCCCCAGGCTCTCTCTCCCCTCTCCCGTGGTGTCCTCAACAATTAGTCCAGGCTAGAAGAGAGGGAGGTTGCGAAGGTCAGATTTCTCCAGTTCTTTCTAGGCTCCCAGGGCAAACCACCGTGTGGAAAGGTCCGTGGGGCTCCGCAGCCCAAATTTCAGGTCAGAACCTGAGTCAGCCTAAGGCTGTGTCCCTCTCTCTCCACTTTCCGGGAGTGACAGATCCCTGAAGCCCCCTTTGTCTGTGGTCGCAGGCCCAAGGGCCCGAGAATTCTGAAGAGTGTGGGGGAGGGTGCCGGCAGCAGCAGAAGCTGCTACTTGCAACTCACAGTTCTGTAGTCTCGATTTCCCTCTTCTGCCCCTCTCTCCTCTGGGTGGTGTGCAGCCTTCACCTGCTCACCTAAACCCTAGAAGATCTTTTTCGGAGCTGTTTCAGCTTGTCCTCTAGCTATTTTTCTGGAGAAGAGATTCCCGTGTCTTACTAGTCCGCCATCTTCCCGGAAGTCCGAACTTTCCATTTTAAATCCTAAAAGTGACTAAGGAAAAACACCTGCTAGTTCTAAGCACATATATTTATATACCATAGTTAAGTTTAAGGATCTGGGTGACTGAACAGCACAGACAAAAATTGGGGTCCATATCTTGTTCTTTCGTTAAAAGCCATCCTTTAAACAAAGAAAATGCCACAGCTGGTTAATATTGTGTGCTAAACTGAGTCTGGGTACCTTCTTATAGTCATGACAAAACAACTGCTTTACTAGGAGGAAAGACTAGTAAGGGTATTTATTTGGAGGTGGATTAAGTACCGGCATTCCTTAACATAGTTTCATAGGGAAAACGTGTTTCTGTAGACGCCTTTAAAGAGCTGAAATTCCACGAGTTATTTAATGAGGCAGCAAGAGACCCCCATGGAAAGAGCATGGGCTTCAGAAGACCTAAAAAAAAATCCCAGCTCTACCACTTTGTGGCTTAAGTCAGGCAAGTTTCTGAATTTCTCTGAGCCTTTCCTCATCTATAAAATGAGACAATAGCACCTACAAAATAGGGGATTAGATAACATCACATAAAGCGCAGTGGCATGTGTGGGCACTCAAAAACTTGGTAGCTTTTAGAATCATTAAGCCACTATTTTAAAAATTTAAGATAAAAAAAAAAATCTATTTTCCATCACACTTTACCCCATATTCCAGTCATCTTTAGGCCTTTTATACAATATCAATTACTGTAAGTTTTCAAGCCCTAATCCTTTTTTTAATCCTATTTTCTCCTTTCTTTTACCTTTTATCATCTTTTTTTCCCTCTTGGTTCACATCATCGTACTAAGCAGCTAAGAAGTATTGTGCACTCATTTGTACCAGACAATGTTCTAACCACATTGTGTTAAACTCATGTACTGCTCATCAGGATGGTTCCACCTAATCAGCTAGTGCTTTTCCCCCAAATTTCAATCAGCTCACACTTGATCTACTGTTCTCCACCCCAGAAGCAGCAGAGCATCTGGAGTGAACCTTGTAAACAGTAAATCAGCTCTGTTTCTCTACTCCTTAAAGCCTGGCATTGGTTCCCTGCTTCACTCAAGAGCAGCCAGAGCCTTGAATATGGCCTGCAAGGCCCCACTGATGTACCTCTGCCCTCCCCTTTGGGCCTCTCTTACTCTTCTTCCCTTTCTTACCCTGCTCCAGCTGCCCTGGCCTCTTTGCTCTTTACTCCTTATCACACTTGCCATGTGATCTCTGGCCTGAAAAGCTCTGCCCCAGATGGCCACATGGCTAACTCCCCATATCTGTCAAGTCTGTGTGCTTAGCTTCCCCATGTTCTTCAAGTTTTGCTTAATCACCTTTCTCATGAGGCCTACTGTGACCACTTAGTTCTCCACCCTCTTGAGGAATCCCCATTCAGCTCTTTTTTTCTTTCAGCAGTGTAAGTGTCACCTTCCTCGTGCTCTGCGATGTGCTTGCTCATCATTCCCGTTCATTTTCTCTCCTTTGCTAGGATGGGAGCCCCACGACAGCAGAGAACTCTGCCTCTGGTTTCCTGATGTATCCAAGAGTGCAGAAGTCTGGGTCATAGTAGGCTTTTAGAAAATATTTGTTGATTAATCAAATGACGACCCTGCCACTGGCCTTACAGTGTGCCTGCCAGAGCAGAGGGAGTCTTTCCATCTTAGTGCTAAAGTTGGACTCACATTAATGTGTGCCCCTCTGACTTCATGATTTTGTTTTTGTTTTGTTTATTTTTATTTATTTATTTATTTGTTTTGAAGTACTGGGGCCAGGGATTGAACCCAGGACCTCGCATGTGGGGAGCCAGCACTCAACCACTGAGCCATATTGGCTCCCTTAAGTTGGTTTTTTCATTTGTTTGCTTATTTTTTTTGTTTTTAGGAGGTACCGGGACCTCCCTAGTAGGAACCTAGCAGGTGCTCAACCAGTTGAGCTACATCCGCTCCTGTATCTAATTTTTATTTTTAATATAATAAACTTTGTTTTTAAAGAGATTTTAGATTACAGAAGAGTTACATTGAAAGTATAGGGGATTCCCATATACCCCACACTTCCCTCTCCCCCTCCCACATCTTCCCCTATTAATAACATCTTAACAATTGTGTGGTACATTGGTTACAATTGATGAATAAATATTGGAGCATTGATACTAACCAAGGTCTCTAGTTTGTATTGTAGTTTATACTTAATTCTAATGCCCTAAAAATGCCCTATGTTCTACCTATTATTCCCTCCCCCACCCCCATCCAAACCTCTGGTAATCACTATTTTTATATCAATGTTACATGTTCTCCCATTACTACAATATTTTTTAAGTTTACTTTGTCCATGGTTGCATTACCCCCTTATGTTTGTTCATTCCTCAACCTTGAGGATTTTGGGATTGTGATGCCTGCTTTGCCTCAGATTGAGAGAGGGCTTAGATCTTATGGGGCAGATGGAAGGAACTGTTTTGCTTGCGGTTGTGGGTACTCTCTGTTTTTTGGATGGGGGTTGTCTGTCATCATCATTTGTTCATTGTCCTGGGCAAGTCTGATGACTGGAGAGTAGGTGTTGGTCACAACTCTTCTGAGATTCAGAGCTCAACCAGCATGTGAACAGACTGAAGATTTAAGTCTCTGAGACATATATTTAATGGGTATAGTGCTAATTATAGGGTCAAATAAATGGGGTAGAAGAATCATGTGTAGGGAAATTATAAATGTGCACCCCTCTGACTTCATGTTGACCACTACATTTTGGTTGTACAGCATAAAATTTGCTCAGACTTGTAACATAGAATCGTTATTTGGCTATTTTTGTCATAATTGTCAGCTCTTCTTAATTAAATTAGGGACCCTGTGTATTGGCAGTGAGCTTGTCAGCCTTCTCTTTGGAGAGGCTTTCTCTGTAGATCTGGAGAAGGATAGTAAAAGCCCCAGAACCTGAGCCTTTCTCTAGTCCCTGGCATAGAATTGATGGTGAATGGGAAGGAGAAGGGGATGGAAGGAACTGACATGGCTGGAATACTTATATGCTCAGGGTATCTGGATAAGCACAGCATCTTTATTTAGAGTGGATGAGTTTCAGGGGTAAAGCAGTTGTGAGCAGACCATCTTTGCCAGCTGAGGCTTCCTGGGCCAGCATCCATTTCCACTTTGTGGTCAGAAGAGCACTCTGAGAATCAAGCCTGGGGTGCTGTGGCAGTGCAGTTACTAGGGGATAATCTCAGCCATGTCCCTCCCTTCACCCTGGGTGGTGGGGAGCAGGGAGGACATGATAATTAAAATGGGTAGAAAAGGAATAAAATGCTCTATAGCATACACTTTTTTCCCTTCTTAAAAAAAAAATGGATGTTTTGCATGGCAGCTTCTGAGACCCCCATTGCCTCATGCTATGTCCACCATTCTGAATTGGCCAGCAGGTCAGTAGGTGGCATTGCCTTTCATCATTGTGAGGGTCCTTTTAAGGGTTTTTTAAGAATATCGCTGAACACATACAGACTTAACATGTTATATTCCTAGATGTTTGGGATCCTATGTTTAGAAATGTCATCTTCTCTTCTCTGGTTAGACTCATTGGGTATGGTCAGTTGTGTGTGAAGTTTAAATCTGAAAAATCAGTGACACCAAGACACCTATATCTCGTTCGTTACAATGAGTTTCTTCCTTTTTAGTACTAGATAATGTCTATTCTCTGATTCATTCATATTTTAGCTAGTGGACAATGAAGCATGAAATTCTATAAACTCAGAGATTACTTTCTTTTACATTATAAAGTAAAACATGGAACCAAGTGCTAAATGGGTCTTCTTTAGATGGCCTTTTCAGTGATCCAGAGGAACTCTGGCTCATTTCTGTTTTCAGCCACTGAAAAAACATGATTTAACACTGTCTTGTTAAAAAGAAAGGTAAGTGCATATGGCAAGTTCATGATACGGCCCGTCTAGGGGTGTTTATTCTAAAATAAATGATCCCCTTCTGAGGCTATTTCACCTACAAAGCAGACTGTTAAGATTGGACCCTGAAAATGACATTTTTTATGAAACAAATAGACCTAAAACATAATCATTCAAACACAATGGAAATATTTCTTTTTAATAAAACTATCCTAGGTGAATGTTCAGGGACTATACAGTCCAGGACCATTTCACTGTTGGCTCGCCACCTTTGATGTGTGTGGCTTTTAGAGGCTTCTTCTCTCTCTGGCACTGCTATGGCCACCTGCAGAAAGGGAAGGTGGTCTTCTGTCAGCTCCATGTGCCAGTAACAACCACCTAAGTGATTATGTAGCAACATCCCCTAGTCATTTCATTTGCTTTTTCTTGTCCCCGTGCCCTTCCCTTAACTCCTTGCAACTGCCTTGAAACTATTGAAATGATGGGCTTGGTTGGAAAGGCAGCATCTTGAACCTGATTTTCACATGGCAAAAGTTCCCTTGTTTCCTTTGGAGTGCTTAATGGGAAACCTTTGTTTTTTAAGACTGGGGTCTGCAAACCCACCTTCTGTTTCTGTGCACCCACAAGCTAAAATGGCTTTTACACTTCTTAATCATTGAGGGGGAAGCAAGAGAAGACTATTGTAACACATAAAATATATATGAAATTGAAATTTCATTGTCTATAAAGAAAGTTTTATTGGGATACAACCATGCTCCTTCATTTATCTATTGCCTATCTATGGCTGCTTTTGTACTACATAGCTAAATAGTTGCTACAGAGACCATATAGCAACTAGCCCTTTGCAGAAAAAGTTTTTTGACCCCTAGTTTAAAGCATTGTTCAGACTTGCCTCTTGCCATTTGGGATTATAGGCTTTTTTAAGCCTATGAGGCCCTTATCTCTGGACTTGGTCTATTTCCTTTCACATCTGCCTATAAACCTCCGAAATCTTCCTAGAGTTCATCTCTCCCCTAAAACCTTGCTGACAACAACAGTGCACACTAATATCTGGCTCTCTCTAGCTACTCTACATAGAGCTTCTGCCTTCTAAGTCATCCCGTGCTCGATTTCACTAAGTCTTCTTTCTGCCACTGCATGACAAGGGTTTCTAGCTTTCCAGCTAGTTCCTTTCCCCCCAGCTCTTCATTTTGCCACCATTTAAGATGGAAGGCAGCACCCTCATTCTGGATGGCACTCACAGTCTTGGCGAGGGTAATCTGTGCTGCTGGAACAAACTTCCTCACATAACAGGTCAGTGCATCTGGGGCTATGGTGGGGACACAGGCTGGGGGCATAGTCTGCCCTTTCTGGTCATTTAAGAACCAGGACAACACAAGTTGTGCCCTCTTCAGCTGTGGTTTCCAGTATCACTCTAGACTTAGACGTTGCCCCTATAACTCATGGGAAGGGAAAGGTCTGGAGAAGGACACAAAGTCAGTTTTATGTACTCTGTCAGTTTCCTGGCTGCTAAAGCAAATCCATGCAATGGACTGGATTAAATAATGGGAATTTCTTGGCTCACAGTTTTGAAGCTAGAAGAAGTCCAAAATTGAGGCATCAACAAGGTGATGTTTTCTCCCTGAAAACTGTGGCTTTGCCAGTGACCCATGATCCTTGGGTTTTCTGTCACACGGTGATATCTTTTCCTTTCTCCTCCAGGGTCTGTTGACTTTCAGCTTCTTTCCCTGTGGCCTTTTCCATAAGGCCTTCGGTAATAGGATTAAGACCTAACCTGATTCAGTGGGTCACACCTTAACTAAAAAAACATCTTCAAAAGGTCCTATTTACAGTGGGTTCACACTCAAACGAATGGATTCAGGCTAAGTTCGTGTTTTCCTGGTATGTGTTAACTGTAAGATACCACATGGGCCAAGCCCAGAAGTGGCCCCCACATGTCTGTTTACATTTCATTGGAAAGAACTAGTCCCATGGCTACCCTTAGCTTCAGTGGAGGCTGGGAAGGATGGTGTAGCTGGACAGCCATAAGCCTAGCCTCCAGCCCACTCTGTGGGGGAGGGGAAGAGCAGGTGTGTCGATGAGCAGTGAGCATTCTGCCACTAGGATGCTTCTGCTGCTCCCCCTAAATAAAGTAGGTAAGTTGCAAAGGATGTGATGTTGGAATAGGTTTACTTAAAGGAAAAATAGTATGCAAGTGTAATTTTAAAAATACAACTCTAAAAACAAATAATTTGTGAATAAAATGTATGTTTTCAGGCTATTGCACATTATGAACAATCGGCTGATTATTACAAAGGAGAGGAATCCAACAGGCAAGTTTTTTTCCTAATATTATTAACTGGGTTTTCTTGCATGTGATAAAAACTAAATCATCAAAATCTTCATGACGCTCTGTTTGTACCAGATGAAGGTTATTGGACACAGGTGCATATCATTGATTCATTCATTTATATTTTATTTACAAACACTGGCATATGTTCTTTTTCCCCAGTGGATTGTTACTAACTGTACCTCTGGTTCTTGATTTCAGCTCAGCTAACAAGTGTCTGCTGAAGGTGGCAGCGTATGCTGCCCAGCTTGAGCAGTATCAGAAAGCCATCGAGATCTATGAGCAGGTGAGGTTGCCATTGTCTATTTACCTTCAAATGGGTCCATTCTGAGCCTTTCTTTTTTTTTTTTTTTTTTTTTTTACTTTAATGTATTGAAGTATATCACTTATACATGAACATACATAAACAATAAGTGTATAGCCATGGTTGTGAACTTACAAAACAAACATACATAACATCATACAGGGCTCTCATACCTCACCCTACCACCAATACTTTGCATTGGTGTTAAACATTTTTAACTAATGAATAAAGAGCATCCTCAAAATATTACTACTACCCAAAGTATTTCCCCCCAACCCACCCTATTTTTTTTTTTTAACTTTATTTTGTACATTTAATAATTGAAAATATAAACAATTAAAAACTAAAAATTAAGCACAGATGAATAAATATATACATTTCTCAATTAAATGTAATGGATACATATAAATTTCTTTTTGAATCAAACAATATGTTACATAATATATTTGGTTCATAGTAATGCATTCATACAGTATTTGTCCTTTTGTGTCTGCCTTGCTTCACTCAACATAATGTCCTCCAGGTTCATGCATATTGCCATATGCTTTATGACTTCATTTCTTCTTACAGCTGCATAATATTCCATCAGGTGAATAGACCACCGTTTGTTTATCCATTCATCTGTTGATGGACACCTGGGTTGTTTCCAACTTTTGGCAATGGTGAATAATGTTGCTATGAACATTGGTGTGCAGATGTCTGTTCATGTCACTGCTCTCAGTTCTTCTGGGTATATACCCAGGAGTGGTATTGCAGGGTCACGTGGCAAGTCTATATTCAACTTCTTTAGGAACTGCCAAACAGTCCTCCACAGTGGCTGTACCATTCTGCATTCCCACCAACAGAGAAGAAGTGTTCCTATCTATCCACATCCTCTCCAACACTTGTAGTTCTCTGTCTTTTTAGTAGTGGCCGTTCTGATAGGTGTGAAATGATATCTCATTGTAGTTTTGATTTGCATTTCCCTAATCATGAGTGATGTTGAACATTTCTTCATGTGTTTTTTTGCCATTTGTATTTCTTCTTTGGAGAAATGTCTATTCAAGTCTTTCGCCCATTTTTTAATTGGGTCGTTTGTCTTTTTATTGTTGAGTTGTAACGTCTCTTTTTATACCCTGGATATTAAACCCTTATCAGATATGTGATTTCCAAATATTTTTTCCCATTGAGTTGGCTGCCTTTTCACCCTTTTGACAAAGTCCTGTGAGGTGCAAAAGTGTTTAATTTTGAGGAGGTCCCATTTATCTATTTTTTCTTTTGTTGCACGTGCTTTGGGTGTAAGGTCCAAGAAATTACCACCTACTACAAGGTCTTGAAGATGTTTCCCTACATTTTCTTCTAGTAGTTTTATGGTCCTGGCTTTTATATTTAGATCTTTGATCCATTTTGAGTTGATTCTTTTTTTTTTTTTTTTTTTTTTTGTTTTTTA
>JAKSZT010004976.1:2945751-3112860 GCA_026826555.1 Tolypeutes matacus
TCTTTTTTTTTTTTTTTTTTTTTTTGCTATTTGCATTTCTTTTATAGCATTTCTTTTTCTTTTTGTAAATTATAATAAAATTGTTTTTAGTTTAAATGGATTCAAATACTTTTGAGTTGATTCTTGTATAGGGGGTGAGATAGGGGTCTCTTTCATTCTTTTGGTTATAGATATCCAGTTCTCCCAACACCATTTGTTGAAGAGACTGTTTTTTCCCATTAGCCTGGGTTTGGTAGGTTTGTCAAAAACCAGTTGACTGTATAGGTGAGGGTTTATTTCTGGATTCTCAATTCTATTCCACTGATCAATGTGTCTACCTTTATGCCAGTACCTTGCTGTTTTGACCTCTGTAGCTTTGTAATATGTTTCAAGGTCAGGCAGTGAAATTCCTCCCACATTGCTCTTCTTTTTTAGAATCCTTTTGGCTATTCAGGTGCACTTACCCTTCCAGATGAATTTGGTAATTGCCTTCTCTAATTCTGTAAAGTAAGCTGTTGGGATTTTGATTGGTATTGCATTGAATCTATAAATCAGTTTGGGCAAGATTGACATCTTCACAATATTTATCCTTCCAGTCCATGAACATGGAATGTCTTTCCATTTGTTTAGGTCTTTTTTAATTTCTCTTAGCATTGTTTTGTAGTTTTCTGCATATAGGTCCTGTACTTCTTTGGTTAAATTAACTTCTAGGTATTCGAGTCTTTTTGTTGCTATTGAAAATGGAATTTTCCTCCTGATTTCCTCCTCAGGTTGTTCAGTACTAGTGTACAAAAACATCTTGTATCCTGCCACTTTGCTGAACTCATTCATTAGTTCAAGTAGCTTTGTTGTGGATACTTCAGGATTTTCTAAATACAGGATCATGTCATCTGCAAACAGTGAGAGTTTTACTTCCTCTTTTCCTATTTGGATGCCTTTAATTTTTTTGTCTTGTCTAATTGCCCTAGCTAGAACTTCTAGTACAATGTTGAATAACAATGGTGACAGTGGGCATCCTTGTCTTGTTCCCGATCTTGGAAAGCTTTCAGCCTTTCCCCATTGACTATGATGTTGGCTGTGGGTTTTTCATAAATGCCTTTTATCATATTGAGGAATTTTCCTTTTATTCCTATCTTTTGAAGTATTTTTATCAAAAAAGGATGTTGGGTTTTGTCGAATGCCTTTTCTGCATCTATTGAGATGATCATGTGTTTTTTTTCCTTCAATTTGTTAATGTGGTGTATTACATTGATTGATTTTCTTATGTTGAACCAGCCTTGCATACCAGGAATAAATCCCACTTGGTCGTGATGTATAAGTCTTTTGATATGCTGTTGGATTTGATTTGCAAGTATTTTGTTGAGAATTTTTGCATCTATATTCATGAGAGAGATTGGTCTGTAATTTTCTTTTCTTGTGGCATCTTTATCTGGGTTTGGTATTAGGATGATGGTGGCTTCATAAAATGTGTTGGGTAATTTTCCCTCCTCTTCAATTTTTTGGAAGAGTTTAAACAGGATTGGTGTTAATTCTTTTCGAAATGCTTGGTAGAATTTACCTGTGAAGCCATCTGGTCCTGGACTTTTCTTTGCTGGGAGATTTTTGATGACGGATTCGATCTCCTTAATTGTGATTGGTTTGTTAAGTTCTTGTATTTCTTGTAGCGTCAGTGTAGGTTGGTTGTGCGTTTCTAGAAATTTTGTCCATTTCATCTAGGTTGTCTAGTTTGTTTGCATTTAGTTTCTCATTATATCCTCTTATGATTCTTTTTATTTCTGTGAGGTCTTTTGTAACTTCCCCCCTTTCATTTCTGATTGTATTTATTTGCATCTTCTCTCTTTTTTTCTTTGTTAGTTGTATTAGTCAGGGTTCTCTCGGGAAACAGAATCAGCAGGAGATATCTGTGAATAATATGGAACTCTAAAACAAACACCTGGACACAACTACTTGGCCGAGTTGACACATTAGCCTAACCATTACAGTCCACCCCTTGTCAACTCGGCAATCATACACATTACTCTAAACCATACTTAGTCTCTAAGTAAAAACAATAACAGACAAGCATACATATATATTTCCGCCTAACAATGTTCAACTGTATATTTGAAATAGTAGAACTGCCAGAATTATTAGAATTACAAATTAGAAGTTGACATTTGTATTAGCACACGTAGAAACTTTCATATCATTCATGCGGCATTTAAGTTTAAAAATTGAAGACTTTAGCTCATCCCTTTCTTTTGTAACTGTATCCAGAGTATCTAGGAGGAGCCAGCCAGCATCATTATATTTTTTTACTCCACAAAATTCTGTTAAAGTGTTGAAAACACTCTCACCCAGATCCTTGCTTCTTATAAGCGTGGAAGTAGGGAAATCCAATGATGCTATTTTGCGTATCTCTATTGCCAGCTCACGCCATGGACTGTTAGCAACCTCATTATTGGAAAGGGAGTCATTAGTACCCGTGAGTCCAATTAGAGTGGAAAGCCACCTCAGACATCCCATGTTTAAGACTCTTTTCCTCAAGAACCACTCCCGGTACCAGCTGTATTAGTTAGGGTTCTCTCGGGAAACAGAATCAGCAGGAGATATCTGTGAATAATATGGAACTCTAAAAGAGTCTCTCACGCGACCGCGGGGACGTTCAAGTCCAGGTTCCTCAGGCAAGCTGCAAACCAGGGGCTCCGATGAAAGCCCAATGAAAGGTTGTTGATGGGAGAAGTTGCCTGTCCAACCACGAGCTGGGAAATCACTTCCACTTTTAAGTCATTCAACTGATTGGATAAAAGCACCACCCATTGATAATGTAATCTCCCTGATTGATGCAGATGTAATCAGCCATCCACGCAGTAAACTCACTGGTGATTGAAGTCCATAAATGCTCTTGTATTACAATTAGCCCAGGGCTTGCTGGAACAAACACCTGGACACAACTATTTGGCCGAGTTGACACATTAGCCTAACCATCACATTAGTCTAGCGAGGGGTTTGTCAATTTTATTGATCTTCTCAAAGAACCAGCTTTTGGCTTTGTTGATTTTCTCTATTGCTTTTCTGTTCTCATTTTCATTTATTTCCACTCTAATCTTTATTATTTCTTTCCTTCTTTTTGCTTTGGGATTGGTTTGCTGTTCTTTTTCTAGTTTCTCAAGTTGTTCAGATAAATCTTTGAGTTTAGCTCTTTCTTGTTTCTTAATATAGGCATTTAGGGCTATAAATTTCCCTCTCAAGACTGCCTTTGTTGGGAAGCGGCTGTGGCTCAATCAGTGGGGTTCCCGTTTACCATATGGGAGGCCCTGGGTTCGGTTCCCGGGGCCTCCTGGTGAGGGCTGGCCCGCCCGCACAGCATGGTTGGCTGACCCAGCGAGCACAAGCAGCAAGGGGCGGGGGGGGATAAATGAATAAATAAATAAAATAAAATCTTTAAAAAAAAAAAAAAGACTGCCTTTGCTGTATCCCATTAGTTTTGATATGTTGTGTTCTCATTTTCATTTGTCTCAGTATATTTACTGATTTCACTTGCAATTTCTTCTTTGACCCACTGAATATTTAGGAGTGTGTTGTTCAGTGTCCACACATTTGGAAATTTACTTTTTTCCTGTCTGTTATTGATTTCTAGTTTCATTCAATTATGATCCGAGAAGGTGCTTTGTATAATTTCAATCTTTTTATATTTAGTGAGAGCTGTATTGTGACCTAACATGTGGTCTATCCTGGAGAAAGATCCATGGGCACTTGAGAAGAATATATAACCCGCTGAGTTTGGATGCAGTGTTGTGTATATGTCTGTTAGGTCTAACTTGTTTATCATATTGTTCAAGTTCTCTGTTTCCTTGTTGATCTTCTGTCTAGTAGTTCTATCTAATGATGTGAGAGGGGTGTTGAAGTCTCCGACGATTATTGTAGAAATGTCTATTTCTCCCTTCAGTTTTGCCAGAGTTTGTCTCATATTTTGGGGCACCCTGGTTAGGTGCGTAGATATTTATGACTGTTATATCTTCCTAGAGGATCGTCCCTTTTATTAATATATAATGGCCTTCTGCGTCTCTTATCACTTTTTTGCATTTGAAGTCTGTTTTGTCTGATATTAGTATAGCTACCCCTGCTCTTTTCTGTTTACTATTCGCGTGGAGTATCTTTTTCCAGCCTTTTACTTTCAGCCGGTTTGTATCCCTGGGTCTGAGGTGAGTTTCTTGTAAGCAGCATATGGATTGCTCATGTTTTTTTATCCATTCTGTCAGCCTGTATCTTTTGATTGGGGAATTTAATCCGTTCACATTCAATGATATTACTGAAAATGCACTATTTATTTCCTCCATTTTATTCTTTGGTTTTCATATGTCATCTTGTTTTTACTCTTTTGGTTATCCTTTCTGCTTTTCTTTCTTCTTTACTCTCCTCCAAGCCTCTTTCTCCTGTCTTTTTCTTTCAGGTTCTAAGGCTTCCTTTAATATTTCCTGCAAATGGGGATTCTTTTTTGCAAACTCTCTTAGTTTCTGTTTGTTTGTGAATACTTTATACTCACCTTCATATTTGAAGGACAGTTTTGCTGGGTAAAGAATTCTCGGCTGGCAGTTTTTCTCTTTCATTTTCCTAATTGTATCATACAACTGTCTTCTTGCCTCCATGGTTTCTGAAGAGAAATCTGAGCTAAGTCTTACTGGTCGTCCTTTGTACGTGATGGTTTGCTTCTCTCTTGCTGCTCTGAGAATTTTCTCTTTATCTTTTACATTTGACATTCTGAATAGTATGTGTCTTGGCGTAGGTCTATTTGGATTTATTCTCATTGGGGTACAGTGTGCTTCTTGGACATGTAAGTTCATTTCTTTCGTGAGAGTTGGGAAATTTTCAGCTATTATTTCCTCAAATACTCTTTCTGCCCCTTTTCCTTTCTCTTCCCCTTCTGGAACTCTCATGACATGTATGTTGTTGCGTTTTGTGTTGTCATTCAACTGAGCCCCTACTCAATTTTTTCCATTCTTTTCTCTTTCTCTTCAATTTTAGCTGCTCTGTCTTCGGTATCACTTATTCTTTCTTCTATCATTTCAAGTCTGCTGTTGTATGCCTCAAATGTGTTTTTGACTTCACCTATTGTGTCTTTCATTCTCGTGAACTCCGTTACTTTTCAGGTTTTCAAATTCTTCCTTGCGTTCGCTCAATATCTTGATGTCATTTATCTCTTTAAGTATATTGTCTTTCATCTCATTGATTTGATTTTGGAAATTTGTGCTCATCTCACTGATTAGTTCTCTCAAATTCTGCATCTCTTTTGGGACTTTGATATATTCCTTTTCTTGGGCCATGTCTTCTATTTCCTTAGTATGGCTCGTAATTTTTTGCTGGTTAGGTTGTATTTTACTTAGATTCTCTATCTCTTTCTCTTTTATAGGGTTTTAGTCGCTGGAGGCTGTGAGTTACCACAGTTCTTTGATTTTTGGCCCAACCTTGATTGTTAGGATTGTCCTGCTGGTTGCTCAAAACTGGGCACTGGACCCAGGAATTGGTTATAAAGTCGTTTCCTAGGGCCTTGAGCAGGGAGGCTATAGAGGCCAGGAAAAGCCTCTCCTATTTGTTTTTAATTATCTTATGTACAATTCCTTGGTCTGCCAGGAGATGACACTCATTGGCAGCTCTCAATTCAATACCTGGTCAGAGTGTATTTGTTATGACACAGACCAGATCAATGGAATAGAGTTTCATGTCTGGGGCTAAGAGCTTTGTAATTCAAACTTTCTGAGACAATTCTCCAGTCTTCTCTGGTAGCCCCCTCCCTTTTCTAAGGTAGGAAATATTTCCACTCCCCTCTGAATCCTCAACAATCAGTCCCTGTTAGTAGAGGAGGAGATTGGGAGGTTTGTATATCTTTAGCCCCTTACAGGCTCCAAGGCAAACAGTGGCGCAGCCCTACCCTGCCTGGAAGGGCTCTCGGTACAGGGCAGACCATACCTGGGAGTCAAAAGCAGGGTCAGCCCCAGGGTCTCTCTTCCCTCTCCTGTGGAGTCCTCAACAATTACTCCAGGCTAGAAGAGAGGGAGATTGTGAGGGTCAGATTACTCCAGTCCTTCTTAGCTCCCAGGGCAAACCTGGGAAGGGTCCGTGGGGCTCCGCAGCCAAATTTGCGGGTCAGAACCTGAGTCAGCCTAAGGCTGTGTCCCTCTCTCTCCCCTTTCCGGGAGTGGTAGATTCCTGGAGCCCCCTTTGTCTGTAGTCGCAGGCTCAGAGGCCCGAGAATTCTAAGAATGTGGGTGAGGGTGCCGGCAGCAGCAGCCGCTGCTGCTGGTTCCAACTCACGGTTCTGTCGTCGCGATTTCCCTCTTTTGTCCCTCTCCTCTGGGTGGTGTGCAGCTTTCACCTGCTGTCCTAAACCCTAGAAGATCTTTTTCGGGGCTGTTTCAGCCTGTCCTCCAGCTTATTTTCTGGAGAAGAGATTCCCATGTCTTACTAGTCCACCATTCTCCCGGAAGTTCCTATTATTATTATTATTATTATTATTATTATTATTATTATATCATTTATACATGAACATACATAAATAATAAGTGTATAGTAAAAGTTGTGAGCTAACAAAGTAAACATTCATAACATCTTACAAGGGTCCCATACATCAACCCTCCACCAACACCTTGCATTGTGGTGAGACATTTCTTACAAACTATGAAAGAATGTTGTCAAAATCTTACTACTAATTTTAGTAATTTTATCTTACATTTGGTGTATTTCCCCCCCAAACCACCCTATTATTTTTTAAATGTATTTTTATGACAGAAGTTGTAAACTTAAAAAACAATCATGCACATGTGCAGAATTCCCAAATAACACCTCTCTATGAACACACCACACCATGGTGGAACATTTGTTACAGATTATGAGATAATATCGTTCGATTATTACCGGGTCCACAGCATACATTTGGCACACATATTCCATACTCCCGCATTATCAACACAGTGCATCTTTGGCAAAAATGGAAGATAATTAAATTATTTCTGTTAACCACAGTCCATAGGTCACTCCAGTTGCATTTTTCCCATGCTTCTCCACATTCCCACCACTCTGCAAATAGTGATGTACATCTACTCTAGCTCACAAAGGACACTTTTGCATCTGTACCATCAACCACAATTCTCATCCACCTCTGGATTTACTGTGCTATTCAGTCCCTAGATTATTCTGTAGCTTTCTGTCAATTGGCATTTACATCCCTAGACTATCATTTTCAGCCACATCCCCATTTATAAACCAGCTGTTACTTACTATGTGTTATCATTAAGTCTGTACATTTCCACACTTTTACAGTAAAGCTAATTAAAACTTCTACATACATTAAATATCAGTAGTCCATCTCAGTCCTCCTCTTATTTCCTTTAAGAATCTACCACCTACCACCAGGTCTTAAAGATATTTTACATTTTCTTCTAGAAGCTTTATGGTTCTTGCTTTTATATTTAGGTTTTTGATTCATTTTGAGTTAATTTTTGTATAAGGTGTGAGGTAGGGGGTCCTCTTTCCTTCTTTTGCTATGGATATCCAGTTTTCTCAGCACTATTTGTTGAATGGACTATTCTGCCCGAGCTGCATGGGTATGACAAGTTAGTCAAAAATCACTTGACCATAGATGTGAGGGTCTGTTTTTTAACCATCAGTTTGGTTACATTGGTCTATGTGTCTGTCTTTATGCCAGGACCATGCTGTTTTTTACCACTGTAGCTAGGTAATACGACTTAAAGTCCAAAAATGAAAATCCTCCAGTTTTGCTTTTCCTTTTTAAGATGTTTCTGGCTATTCAGGACCCCTTACCCTTCCAAATAAATTTGATAATCTTGTTTTCCATTTATTTTTAAAATGCTGGTGGAATTTTTATCAGGATTGCATTGAATCTATACATCAATTTGAGTAGAATTGACATCTTAATGATATTTAGTCTTCTAATTCATGAGCAGGGAATGTTCTTCCAATTATTAAGGTCTTTTTAAATTTCTTTTAACAATGAGTTGTAGTTTTCTGAATACAAGTGCTTTACATCATTGATTATGTTCATTCCTGAATACTTGGGTTTTATCTGTCATATTTCATTTTTCACCACTCTTTTTTTTTTTTTTTTTTAAGATTTTTATTTATTTATTCATTTATCCCCCCCTTGCTGCCTGTGCTCGCCGGGTCAGCCAACCACGCCGTGCGGGCGGGCCCGCCCTCACCAGGAGGCCCCGGGAACCGAACCCGGGGCCTCCCATATGGCAAACGGGAGCCCCACTGATTGAGCCACAGCCGCTTCCCATTCACCACTCTTTTGACACTTTTAGTTACCTTTATTGATATAATCTTCGTTTCTAGACTCTTCCAGGCCTCTCTCTCCTATCTTTTCTTTTCAGGCTTAGCACACCCTTTAGTATTTCCTGCAAAGCAGGTCTCTTGGTTACAAACTCTTTCAGTTTCTATTTATCTGTGAATATTCTAAACTCACCCTCATTTTTTGAAAGACAATCTTGCCAGATATAAGATTCTTGGCTGGAAGTTTTTTTTCTTGCAGTCTCTTAAACATTTATCATACCACTGTCTTCTTGCCTCCATGATTTCTGGTGAGAAATTCACACTTAATCTTATTGGGTATCTCTTATATGTTAATTCATTGCTTTTCTTTTGCTGCTCTCAGAATTCTCTCTTTGTCTTTGGCATTTAACATTCTGATTAGTATGTCTTGGAGTTGGTCTTTTCAGATTTTTTCAGATGGGAGTATGTCATGCTTCCTGGACATGGATATCTATGTCCTTCAATAGGGCTGGGAAATTTTCTACCATTACTTCTTAAAATATTCCTTCTGCCCCTTTTCCTTTCTCTTCTCCTTCTGGGATACCCATGACACATATGCTTGCACGTCTCTTGCTGTCGTTTAGTTCCCTTGTTCAACTTGAGACCTTGTTCAAGTTTTTCCAGTCTTTTCTTCATCTTTTCTTTTGTATATTCACTTTGAGAGGCCATTTCTTCAAACTCACCAATCCTTTCTTCTGCCTCCTCAAATCTGCTATTATACGATTCCAGTGTATTTTTTATTTCATTTATTGCACCTTTCATTCCCATAAGATCTGCTGTTTTTCTATGTATGCTTTCAGATTCTTCTTTGTGCTCATCCAATGTCTTCTTAATATCCTTAATTTCTTTAGCCATATCACTGAATTTATTAAGGAGATTTGTTTGAACATCAATGATTAGTTGTCTCAACTCCTTTATGCCATCTGGAGGTTTATCTTCTTCCTTTAACTGGGCCATATCTTCCTGTTTCTTAGTGTGGATTGTAATTTTTTGTTGGTGTCTTGGCATCTGGCTTACTAGAGTATTTATTCTGGGTGCAGTTTCTCTCTTTAGTTTAGGGCTTTTTTGCCCTTTCTCCCTTGTTGGTTGTGTAGTAGGAGCCAAGGATGTAGTTGGTGCTGTAAGCTGTGGAGGCTCAAGCTGCCCTCATTGCCCCAAGGACCAAGGACCAACTTTCTCCTTTGCCAGGGATAGGGACAGAGCCACAGCTGTGTGGAATAACCCAACTTGTATAAGCCTAGACTGTAGTTGCCCAGAGAGACTGATGAAGCTGCATGCCCCTTTCTCCCCTGCCTGGGCTGGGAATGGAGCTGCAGGTGTGGGCAGCAATCTATGCAGTGCAGGTCAAAGATTACCACAGTTGCCCCGGTAGACTTCAATTATTCAGTCTGTGCCAGCTAAATGATCTGCAGTTACCTGGATAGGTTGGTGCAGGGCCCACCAGCTTCCTTCCTGCTAGAGGTGGGGCTGAAGCCTAGGCTAGCACTGCAGGCCAATCTGGGTGAAAGAAACCGGTCTCCACCATCACTGCGACTTTTAGTCAGCCCAGTTTCCCCTCATGCTGTGGGTGGAGTCAAAATGGTGGCTGCTGGCCTCCTTCTGACTTGGACAGGCTCAAACTTTAGCTATTCTTAGGGTTCTACTTCAGCAAGCCGAATTTCCTAATCAGTAGCTGAAATCAGTGGCCAACTGTCTCTTCCTTCCTTGTTTTTGGGAAATGGAGCTTCCAATTCCTGCTACAGAATAGTTCCTGGGTTGGCTTGTGCCGCCAAAGTACGATGACCCCCGGACTCCGCGGCATAGCCTACAGTTTCCCAGAGAGGCTGGTGCAGCTCCCTCCAGCTTCCTCCCTGCCTGAGGTGCGCCTGGGGCTTAGGCTAGAGCTGCAATCTGATCTGGATGGAAAGAAACCAGTCCCTTCCAGGACTGTGGTTTTCAGTCAGCCCTCCTTCCTCTCGTGTCAGGCACGGAGTTAAGATGGCGACCACTGGCCTCTTTCTGACTTGGATGGGTTCAAACTTTAGTTGTTCTTAGGATTACACTTAAGCCTGCCGAATAATCAGTAGCTGAAGTTGCTGCCCAACCGTCTTTTCCTCCCCCATTTTTGGGAAATGGAGCTTCCAATTCCAGCTGCAGAAGAGCTCCCGAGGCGACCCGTTCTTCCAGTGAAGGATAGGCACCGGCCTCTGTGGCGTGGAGTCTGAGCCTTTCTTTTTTCAATCAAACTTTTCATTTGATTTTTTCTCATTAAGATATAATTCATATACCAAAAAATTCACCCTTTAAAAAGTACAATTCAGGGAAACGGATGTGGCTCAAGAGGTTCGGCGTCCGTCTACCATATGGAGAGACCGGGGTTCGATCCCCGGTACCTCCCGGTAAAAAAAAAAAAAAGTACAATTCAGTGGGTTTTAGTATAGTCACAAAGTTATAAAACCATCAACATTGTCTAATTCCAGAATATTTTCATCACTCCAAAAGGAAACTGCATAGCCATTAATAGTCATTTCCCACTCTCCCCTCGTCCTAGTCCCTGGCAACCACCAGTCCACTTTCTGTCTTTCTGGGTTTACCCAGAGTACGGGACCTTTCATGTAAATGGAATCATACAATAGGTGGCCTCTTGTGACTGGCTTCTTTTACCTAGTATAATGTGTTCAAGGTTCATTCATTTTGAAGCATGTATCAGTATTTCGTATCTTTTTATAGTTGAAGAATATTCCGTTGTATGGATATACCACATTTTGTATATCCATTCATCAGTTAATGGGCATTTGAGTCGTTTCTGCCTTGTAGCTATTGTGAAAAATGCTGCTGTGACCATTCATGCATATGTATTTGTTTGAACACCTGCAGCGTTGTGTGGTAACCACGTTTAACCTTTTGAGGAACTGCCAAACTGTTTTTCAAAACTGTTGTACCATTTCATATTCCCACCAGAAATTTACAAGGTTTCCAATTTCTCCACATCCTCGCCAACACTTATTTTCTGTTTTCGGTGATATTCATTTGTTTTTTTTTTTTATTATAATGATTTTAGTGGGTATGAAGTGATATCTCATTGTGGTTTTGATTTTCATTTCCTCAAAGACTAATGATGTTGAACATCTTTTCATGTGTTTGTTAGCCATTTATATTATCTTTGAAGAAATGTCTACTCAAGCCTTCTGCCCATTTTGTAATTGGTGGTTTATCTCTTTATTGTTGAGATATTTGGTGTAGAATTCATTGATTTTTTTTTTCCTATCATTTTTTTTTTTTGTTTCATTTTCATTGATTTCTGCCCTTATCTTTATTTTCTACCTTTTGCTTTATTTGGATTCATTTTGCTCTTTTTTTTTCCAGGTAATTGAAGTGGGATCTTAGGTGATTGATTTTAGACTTTTTTTTTCCCTCTTTACTTAATGTATGCATTTTAGTGCTCCACATTTCCCTCTTGGCACTGCTGTGGCTATGTAGCACAAATTTTGTTTTGTAATTATATTTTCAGTTTAGTTCCGTGTATTTTTTTGTATACCTGAGACTTCCTCTTTGACTCATGAATTGCTTCAAGTGTTTTATTTAGTTACCAAGCATTTGGAGATTTTCCTCTTTTCTTTTTGTTACTGATTTCTAGTTTGATTCTGTTATAGTTAGAGAACACACTCTATGATTTCAGTTCTTATAAATTTTGGGGGGTTTGTTTTATGACCCAGGATGTAGTCTATTTTGGCATATGTTTTATGCGTACTTGAAAAGAATGTATTCTATTGCTCTAGGGTGGAGTATTCTGTAAATGCTGGTTGATGGCATTATTGAGCTGTTGAGAGAGGGGTGTTGAAGTTTCACTGTAAATTGTGGATTTTCCTGTTTGTCATTTCAGTTCTGTCAGTTGTTGCTTCATACATTTTGCAGCTTTGTTATTTTGTGCATACACATTTAGGATTCCTGTGTCTTCTTGGTGGATTGAACCTTTTATCATAATACAAAGTCCTTTTCTGTCTGTGGTAATTTTCTTTGCTCTAAAGTCTACTTTTTCTGATATTAATAAAGCCACTCCTAGTTTCCTTTGATTAATGTTTGCATAATATATCATTTTTCCATCCTTCTATTTTCAGTCTGCCTATATCATAATATTTGAAGTGAGTTTCTCGTAGACAGAATGTAGTTGAGTCATAGTTTTTAATCCACTCTGCCAGTCTCTCTTTTTTAATTGATGTGTTTAGACTGTGTCTGCATAATACAATAGTTGCTGTTAGGGCTTAAGTCTGCCATTATATTTTTTGTTTTATGTTTTTGTTTTTTATTTCTGTTTTCTTTTTCCTGACTTCCTGTGGGTATATAAACATACGTTAGAATTCCATTTTGATTTTTCTATAAGGTTTTTTAGTGTATTTTTTAAATAGCCTTTTTAGTGGTTGCTTTAGGTTATATTATATATATCTTAGCTTACCACAGTTTGGTGGTGGTGTCATTTTACCATATCAAATAAAATATAGAAAATATTATGTCATTTTATGTCCTTTTACTCTGCCCTGTTCATGACATAATTGTTTGAAATATTTGCTTTACATACCTTTAGAACCACATCAGTCAGTGCTAGGATTTTTATTTCACTCATCAAACATAATTTAGAAAACTCAAGAGAAGAAGGAAAACCTACTGTATTTACACAATTTTTGTTTTCCATGTCCTTTCTTTATTTCTGATGTTCCAAGATTCCTTTTTTTCTTTTCCTTTTTTTTTTAATCATTGCCTTTCTGTTTACAGAAGTTCTCTTTAGCCATTCTTTTAGGGTAGATCTGGTAGCGACAAATTCTTTTGGTTTTCCTTCATCTGAGAATGTCTTGAATTCCCTTTCTCTCCTGAAGTATATTTATTTTCACTGGATATACAGTTCTGGGTTCACAGTTCTTTTCTTTCAGTGTATGAAAAATACAGTGCCACTTCTGGCCTCCATGGCTACTGATAAGAAATCTGCTGTCACTCTAGTTGTTTTTCCCCTTTGGGTAAGGTGTCATTTCTTCCTGGCTACTCTCTTCAGTTTTCAGAAATTGAATTATGATATGGTATTTTGGTTTCCTGGCTGCTAAAACAAGTACCATACAATGCGTTGGCCTAAACAATGGGAAGTTATTGGCTCATGGGTTAAAGGCTAGAAGTCCAAATGGAAGTCCCCCCCAAAGACTGTGGCATTCTGGGTCTGGCTGCTGGCATTCCTTGATCCTTGATTTTTGTGTTACATGGCAATGCACATGGCTGTGTCTTTTCCTTTCTCTTCCAGGTTCTGTTGATTTTCAGCTTCTGGCTCCTCCCTTTGGCTTCTCTCTCTGTCTGACTGTCACTCTACTTATAAAGGACTCCAGTAATCCAAATTAAAGCCCAACCTGATTCAGGTGGGCCACACCTTAATTGAATTAATCATCTTGAAGAGATCTTACTCACAGTGGGTCCACTCCCACCAGAATGCAGACCAACACCAAGAACATGTCCAAACTTGGGTCCATAATTCAATCCACCACCCTCTGAACCCCCAAAAGACATGTTCTTTCCGCGCAGAAAATATATTTACTCCATCTCAACATCCCCAAAGCCTTGAGTCATTTCAATAACAATGCTAAGTACAAAGACTTATCAAAATCAACTGTGCATGTCATCACTCTGTAGACCTATGAAATCTAAAAAACAGATTATCTGCTTCTAGAATACAGTGATGGGACAGGCATAAGATAGAAAGTCCCATTCCAGAAGGGAGAAATTGGAAGGAAAACAGGCCTCACAGGCCCCAAAAAGTCCAAAACCCAGCATGGCAATCTTCATTAGATTTCGAGGTTTAAGAGTCATCTGTGGATGGATTTTTTGTCCTCTGGGTCTGATGGCACAGCAGCCCCACCCCTTACACATAACAGCTCTTGCACAGTGGCCATGTTCTCCCTGAACACTGGGGTGAAGACCCCGACCTCTCTGAGTATTAGAGTGGTAACCAGACTCTGAGGATGCCAGAGTACAGGTCCTACCCACTCTGGTCGGTAGCTAAGCTTTCTACAAATGCCAAGGCACAGGCCCCACCTCTTCAGTCACTGGGGTGGCAACACCATCCCTGAGCAATGGGCACAAGGCTCGCCCCCTACAATCACCATCGCAGATGGCCTGCCCCCTCCAAGCACAAGATAGATCTGCCCTTCCCACTCACCTGTGGGGGCCAACTCTCTTGGCCCAAGGAAATAGTCTAGTCCTTTGCATCCATGGTTCTGCCCTTAAAGTAATTCTTCCTTCCGTTTGTCCCTTCTCTGTCCCTTTCAGTCCAGGTTGGGAGTGGTTCTGCTTATACAAATTTCCCAAAAGCCTTGTAGGGTTTGAGTGCAAGTTCCAAGGGTTCCAAATCATCAGAAAATAGAACTTTCCAAAGATTCTTCCTGGATAACTGCATTTCCAATCTTGGATTCCACTGAAGTGACTGACTCCATGTTCAGCTTCTCTCTCTTTAGCAAAGGGTTGTTCACTTAAACCCCCACATGGAATACTGTTCTCTGGGAGACACTTTCCAAACACTCAAGGAGGTCCCTGATTGACTTCTGGCCCTAGTCTCAGAGTACACTATCCAGATAGACTGAGAATTTTCAGAGCCATTAATTGCTGTTTCCTTTGTGCTTAAGAGTTTAATTCTTAGCTTATCCCCTTCCTCTCACATTTTATGAGCTGCAAAGAGAAACCAGACTGCATCTTCCACACTTGACTTGGAAATCTCCTTACCTAAATATCCAAGTTCATCACTTACGAGTTCTACTTTCAATCCAACATGAAACACAATTTTGCCACGTTCTCTGCCATTTTATGACATGGATCTCCTTTCTTTCAATTCCCAGTAACACCTTCATTATTTCTTTCTAAGGTTTCATCATAAGTACCTTTCACATCCATATTTCTACCATCAATCTTTTCAAGAAGTCCAAAATCAAAGCATCAGAAAGTGATGTTTTCTCCCAGAAGACTGTGGCCTTCTGGAGCTGGCTTCTGGCAATCCATGGTTCCTTGGTTCTTGGCTTTTGTGTCACATGGTGGCCTCTTCTTTCTTCTCTGGGTTCTTTTGACTTCTAGCTTCTGACTTCTCTTTCCACCTGACTTTCACTCTGTTTATAAAGAACTCCAAGAATCCAGATTAAAGCCCAACCTGATTCAGTTGGCCTGAAGTAACATCTTGAAGAGTTCTTATTTACAGTGGGTCCACCCTCACCAGAATGCAGACCAAGACCAAGAACATGTCCAAACTGGGGTCCACAGTTTAATCCAGCATGTTTATCTTGGTGTATTAGTCAGCCAAAGGGGTGCTAATGTGAAATACCAAAAATGGGTTGGTTTTTATAAAGGGTATTTATTTGGGGTAGAAGTCCACAGATACCAGGCCATAAAGCATTTAAGTTTCTTCTCTCACCAAAGTCCATTGCCACGTGTTAGAGCAAGACAGCTGCCAGCGTTTGCAAGGGTTCAGGCTTCTGGGGTTCCTCTCTTCCTGGGGCTGCATTTATCTACAGGCTTAGCTCCTGTTTCCTCCACAAGGTCAGCTGTAGACGATCAGGCAAACGGCTTGCTTCTCTTCTCCTGGGGCCTTCTTTCCAACATCAAACTGCTTCTCAAAAGACTGCAACTCTGTTCTTTGTGATGCCTTTTATATTTTCTTCCCCCACCCACCAAGGGGTGGACTCAATGCCCTACTGATGTGGCCCAGTCAATGCCCTAATGATAACCTAATCATGCCCAGATTAGCATATCAGTTTACAAGCATGATCCAATTATATTTTTGGAATTCATAATTACATCAAACTGCCCAACGGCCACACTTGGCATGGCCTTGTTTGGCTTTATCCTATTTGGATTTCACTAAACGTCTTGAATCCATAGGTGTATGTTTCTTGCCATATTTGGAGAGTTTCTAGCCATTATCCTAGTATTATTTCAGCCTCACCCTTTTTATTCTTCTCTCCTAGGAATCAAATCACATGAATTGTTAGATCTCTTTTTGTAGTCCCATAGGTCCTTGATCACCTGTTCTTTTTTTTTTTTTTTTTTTTTTTCCAGTCTGTTCTCTCTGTTGTTCAGATTGGGTAATTTCTATTGTGCTGTCTCCCAGTTCATGATTCTTCTCTTCTTCTAACCATTTTTCATTTCAGTTATTGTATGTTTCAATTCTAAAATTTCCATTTGGTTCTTCTTTATATCTTTTTTACCTTAACTGTGACTTTCTTTGCTGATGGTTTCTACTCTTTAATTTGCTTCAAGTGTTTTGTAATTGCTTGTTAAAGCATCTTTTGATAGTTCCTTTAAAGTCTTTGTCAGGGGAGCGGATGTGGCTCAAGTGGGTGAGCACCTGCTTCCCACATGGAGGTCTTAGATTCAATCCCCAGTGCTTCCTAAAAACAAAAAAAAGCAAACAACAAAATAGGGAAAAAAAACAACTCCGGGGAGCCGATGTGGTTCAGTGGTTGAGTGCCGGCTTATCACATACGAGGTCCTGGGTTCAATCCCTGGCCCTGGTACCTCAAAAAAATATTTATCTTTGTCAGATAATTCCAACGTGTCTGTCATCTCTTGATTGTCTTTTTTTCATTCAGTTTGAGATCTTCCTTGTTTGGGGATTGACTAGTAATTTTCAATTGAAATCTAGACAATTTTGGCATTACATGATGGCACTCTGAATCTTATTTAAACTGTCTTTCAGCTGTTTTTCTGTTTTGTTTGTTTTTGTTTTGTTTTGACATTGCTCCAGCAGGGGAAGGGGGAGTGTCACCTCATTGATGCCATTTGGAAGTAGAAGTCCGGGATCCCCCCTTGGCCTCACTGACACCTGAGGGTGAAGGCATTCCATATTGCTGGGCCAGGGTGGATGTTTGATTCCCCTCTGGTCTCCACCAACACCACTGTGGGGTTGTCTCCATAACCACTGGGCGATGGTGAAAGTCCTCACTTTCCCTCTGATACTGCCCCAGTGGGAGGTGGTGGGGTGCCTCGTTACTGCTGAGTGGGAGAGAAATCCAGGCTCCCTGAGTGGTCCCTATTAACTCTGTGGCAGGGATGGAGGGTGGAGCTCGTTATTGGCCAGTGAGGATGAGTCTAGGCTCCCTACTTTTCTTTTTTTTTTTTTTAAACATACAAATTTAACTTTATTTCATCATTGTCATTTAAAGCTTGATTTTATAAAACACAAAAAGACATTTTTAAGAAGTGTTCTGTATCATAAGAAATTAAACAGAAATATCCATGGCTTCATAGGTACAAGTTATATAAATTAGTGAAAGTTTTTTCAACATGGGAACTATACAACTAAATAAATGGCAAAAGGATCTAAAAAAGCAATGCTTCATTTCTGGTATTATTTTAGTTACTTTCAGGATCTAAACAAAGATCCTGAATATACAGATTTCTTTTGCTGTATTTTACATTTAAATATCTCCTTATCTATATCCTGACTTAAGCTACTTGACCAAAATGTATGATTTAGGAAGTCATTCAGCTTAATAGCAAAAGTTTTCTCATCTATAGTTATCACCTTCAAAGGAATGCTGATAAAATCTGCTGGTTCCCTTTTGAACAATGTGCAATATGCTTTTGTGCTAATCTATTTAGCCAAACACATTAATAATGAATACCTTACTCTCCTCTAATTCATGATGTCAGTCCCACGGAAAGTCAAACAGGTACTAAAAAATGGAACAATTATGCACAGTTCAGTGAAGTATAATGTTGGCTTTCCCTATCTAAAAATTAACCAAAGAAATAAAACTTATCAACTAGAGTTGATTTCAGGAAAACCGCATTTCAGAATTACAAGTACATTATTTTTCTCATCTCATCCCTCAGTCACTGACAGGAATTTTGTAGGCCACCATGCTATTTACTTTGTGAATTGTGGTAGTAAATGAACGAAGACGGACTTCCTCAGAATTGGTAATGAACTGTGGTCCTGACTCTTCCCATTTTTCAGGTACAACCAAATCTTTGTCTGTATAAATCAGTAGATCAAATGAACAAGAAACTTCCAGTAGTGGCAGAAATGTTACTGTAGCTGTGATCTGTCTGATTACTGAACGAATTTCATCTTGAATAGCTTTCTGTGACTTCTCTGGGTGCACTTTTAGTTGTTCCACCACATTATTGAGGTATTTTATGAGCTCAGGATCAGTAGTTACAAGCGAGGTGAGTCCATATTTTTGTACTCGTGTAAAGGTTTCAGATGGATATATGCCACGCTGATATAAAATGCTATTGATGCCAAAAGAAAAGAACTCGGCTACAATTTCGGCGCTCCCGCGCAGGGTGATGCCTTGCTCTAGGGAGAGTTGCCGCGCCATGGCCAGGCCCTGGGACGCGCTTTCACCCTGTAAACAGCACCAGCAGCGGCTCCACTACAGTTCCCCGCCACTCATTTCAAAAGTAACGACGCAGCACGCGGAGAAGCCCTCCCTACTTTTCTTAAACCACCTTGTTGGGGGTGTTGGGCCCTTTGTTACAGCCTCTCAAAGGTGTCTCTTTGGCCTTTGCTAGTGTGGCTGGAGACAGGGCCACTGTTTTTCTGTGGCTCATTGGCATTTCTGGAGTATGCTGGCTTCTTTAGCATCGCATCAGGGATACATGAAGCAGAAAGAAAACCCAGTGGACTCAATACTGTGCCTTTCCCCAGGTCTAGATGTCCCTAATCTGGTCTGCCACTTTTCTCCACCTTTCAGAGTTTTCTTGTGCTTTTTTATATATAAAATATTCAGGATTTTTAGTGGTACTTAGTGACAGAAAAAGAAGGTAAACATTTCAAATTTAACTCTGCTTTCTGTGCCTAGGTTGGGGCAAACACTATGGATAATCCTTTGTTGAAGTACAGTGCAAAGGATTACTTCTTTAAAGCAGCCCTCTGCCACTTCATAGTAGATGAGTTAAATGCCAAGGTAAGAAGTCCTTCAGGACTGGTTTTCTGATATGTTTTACTTGTGAGAATAGTACTCAGTTACTCTGTCTTTCTTGATATCATTTTATATATGGGTGTCAGTAGCAAGACTAAACTAGGTCTAAAAATAGTAGTAGTCTGAGATACGTATCCTGGCTGTAATCTATAACAACTGTTGAAGCTGTGCTCTTAAAATTCCCTGGCAGCCAAGTTTCCTTTAGTAGTTTTGCTTTAAAGAAATTGGTGGGCTAAAAGGAAAAGAAGTAGAATAGCCTGTTTTTTAAAATTCTGAAATTCTTTATTTCCTTCCAAAATAAATCACATCTCTTGGAATTAAATGCTGACTTGAGTAAGCAGACTTTCTCCCAAATCACCTTTCAGTTGTTTGAAAAGACATGGCCTTGATGCTCTGATTAGCTTGAGGATATTCTCCTATAAGTTATGTAGACTTGAACCTCTATTATAAAAATTTGAGGGGAGCAGATGTGGCTCAGGGGTTGAGTGCCTGCTTCCCATGTACGAGGTCCTGGGTTCAACCTCCTAAAAAAAAAAAAACAGCAAACTTATTTTTTTTTTGGAACCAGCCCTGACTGACTTAAATTCTTGGCAACACACTTATACACTGGCCTCCTGTCTAGGTGCCTTCTGCCCAGATAGTCGGTTCCCCCCTTATTGGCCAGAGTGTTGTTTTAGCATCCTGTTACCTCCCTTCCCTTCTCCATACCCTTCAGGGTCTCCCCTTTGTACTTGGAGTAAAACCTGACCTCCTTGGCCTGGCCTGGCAAGTAAGCTACTTTCTTTTGCTCATTGTATGCAGTCACCTGAGCCACCTCTCTGTTTCTCCAACACTCCAGGTTCATTTCCACCTCAGCCTTTGCACCTCTCACCTTCTCGTTTCCTCAAATTTTCCTGTGACTTTGTTCCCTCACTTTGGTCAAGTTTCTGCTCAGATTTCTTCTTCTTCTAGAGGCTTCTCTTCACCCACCATACTCCTGCACACTCACTGGTTCTGGGAAAAAGAAAATGCTAGAGTGTTTCCCACTCAGTAGCTGTCACTCATACACACAGCCTCCCCTACAGGATCCTTTCTTGTTTTCTCACAGCCCTTGTCAACCTGACATTGAACTATGTATGCGTTTGTTTACCCCCATCCATTTAGAATACAAGGTTGTGAGGGCAAGGCTTGCCTGCTTGGTTACTAAGGTACCTCCTAGAAAGTGCCTGGCATGTAGTTGGAGCCCAAAACATATTTGCTTAATGGATTAATGAATGTTGTGTAAACCCTGACATTAAAAAAAAAAAAAAAAAAATCACAGTGCTTTAAGGGCATGTTTTTCTGAACCTGCCCTCTTATGCATGTGTTAAAAGGATGGATTACAATTAGATCATCTCTCTGCATTATCCCCTTAGACCCGCCCATGTATCCTCCTGGAGTTGGGCAGCAGGTTTTTTTGGTCATTGTTTTGGATTTTTGGTTGGTTGGTTGGTTGGTTTTCTGCTTAAGAGGTTTGAACAGTGTCTACTTAGTGTACAGACCTTGAATCCATATGTTTTCCTGATAAAACCATTTAGAACCATACTTGGCAAGAGAATTGATGTCTTTTGCTATAGATCGTTAGCATGTGACCATGGTATTGTATGATAGTCTTGACTTCTTAAGTAAGGGACTTTATCACAGTTTAGACCACAGCTAAGCACTAGAGCAAGGTTGTTTCCCATTTGACGGCATTCACCCTGAGTGGTGAGGTGAGCTGTTTCTCCAGCTACTCTCTCCTCATGGGGTTTTGGGGTGGAACAAAGATTGGGAAGAAGTTGAGAGGCGAAGCAAAAGCTGGGAGATAAGAGGCATACATTTGGGCAGCCTTGATGGTTGTCAGTGTCTGTTTAGAGTTGAAAGAGCAGAATTAAAGCCACTAAGAAAAATGTTCTTCCTGCCAATCTCTGGTAGTGATCTAAGTGTAATTTATTTGGAATCTGGACAGTGTAGGAATTGCTTTTCCATTTATTGGATGAAACAGAGACATCTTGTCTGGAAGTGTTTATGAATTAGATTTGGTTTCCATTGTCTTCTCTACTGCTACTTAAAAAAATTGGTTTAGCAATATATTCTTAATTGAAATTGAAAATTTAAAATAAATAGGTTTCATATGTTGATTTGAATTGAGTTTAACAGCATGCTTCTTAAACACTTAAATAGGATGTAGATAAATCTTTTTGAAGTTATTAAAATGTTGATACTTGTTTTCTGCTTCCAGAAAGTCTAACATTAACAAGTATTTTTTCTCTCTCTCAGCTTGCTCTTGAGAAATATGAAGAAATGTTTCCAGCGTTTACTGATTCAAGAGAATGTAAATTATTGAAAGTAAGTCATAATAGAACTTTGACAGGAAAAAGCCTTTGCTGTCAAATAACAACACCCAGCTGGGATGGGTAATAAGAGAAATTTTAATTCTGTGAAGACCACTACTTGAGGGGACCTGTATTTTCTTGCTTTTCAGTTATGACCTTTAGCTGCCATTAGAATCAGGGATATAAGCATTGTGTTCTGGCACAGACAGTTCAGAAACATTGATACAAACAAAACCTGGGTCTCTGGCTTGGGTTAATTCTTGACTGGTATGTGAATATTTCCCCAAATTATTTGGCAACATCACTTAATGTGATACCAAGGCGGCTGTTTGTGGGTTAAAAGTATCTATTAGTAGATGAGACTTTTCAGCCTACCAAAGTAATTTTTCCATATTTTTTTGTTACCAGAAACTTCTAGAAGCTCATGAAGAGCAGAACAGTGAAGCTTATACTGAAGCAGTAAGTTATTTCTTTAGGATATATAGTATATTCTATGAAGGTTTAGGTTACTGAAAGTTATATTCCTTCTCACTGGACAAATTATGAACATTTACTTTCACATTGTTCCAGCTTTTATATAGTTGTATTTTCCAAATGTCATTTTTTAAATATATCCCACAAATCTTTAAAATTAGTTCCATTAGCCATTAGAGTATTCTGAAATCCAAGGTGCATTTAGCACTACTTCTTGGCTTAGGCTCAAAACTAATTTAACTGTGAGGCTAGTTCAAAAGTGAAATATATAGTGTTGTAATTTGTTATTTCAATGTTTTCTTTGGAAAATAATCTGATCTATAAATAACTGTAAAGTTAAATTAGTTAAAATACAAGTTTACATATAAAAATTAAGCAGTGGGAGTTTTGCAGTATCTAGGAATAGAAGATTTCTGTCTTTTTACTATCTTTTTTGTTTTCCCACCTTAAGCCATCTTATGTTTAGAATCAAGCACATTTCTCAATTTTCTCCATTAATATGTTAATCTCTGAAGAGAGATCTTTGAAGAGAGTGGAAAGGAATGTTTTACTATTTTCTTTTGCTACAAAACCATTTTCATACTGTCGAAGTTTCATTTTTGGTAATATATTGAAATGCATTAATAGAATTCTGCTTTTGCACATCTTAATTTTGCCAATAAGTTTTTCCATGTTAGATGAATACTAGAGCACTATTAATTTTCCAAGTTCCCTTCTAATTCCTATATCGAAATTCCATGATCTCATCTAATTTCCTTTGTCACATTAAATGCACTCATCTAATTTATGAAAGTTGTTAAGAATTGTTGCCTTGAGCATGTTAGCATACAGAACCACATAAAAAGTGCAGGAATTTGTCAGCACCATTAGAATATTCACAGGATAATGAAAAAATGAATTATTTTTAATGAATAAGATATAAATGGAAATGAACATGAAGAAAGTTGGTTGGATTATCCCTATAAATGCTAAAACTTGTTGGGGCACTATTGTTTTGTGTTTTTATTATATTTCCATGGAATAATTCTTGTTCATCTCGCCTTAAACTAGGTAAAGGAATTTGATTCAATATCTCGCTTGGATCAGTGGCTTACTACCATGTTGCTTCGGATCAAAAAGTCCATCCAAGGGGATGGAGAAGGAGATGGAGACCTAAAATGAAATGTTTATATTTTTGTGGCATGCAGCTAACTCCTCTTTATTTTTTACTTAGGGCCAAGTGATCTTGATGGGATGCCCATTTCATGGCTTACTTTTGTTGCATATGAACCAGATGACCTGTGTATTGTTTAAACACACCGTATTGTTCGGGTAAAATGGATGAGTGGGAGGCCCCTGTTCATGTATGTATGATGGGCTAATTCACACTTGTCAGAATCCCCAGAGTTTTCTCAGAAACACTTCCTAATCTATCCCTATTATTTTGATATTGACAGAGCCCATTTTCAATCTTGCTATATGTTTTTATGTCCTTTTTCTTGGGCTTGAGTACCCAACCCAGTTCCAGTACATGCCTTGCATATTCTCTGTACCTTGGCATCTAGATGTATTCTCTAAATGTGTATATTAAGTTTGGAATGGTTCTAAGGAATGAGTTTAGAAGTTTCTCCATTAGAAATTATGTTTTCATTATCCTATGACTATTTTGATGGTGCTAGTGACAAGTTCCCTTGCTTTTATATGGTTGTGTGTGCTAACATGTACATGGTAACAGTTCAGAACAGCCTGGGTCTGCTGGCATCACTGACATTGTGAAGGGGGAGCTTCCTGGCAGAGCTTGCTTTCATACTTGGATGAATGTTGAGGTGAAATTGACAGCTTCTTCTTTATGCACACATATTCCTAAAATTTATGAAATCCCTTTCTTTTATATTTATATAAAGGTATTTTAATTGGCACATACTTCTTTTTAATTTTTATGTACTTTCCCACATTGAGGTGGTATCTAATGTGCCACAGTCATTTGGCCAGGTGGGTGGATGATCTAAGCTAATGCTTGAGAGTAAATTTTGCCCATTTATTGAACATGCTGGGTGAGACGGGGTAAGTCTGGCTCAGGGGGTTACCCTATGCCACATTGGGCAAGAACCTTCAACTTGCTTCTAAGGGGACATTTTTCTCTTAGCTGATGGAATTATTTTAGTTTGTGTGTTTGAACTCTGTCCTGATCCTTTAAATATTGTGTGCTCTCTTGATTCATGAACTTGATATCCTCCCCATTGTGTTATATGCAGATACTGTACTTTAGATAATGGTCTTTTTTCCCTGAATTACCTCTGCACATATTTTCGTGTTTAAATGTGTTGTGCTTAGTTTGCATTTGTTACAAGATATAATCCATTGTTCTTTGAAAATTATGCTGCTGTCATTTATGATGGATAATGACATTCCCCATTTTATGTCAGATAATAACTAGTATTTGAATGGTGTTTTTATTTTTGGTAGGATTTTGTTGGGCAGAGGTCAAATGGGTGTGCCCAGGCCAAAGGCAGAGGCTAGGGGAAAGGTTTGAGAAATGGTAGGAGAAAGGAGAAGGAAACAGGAAATGAAGTTGAAAAGGGCTGACTGAAGCCAGATTGTGGCAGTTCCCCACCAGAGGCCTGAGGGGCTTTTCTGGCCATTCTTCTGGTGGGGATATGTGTGTGCAAGGCAGCTGGTGGAGCGGGAAACTCAGTGATGTCATAGCGTCAGGTAGGGGTAGAAGGAATGAACCGGAGACATGGATGCTCTGGCCGTGGGCCCTGGAGCCCAATGAAGGGAACTTTGGGATTCCTTCCTTACTAAAGGTATAGGATTCTTAAATGAAAGCTGATTATCAGTTAAGGGAAACTCTGGAGTGGAGCCCAGTGGGAACTGCTTCCCTTCCTCTTGGAATCCCTTCGGAAAAGTGATCAGAGAGAAAAGTACGTTCTTGTTGCTGTTCCTAATATAATCTAAAACCATCCAAATGCACTTCTGTGAAAATGATGCGTGGAGAGTGGTTTTGTCGCTTGTATCATGTGGCTTTAAGTGTGTTACATTTGGAGAGCATTAAACAGTAGCCAGCCAGTATGCTAGATAATTTACAAGGTTTATTTCTACTTGTTAAAGAGTCTTCTCATCTCACTACTTAAAGTAAAAACCAAATGATCCCTTTTTAGACAATTCTGTTTAGCTTTCATCATATTCTAACAGACCTCTGTCTAATGGTAAGGCTTTTAAATATATTATTTGTAAAATTTTGTCCTGTACTTCAGACTTACTGTTTGTGTTGAAATAAACCCTGGAATCAGTGCCTAGGTTAGGAATTAATATTTATTTTTAATGATTTCACATGAAAAGAATAAAAATAATTACAGACTCAAACAGACCTGCCAAAAGGTAAAAGGGGGATGAGAGGAAAAAGGCCAGGGAGCAGTATTCCAGCTTATTTCCTTTGAATGTCCATTGACACTGGTTTCGTTCAAGATGCATATGAATTAAGTTTTCAGAATTTATAGAATGTTATTTTATGAGCAAAAAGTAATGGTTATGTTACAGTTAGCATATTGTAGCAAGTCTGAAGTTAGTTCATAAAGTTAAAATTTCTTACAGAAAAGCTTTGCTTTTTGTGGCAACATTTTTATAGTTCATATTCCTTGAGTTTTTTATTTAACAATATAAAAACAGTATTTTTGCAGTTGTGACCTTGTGTGGTGGTGTCACTATAACAAAGTATATGCACTAGCCTTTGCGCAGTTATTGTGTCCTCTGGTATCATGCATTTAAACTGTCTGGATGCAAACCTTTGTGACTTTCTTTTGAGGATTTGGCAGCCTAGCATGTCACCTGTAACCTACCCGCCTGTGGTATGAACTACAATTACAGCAGGGTTCCTGCCTCGTGAACTACCAAGCTGATCACTGCTGGTATTCACCTCCCTAACTAACCATGTAAACACAATAAATGTACCTTAGCAGAAAGAGTATGTATGTTTTATGTGAACCTGTACAGTAAATAAAGTGGAAATTATGAGTAATATTTGTACCAGTCTTTACTAGCTAAATTTATACAGCTCAAGGAGCTTCCTTTCCTTGAGGTTGTTCCTATTAAGTTTAAGGCAATGTGCATTAATTTTCTGGGCTATTTGAATACCCATTGAAAAATCAGTTTTACCAAATTAAAACCACAATCACTTGATAGAAGTTAGGGCCCTGTAACCCTGTTTTGCAGGTATTTTGGGCTTATGAAGAAAACCATGGTTACAGTCTGTGATGGAGTCCACTAAATTTGCATAAATGCTGTGTTAACCTCACATTCTCACCCCTTCCTGCTGCCCCATTAGAGAATCTTGCTTGAATTATTTAGGCTCTACAGTCACTTGCAATGTTAAAGGAGTGGTTCCTGAATGACTGTTAGATGATGGGCAGGCCAGGAACTATTTTGGCTATTTTGGCAACATGAACAGTTTTCATTTTGCAGATGTTTATATAGGGATGGCAGGTGTTCTTGGGGAGAGGGGGAAGCCCACTGGCCACTTAGTCCTGAAGCTCTGAGGGAGGAAGAGGACCCCAGTGTGGTGGTAGTGCAGGCTGCTTTATCTTGTTATAGAACAGTGATTTAGGGTCCTACAAGTACATTCATGGTGACTTAGAACAATTCAAAGTGAATTTTTAAAAATGAATGGTAGGATAGGCCATCATATTAGGAATTCTCTTGAGAAGTTGTTGATTACTCAGAGTTAGTCTGTCATTCAAATTTCTCTTCTTGGAAGAGTTTCCTAACAGAAATAATCCACCATGGTGGTTTAAAAACATGGTCTTGCCAGCTTTGATCACAATCCCTTTACAGATTGGCAGTTAAGCGGGTGGCTCAGTTAGGACAGCATGGCTAGGTGATCCTCTGGCTCATTATTTGTAACATGCTCAGTTCCCTCCAGGCTCTAATGGCCCCTCTGAAATCACATCTGCCCTGTCCAGTTCATAGATGAAAATGGCACTCAACCAAAATGATGTCGGTATTTCCAGGTGGCATGAACACCACTAACTGGGCAAGCATTCATTTGGTTTCAAAAAGAGTTGGGGGGACTGGGAAGCGGCTTTGGCTCAATCAGTGGGGCTCCCGTTTACCATGTGGGGGGCCCCGGGTTCGGTTCCTGGGGCCTCCTGGTGGGGGCAGGCCCGCCCGCACGGCGTGGTTGGCTGACCCAGCGAGCACAGGCAGCAGGGGGGGGATGAATGAATAAATAAATAAAATCTTTAAAAAAAAAAAAAAAAAACAAAAAGAGTTGGGGGAAGCGGCTGTGGCTCGGTCAGTAGGGCTCCCGTTTGCCATGTGGGGGGCCCCGGGTTCGGTTCCCGGGGCCTCCTGGTGAGGACAGGCCCGCCCACATGACGTGGTTGGCTGACCCAGCGAGCGCAGGCAGCAGGGGGGAGATAAATGAATGAATAAATAAAATAGTCTTTAGAAAAAAAAAAAAAAAAAAAGAGTTAGAACTCCCTGGTGTGACAAGATTTAACTAGTACCAGGTTAGAATTAAATTATAATTTACACTTAAATTAGTTGGTTTGGATAATCACCTACAGCAAAACTACATTTTTTTTCAAACTGTACAGTAAAAATTTTGGTTAAAACCAAAGGCAGCAGAGCTCTTTGGCATTTGGGCCAAGAGTATTCCACACAAATAGCTGGAAGTCACCAATTTGGCTCCTAAACATCCTTTATTGATGCTCCGGGAGAAGCAATGTACCACCATACTCCTCCTAGGGGAGGCTTTGGGACTGTTGCATTCAGTGTGTGGCCTCACTTAAAATCCAGGTAACTATTTGGGAAAAAGGAAATAGGGGGGGATGCCCCCACTCTCTTAATAGAGCGTTTTCTGCAGGATTTCTGGATTTCCTTTTGTCAGGGACAGCGATGCATATAAAGGAGTCTGATACATAATATGGAGAAATTGGCAGGGTGCCATTAACATTTATATACTCACAATATCAAACTGTACACAATATTTCTATGTAAGATGTCAGTTTTATTCATCATGGGTCCTTCATGTCTAAAAAATAAATGTGGAATCCATATAGTTAAAAGGAATATATATTTAAATATATTAATCTTCGGAAAATACTAAATAAAGACTTAGAAGTCCTGATTTTCAAATGTATTCATTTATATAACTAAGCAAATTATGCTTCTCTCAATTAAAAATTTTATTTCTCCAGATCCTAAATTCTAATAATGGAAACAAACTCAGAACTACAAAACATTTTTACAAAGCAAACATTTATTAACACATTAAACAGTTTTTTGTAGAACTTCTAAAGAAATTCAAGAAAAAATTTTAGTAGGTAACAAAATAATCTATTATTTAAATTCCTTCTCATCAAGATGACTTTATTTCATGAAATAGTACATCAGCTGGACAGGTTCATTCTCCTTTTACCAAGAGTAAAATAAAATGGTTGTGTGATGGTTACTATTTTCTGTTCTGTAAACATAACTTATAGGATATAATGACATTTTCGTAATTGAATTTGAAAGTAATTTGGGACTACTGTCTTCCAGAGCAGGTGTAAAACCATGTTATCAGCACCTGAAACAGCTTGTAGTGGCTTCAATATTTACTTTAACATATTTTATGCATATTTTAGCATAAGTTAAAATATGCTTAGGAAAAACGTCTCCCCTCATTGGTTTCTGGCAAAATACAGGTATGTCTTCATTCAACATGGATAAAGGACCTTCCTCTTAAAAAATGAAACTTCACAGCAAGCTTAATAAATTAGAAAGTAGGAAACAAAAGCAACTAGTGAGCAAAAGAACTCTAGTCCTTCACCTCTCTTTAAATTAATGTTTAAGTAGCCCTTCACAAGCATGTGTCAAAATACCAAAGTTACAGAAACCAACAATCAGTCTTGGCAAATACAGCAGAATTATCTTTTCACTGTGAATTCATTTAAGCAAAATTAAGTTCAGCAAGAGACAGCCAAAGGGGCACTGGAGACAAAAGTTACTAGTTGTTCATAGTCATTCTTAAGATGCAAAGACCAGTGGTCCCTTCTGTCTTATTCACACATGCCCCCGAGGAAATGTGGCAATTTTTTGCCTGTCTCAATCTTTTTATGTGGACATGAGAAAGTCTAAGATTCTGAAAATTACAGAAATTAAGCCAGGAAAACCTGGAAAAAATACTAATACTCTGTGCTCCAAGATCTGCCATAATCACCTCATTCTGCTACTTGTGAATAAAACGACACAGCTTTCAAATGTTCCTAAAGCCTCTTGCTTAATTTTTCACACCTCTTTGCAAAAAATACACTTTTGCCGCTAGAATCTTTGGTAGGACAGTCTTTACCTAATGAGATTTTTAGGAATGAAACCAAATTGCCACATCTTATTTCAAAGGTTGATTTGATGACAAATCTCCTAAGTTGCACATAGACTGTGAGTAGAGGTTATATTGAGCTATTTTGCAAGTCTTCAATTTGCCATTCCTTTTTTAGTGCCTAAAACTAGTAGAAAAAAGGAATGCAGTAACCCATTTCTTCAGTCCCATTTGAGAGACTTTGGAGCAGATCTGATTTGCCTCAACCTGACAGGGGGAAACCTATAAATGCATGTCCCCAGTTTCCTTTCAGCCTGGACTCAGACTTGCGAGAGAAAAAAAAAGTATCAGAGAAACCCACATGGAAGGATAAGGCAGGGTGAGAGACCAAGGAGACCATTAACAGCAAGCTGGACCAGTGCTTTGTACTCCACAGTTAAATCAAGCAGTTGTCCAAACTTCTTAGATATCAAGATAAGCATGAGAATAATAAATGAGTACAACCCACTCCAGAATTAGGTGCAGTTATGTTAACTGCCTCATTTGTTGATAAAAGGGTAGCTGAGATCATGCACATCAGGACTTTTAAGGGAAAGCTTTAAAAATTCTTTGATAAAGACGTGCAAGTTAGCAGAAATTCAGAAAAGCTGTGGAAACCATTCTTGCCCACATCTCTGCCCATAGACAATTCCTGTTCCTAGTCACCGGCATCACCTTGAATATGATTGTAACACACTCAAAAGACTTGCAGAATGGGATGGGACCTGGTTGGCACATAACTTCCACCTCTTATTCCATGTTGGTCAGAGAGTGAAGTTGGGGTGTCGGGTCTGTCTGTGGTGTCAGTTCACTGAGGTCACCAAGGGTGGTGGCGAGCAGAGTGTCCTGGGGCCCCACGGAGTCATCTGGCTTGCAGGCCCCATCTGCAGAACTGTTCTCTCTCACAGTTGGTATGCTACCTTGAACTGGGGCCAGGCTATGAAAGTGGCCATTTTCTGTGAAGGACAGCAATTTATCCGTAAGTCTAGGTGATGCATACTCTTCATCAGGCTGTTCAGTCTTGTGGCCCTCTTCATTCTTAGGTGAGCCATCTACAATAACAAGGAAAGACTTCCATGGAGTATTCTTATCATGTATCTACAAATCAAACACAAACAAAAGTCACTCAATGTGTCAAGGTCATCTCCCCATTCACAGAGGCCTATTAACGTGCACTTTTTAAACAATAGTAACAAATTTGATTTCTACTACTGCACAACCCCTTTCCCTAATTGTCAGGTGTCCCTCTTTTACCACCATCCCTGCTAGAAAGTATTTATCATGGATTGGACTTTCCTTGTGACTTGGTTCTTCATTCTCCCTGTGAATGTTCTCACTGCAGAGAAAATGCCTGTTGACTTCTACAACCACCTTATGGAATGATGACAGAGTCCTTTCTATTTATGACTACCCATTAATAAAGACTTCCAAAACAAAGCTGACTGCTGCTTACTGAGGTGTGCCGCCGTAGAGTGGACTTGTCTGTGAAGGTGCGCCCACACGCATTACACATGAACGGCTTCTCGCCTGTATGGATGCGATGGTGGCGCTGGAGGGCGTTGAGCTGGGTGAACTGCTTACCACATTGGTCACAACAATAGGGGCGTTCCCCTGAGATAGGAAGAGAAGAAAATTAACTGGTGGATCTCTTTAGCCTACGTAGTTAATTCTGAAAACACTTGGGAATAATGCTGTTTGCAAACCACTGGCAAAGCTTCCGTATTCCACTCTGAGGATGGCTATCTTGGGTATGACTCAAGGGCCAGCTTAAAGAGGTTCAAATCTGCTACCCCTCTAAGACCAAGAATATATGGCCTACTGGAAAGAGGACCAAAATCCAGACCTGCTGCTGGTATTACATCTATAGAAATTACCACCTCTTCCACAGTAAGGGAGTAATTCTTAAAGCTAATGTCTAAATTGTTATCCCTAATTCCAACCTGAAAATATGAAAAGGTTCACATGTCCACATCCATTTAAAATCCCTACCCCCTGTAAACTGTCCTCAATAAAAACTCCAAGTAGCAAAGGGACTTGGTTGTCTTCCATTGCACACATAGATCATCCTACTTTTCAATTTCTCATAACCAGAAATTAGAACCTCAAAAGTAATTTTTTTAAAAAGTGCTATTATACAAAATTTGGCCAAAGTTCTTATTATTTCCAAATAATTTTCTAATAAATTTAAAACCTTTGGTATAATTTTTTCCCTTGCAACCTGAACTCCCTTCTCTGGTGATAATCCAGCCTCACCTGTGTGGACTTTAATATGCTGATAAAGAGAGTTCCGCTGGGCAAAAGTCCTGAAACAAACTTCACATTTAAAGGGTTTGGATCCAGTATGGATTCTATTGTGATGTTTTAAATATTCCTTAGAAGCAAAACTCTTGCCACATGTTTCACACATAAAAGGTCTTTCACCTACATGAAAAAAAACAACATAAAAAGTTAGAAACAACACAGGCACTGAAAACACAAGGGAAGAGTAGGTTCACACTCTTAAAACACCCTACGTGGATTCCTCCAAAGTGTCCTGGTGGACTGCAGGTTACAGCTTCTGGCTAAAACTATCATAAAACCCATATTTCTGTAAGCTGCTTGCTATTTGCTGAAAAGTCGGTGTGAAATCTTGGGAAGTCTCAAGAAAAGATTTCATTGGACTAAAAGAGGTCTCATTCAGTCAGCATTCCATTTTGGAAACTTAATCATTCCAAACAAGAAAATCATTTTACTACATCTGTTTGGAGGAACTGCTGGATTATCTACAAAGAAGCTCTTCGGTGGATCTTTATAAGAGTAAAAAACCCCTCTTGAAAGGAGAGGCAGTTTACAATGGCTATATATGTTTATTCTAGAGTAGCAACCCGTCAACTTGACTGCAAGACAAAAAGGAATTTTAATAGCATCTCACTTTTTGTAGTTTGAGCCCTTCAGTCCCACAAATCAGTCTCATTTAATTTTCAGATGTGCCCTTGAAGTCAAAAACATCAAAATAATCAAATCTAAATGCATTAATATTCTCATCAAATGACCAATTCTGACTTAAACTTCACTGCGACCTGCTCTTGCCCCAACCCCCAAGCTTCCAGGACACATCAACTCTGCTCATTTTGCAGTCTAGTAATTCAGGTCAATAGATACCTGATCTCTGTCTCGACTGCACTGGAACTTGATATTCATAGGCTTAGGAGTAAAAATCAAGAATGCAAGCAAGGGAGGAAGAACTAGATTAGTATAATCATTGGAGTACACAAGTTTGGCTACAGAAGGTTCTGGACCTCAGGGTTACTGTGTTGACTCAGAATAGAGCCAACTTATTTTTCTCTCACATAATAAAATCATACCACAAGAATTTTGGAAAAGAGAAATGAGATAATCCCACCACCTTAATACATCATATAACTATTTTCTAGACTTACATGAAGGTTTTTAAATATAATTGGGATCAGTTGTATGCATAATTGTGCATTTTTCAATTCCACATCCTACACAAGTGTTTTCATACAGTTCAGAGCCATTACTCCAGATAGCTGGGTTATAAACCAAGGGGGGTGGATTTACCCAGAATTTACAGAACCACTTCAAGCTTGGACAATTAGATTGTTTCCAACTCTTTGTTATTAAAAATAGCAAGAAGATGGATTACAGCATGTAGCTTTTCCCATATTTTTGAAAATTTCTTTAGGACAGATTCCTGGAAATGGAACTTTTGTTTAAATCTGTAAGAACTGTTTCAGGCCTCTTGATACATAAGACCCACAAAATAACTTTCCACAGGGTCTCTGCTAATTCACACTGCCCCAGGAGTGGAAAGGCTGTTGCCAGGAGCCCATCAGCAGGCACGGGGCATAGGGGGCATGGTTGTTTTCCTCATTTAATAGATAGAAAAGCTGCATCGTGGTTTTAACATGCACCATTTTTGTAGATGCCAACTTGTAAATTAATAAATCGCAGTTTCCTACAGCTAGGAAAGACATTCAATCACAACAGCATGAGTATTTACCTGTGTGACACCTTTTATGATAAATCAGCATGTGGTTCTGAGTGAATCTTGCACCACATTCATCACAGACAAAAGGTTTTTCCCCTGTATGAATTCTGAAAGTACAACATTCAGATGGTAACTTAGGATGTATTTTCAACCTCACTTTGCAATACAATTTCCACTCTAGCCTGCAACAGTAGTTTACTCTGGAGACCTAATGAGAAGGACTGACGTGAAAGACAAAGAGGCCCACAATCTCCATCCCAGAGCAAAGTCCAGTGCTGCACAAAGCCAGACCGACATGCTTCCCCTGGCCCACTGACCTGTGGACCTGCACCTGCTCATGTGCCTTACTGTTTCTGCTGTAAACCACGTGTCACATATTTTATAAAAGGTGAAAGAGCACCATCTAATGTCTGCAAAGCTTTCTCATTCAGAATCATCAGCCACACAAACACCTTAGGAACTACAGCTGACGAAGTACCATATGATCAAAAATCCGACTACTTGCTAATACTTCGTAACCAGTCTAGAGCGAATTGCCCTCGAACACTGAAGAAAACTTGTTTCTGAGAATTGTATGTATTTTAATTTCACAACTGTTGTAAAGTAGCAGTCAACCAGGATTCACTGAATACTTCCTAAGTCAATTATTTGAAATTTAGCATATGTAAAAGAAGACAGTGAACACCATGCTACCTCCCCAAAGACTGACCCAGGTTTGAGGGCAAATCTAGAATAGAGTAATAGAAAACTTAACTGCTTGTCTGGATTTCAGAAGCAAATACTAAGACGTGTCAGGAAACTTATTTAAAACCAGAACGCCATTCTCCTACAGTTCAAAAACAAATCAACAAACAGAAAACATTGTCTGTACTAATTCTGGAGTTTAGACTCACCACTGGCACACTTTCAAGCCTTGAGAACTGAAAGACCAGAAGAGTGTCCTGAAGCCTAAAATGTCATCTCACTGAAGTCTTTAATGGGCTTTTGGGGACCCAGATGGTCACAGAACCCAAGTTCTAAAAGAAGAGTCAGGAAAAGTGAAATCAAGGTTAATTACCAAACCAACTCTTCCTCAAGTGTGGAGGGCACTTTTTACTCTTGTCTCAAGACAAGACCTCTAGGGCCTGGGAGTCTCCATGCCCTCTGCAGATGGCAGAGATGCTCTGTGCTGTCTGCAGGGTTTTGTTCTACCCACGTGTGAAGGTGGAAGGGGTGTCCCCTGAGGCCTGAGACCTGCAGGAACACTGCAGCATTTCCAAAAAGCTCAAGAACCACCTCTCACAGCCTCTTTACCCAGAAAGAGAATTCAAAGATGTCTCAAATCAGCCTTCCAACTTCTAGAGGGAAATAAGTTAAGATGTGAAAAATCTAGACCACACTGGCCCAAATCCTAGCACAACCTCCATTTACTGACCCCTATGTTTCAGGAAAAGAAAATCCCAGTAAGCAAACAAGCCACCTGCAAAGAACCAAATGTTGCACGGGTCTCTGCCATCCCCCAGCCCACTCCAGTGAGCCAACAACCGGCCGTACCTCATGTGGGTCTTGAGCGCTGAGGGCTGAGAGAACCGGGCCTCACACTCAGTGCAGCCGTACGGCTTGTCCCCGGTGTGTGTGCGCTCGTGGAGCCGTAGCGCCGTCTTGGAGCTCAGGCCCTTGCCACACTGCTGGCACTGGTGCCGCTCCCCGCCCCCCTCATGCACCTGCAGCATGTGCCGCTTCACGTCCTTCTTCCTCTTGAACTTCTTTCCGCACAGCTCACATGGGAAGTGACGCTCGCTGCTGTGCACATGGCGCTGGTGGCCCTTGAGGTTGCAGCGGTTGGCGAAGGTCTGGCCGCATGTGTCACAGCGGTAGACCACCTCGGCAGCCACGCCATGGCGGTGCTGGATGTGCTTCAGGAAGCTCTTCTCATACAGAAACGCTTTCTCGCAGGTCGTGCACTGGAAGTTGCTCTTCTTCTTATCCCCCTCCTTGTCCTCTTCTTCCTCTTCCTCCTCTTCCCCTGCCTTTTGCAGTACTTTGTCCAACCCAACACCGGCAGTGCCCTCCTCATTTTTGGGATTTGCATTTTTCATAACTGGCTCCACCTCTGTTCCCGCGTTGTCTGGACTTCGGTCCTGGGGACACTTGTATTCCCCCATGTCATCCTCAGCACTCTTCTGCTGCTCTCGGAGTCTTCTTGTATATTTCTTTTTAGGGATTTCCACAAACACCTTTCTTCCAGCCAGTCTTCCACTGGCTCGCCTGATTTTAGGGTAGAGAGGCTTAACTACATCTTTTTTCTTGTCAGCTTTCTCCTTGGACTTCCTCGGCAGAGCTGGCAACATGCCATTGCTGATTCTCTCTACTGGGTACTCTGAGGACTCTAAAAGGCCATTGGAATGAGGCCCATCCACAGCTGCGCTGGTCCTCAAGTCAGGAACAATGTTGACTTGGGAGCCACTGTTTGCTTCTGCCTCCTGAGACTCTGAGAAATTCTGCAACTCCAAAAGTACTGATTCTAACATTTGTTTCTTTAATTGGAAACAAGTCTCCGATAAGTCCAGGCATTTTAGCTTTTCGGCCATTTCCAACATTCGCTGCACCCGGTCTTCTTCCACCTGTACCTTGGCTGTGTAGACAAACTCAAGAAAAGAAGCAAAGTCAACAACTTGCACTTCATTTAGATAGACATTAGTCCTGGTGCCATCCACAGTTTTCTCATTAAGGAACATTTCCTTGAAGAACTTGCTAGTGGCAGCCAGCACGGCTTTATGGGCCATAAATTCTTCCCGGACACCCTGGTATTCCACGCTGACAGTCACATCACACAGGTGACCAAGAAGACGGAGCTGATGCATTTCATTCAAAAGGTTCAATGGTGAGGATTTGGATTCCAGCAGAACTGCACCACTTTCCATCTTTCTGCTTTCTAGAAATAGCTTTGAAACAAAAACAAGAATTACTGCATGTATGAGCAACACCTGAAGTAAAAGGACTAAAATTAGGATTATTTCAGTTCTTCAGAGGATACAAATTAACGACTTGACATTCCTCGGGAAAAAACTCAAATCACATTTCACTTCCTAGGACAGCTTTCTGAAGAGAAGTCCTGGATACATATTTATAAGATAATGCTTGCATGAACAAACAGAATATTACTAAGATTTCCCCCTAATGATATACATAAATGATAAGTGAATCATGACTTCATTATGATTAACAAAATATATTAAAGCAGTAATTTGCTTATCAAAGTAATTTTTCTAATATGCTTTCAGACATAGACCCCCAAAACTGTTAACAGACTTGATGGCAACAATATGTGGTTCTCTGGTTTGGAACCAGATATTCCCAATGAAATGCTTGGCCGCCACTGGCTGGGAGCAAACCTTAGAGAATCCAGGTCTCCCTCTGAAAACTACAACCCAAATGAATAACTTTCCATGAGAAAAACTTCCTAGAAAAGTAGTCCACAATCGATAGCCATTTCCAACACCCCTAAACACCTCATAATCAAATTATTACTCTACTGAAATAATCTAAGTTCCCAGAAGGCTAGGTGCCTACATACAGTGCTTGTGGCACTGCCCGTGCCTTGTTGGCCAGGTGTTACTAGCTTCTCGGGCACCAGGTGCTTTTATGAACCCCACTTCACAGATGAGGAACTAACAGGAACTCAGTAAGTGGTGAAGCTGGGGCTTGACCCTGGGCCTGGTGCAACCCTCTGGACTCACACTGAAACCACTCAACACACTCCTCACCTCGGCCTTCTCAAACCCCTGGATCTTTCAACAGCAGTTGGCACTGCAGATTTCACCCGTCACCCCCTTAGAAGTCTCTCCTTGGCTTCTATGATACTACACCATCTTGGGCCATTTCTTCTACTCTGCTAGCTGCACTCTCTTCTCACACTCCCTGAATGTCTATCTGGCTTTCTCCTCAAGGTTCAAGCCCAACATTCTGCTCTGAAATCTGCCCTCCTCTTCCAAGTTCACTTTTGACTCCTAAACCTCTACCCTTCCACAGTACCCACTTTCCTTTTAACCCCTTTCAGCCATATCTTAGATGTCACCTCAAACTCAACATGTCTAGAGTAGAACTTAACATGGTCTTATCTGAAAAGCAAGTCCCACCAGCTCTTGGTACCTGGGGCTACAGCTGGCTCCCCACACTACCCCACCCCCAATATGATAAACAAGGGAAAGGTGACTGTCTTCAGTGCCATCACTGCAAACAACACAAGAGGCTTGAGGAATGTCACCTGAGGGAAACTACAGTAAACTGTGCAAACATACTGACAAAACCTAAAAAAAGGATTTAATTTTTTTGGGGGGGGCGGATTGAGGGAAGGGGTGGGTAGGCCAAAGGAGTATCAATCAATGTTGCCAGCCCACAGCCCCACCCTTGGGAATAATGGCTGCAGATGCCTCTTGGCCTGAGGCCCATACTCACCACCAGCCTTATGACTTCCCCAAACCTCTGCTGACAGTGCACCTCGATCAGATGCAGTGTGACAGGGATCTCTCAAGATAAATCAGTAAAGCGGTTTCTGAGTCCGATTTCCTATATTGTTCGACTATAAGGAGAGACTGCATTGATCATGGCGACAAGAATACTTCCGGCCTGCCTGACAGTTCTATTTCTTATGGCCATGTAATTCACTGGCATTCCAGCCGTTCTGGCAGCCTTGCATCTGCATTAAGGACGGCCATTCCCTCCGAGCAAGGGTTCTTCCTACCCTGCACAGTTCCGGTTCTGAGGACAAGGCAAGGCCAGAGCCAGGGGCCTTCTCCCGAGGACCCCACTCCTCCCCAACCACCTTCCAGAGGCCATTCCACAATCTCTTTTTAATGAGACTGTAATTTCCCGGTTTCTCGGGCTTAAAAACCTCATCACCCCTGCCCTACGTGCAACCAGGCCCCAAGCACGCACAGGCCCCGCGGGCGGCTGGCTCAGCCCCCTCCCATCGCCCGCGCGCGGCCGGGTCTGCCTCCCACCAGGTGCGACCTGCGCCACTGCTCTACCCGCTCTGCCACCCTCACCTCCCCACCCCACACTTCCCAAACAAAATAGACAAACCAAAAGGTCAGGGCTCACTCTTGCAGTAGCCCAAGGTCCACTCTTCAGTTTGACGTCGGCGGCCTTGGAAACCCGTCTCCTGCCTCTCCGACGCGGGCACCCCGCTGTGCCACCCGCGTGGACTCGGCCCACCGGACCCGCCCCGCTCCTCCGGAAAGGCTCCGCTTCTGCGGGAAGGCCTTTGGGCAGGCCCGGCTCCTCCGGGAAGGGCCCCGGGCAGGCCTCGCTCCTCCGAGAAGGACCCGCTCCTCCGGGAAGTCCTCTGGGCAGGGCCCGCTCCTCCGGGAAGGCAGCGCACAGCCGACCCACCGCTTTCCAGGTGCGCGCGCCCACGGCCCCGCAGCCGAGGAAAGCCGGGAGGCGGGGCTGGAGCGCCGTCCTGCCCCCTCACCTCACTGCGGGGCCGCGGCGCTCACCCTAGACCAAGCCAGGGAGCTGCGGGTCCCGCTGGGGCTGCAGCGCGGCCCACGGACGGGCGCAGCCGATTGGCCGCCTCAACCTCGGCCTCACCCCCGGCCGGTCCCGCCCCTACGCGGGCGGAGGAGGGGCTGCGCGCGCACGTCCGGCTGCATGAACCGCTCCGGGATGTTACGTGAGACGCCATTCTTGGGCGTCGCGGCAACGGGCTGGCTGCGTCGATGACGTCACCGCCTCAAGCCAAAGGGCGCCTGCGCAGAAGACGGTGAAGCTGGTGCTGAGGCCGTGCGGGATCCGTAGGCCCCGGCAGTCCCGAAGGGTCAGTGAGCTTTAGGCGCGTGGCGTCTTTCACGTGCATTCTCCCGGCTGCTAGCCTCGCGGAGCTGGCCACTGGCGGGCTCCTGCGCGCCAGCTGAGTCAGCGGATTCTACCTCGGAGATGGGGTGGGCGTAAGACCCAGATCCTAAGCCTTGGGTCACCGTGGCCGCCTGGACAGGAGTCCCCCGTCCCTACAAGTGCAAAAGGATGGGCGCGGCCCGAACGAAGAGCCTCTCGCACATTCTGCAGAAAACCCGTCAGTCGAAAAATTGGATATGCGCAGCCCACGCTTCTTTAGCGGAGAGGCTGGTTTTTCTCTCTGCTCTCTTCCCTGCGTCTGGCGTTTGACCTTGGCACATTTGAGGACCGAAACCACACCTTCCTGTTTTCAGTGCATGGTGTTGTACCAGGAGCCACCTGACCACGCAAATTATTTGTTCAGTTCAGGAACTTGCAGAAAGATTAACAACTCTTTGATGGAAAATATTGACACAATTTAAGCCCTGAGATTTGTTGAATCCTTCAGCGCAAAATCTTCTTGCTGTTTCCACCCATCCTTGCTCAATTCTAATCCCTCTTTCCGTTTTGAAAGACCCTCCATAAATCAGATTTACAGTTCTCTCTAGATTCCATCATGTGTTTCTCTTGGTGTTAGCAGAATGCTCTGGGTTCTGGGCTTCTAGGTTCAGGGCTATGTTGCATAAGAGAATGTAAGGGCACACCATAGGTTCGGCAATGGAGTAAAGAGTTTATTAAAACTAGAAATGTGATAAGGAGACATGAGTTGCAAGGCCGCTGCAGGGTAAGACTCTCACCTGGGGCATCAGGTTAGGCCTTTTTAAAGACCTTTCCTCTGCCACGGTTGTAATGTTGGGGAGGAGCCCCCAGCTGTTGTTCTGATTGCCTTAGGACTCCACTTGTTAGCTCTCAGGGTACCAGTGGGAGGCCTCTTTGGAGTTATCTGGGGCTTCTCTTTGACTCTGGAAAAATTTTCAAATGGGACCTCTTGGCCAGGCTCTCAGTGGGGTCTTTACGGCTTTGTTTTTTTAGTAGCTTTCGTGGCCGTGTTCTCTGCTGGGTCCCTGCTGTTTTCCCTTTTTGTCTATAATATACGAACATAAATATGGGGGTGATAAGTCAGTCTTTTCTTGTGGGTTTCTTTTCTTGTGGGTTTCTTCTGATTCTAAGCTCAGAAAATACTTCCCTTTCTAAAAGTTTAAAAATATTCAATTCTCGTTTTTTTCTAGCTTTATTATGGTTTGATTTTTTTAAATACTTAACACCTGAATTCCTCTGGGATTTATTTTAATATATTGTATAGTAAAAGGTGATTTTTCTCCCAAATTATTAACCGATCATACCCAAATAGCTTAAGAAATATTCCTTCAATTCTTCAATGATTTTTTATTCCTCTCATCAATTGTTAGAAATCTACCCTGTTCCTGGGCACCAGGTGCTCTCTATGCTACTCCAATCATTGGTTGAAACATGTTGCTCTTTACATATGTGTATCCCATACTTGTTTTTTTTTTTTCCCTTTTAGGAAGTACTGGGGATTGAACCCAACACCTTGTACATGCGAAGCAGGTACTCAACCACTGAGCTACACCTGCTCTGCTATCCCATGCTTTTTCTTTTTTTTTTCTTTTTTTTATTTTACCGGGAGGTCCCGGGGATTGAACTCAGGTCCCTCCATATGGCAGACGGACGCCCAACCATTTGAGCCACATCCGCCCCACTTTTTCTTTTTTTAAGATTTATTTATTTCTCCCCACCCCTTGTTGTTTTTCACTTGCTGTGTCTGTTCATCTTCCTTGTTTCTTTAGGAGGCCCTGGGAGCCGAACCCAGGACGTCTGATGTGGGAGGGAGGTGCGTAATCACTTGAGGTACCTTCACTCTCTGCTTTGTTGTGTGTCTCGTTATGTTTTTTCCTCCCCACATCTCTTGTTGCATCATCTTGTTGCGTCAGCTTGCCATGCCTGCCCATCACATTAACTCACTGTCTTCTTTAGGAGGCACCAGGAAACTCTGCTTCCTGCTTTGTTGTGCTATCATTATGTTTTTTCTTCTTGTGTCTCTTGTGTCAGCTTGCTGCGCCTGCCCAGCGTGCCAGCTCGCTGTCTTTAGTAGGCACCGGGATCCGAACCAGCAACCTTCAATGTGGTAGGCGGGAGCGCAGTTGCCTGAGCCACATCTGCTTCCCCCATTATGTTTTAATATCTGATGGGGTTGCTCTACTCTCATAACTCATATCAGTGATTATCACCTACTTATTCTTACAAGTTAGGATTAAAAAATTTTGCATAATTAAAAAAATTACAGTGGCATAATGGTGTCAATAAATTATGATATTTAGTCTTTATATCCAGAAGTATAGAGGTTTATATCCATTCATTTACTTATGCAATTTTTTCTTAGCAGTTTTATACTTTACCTCATGTAAATATCACACATTTGCCATTAAGATTCTATTATTATTAAAGAATACTTTTTCATTCCTTAACCTAATTGTTTTTGTTGTGATGTAGGAGTGCTGCTGATTGCTGTATTTTGTTGTCTTGAGCCTCTCTTGGACTCCTTTATTAATTCTCGTGGTTGATTTCACATCCTTGCACCTTTTAGATATATCTATACAGCTGTGGAGAGAGCAATTCTCTTGTTCCTCATGCCACACCATCCCTCTCTCCTGCTTCCTTAATTCTGTGCTAGCCAGAAACCACAGTCTTAATATCCCGCTGACTTCCAGCTTCTGGCTCCTCCTTGTGGCTCTCTCTAGGACCCATCTGATTCAGGTCCACACGGTATCTAAAAATAAAATCTTCAAAATGTCCTGTATATAATGGGTTCACGTTCACAGAATGGTATTAAGATTAAGAACATGTTGGTTTTTCCCCCCTCTGGGGTACTGTCAAAGAAAACCTCTACCTGACAATGTTAAACAGGCACAAACAACTTGATAGCTACTATGGTAGTGGGGAGAGAATAAGAACTCAACTTCAAGGAAGGCAGGGGGTTGGTTGAGTTTTATAGACTGGGTAAAGGCAGAGGGAAAGTACTAGTCAGCCATCTGGGGGGAGTGGGGAGAGAGATGTTGAGGGCAAGGCAGATAACTTGGAATAACTTGTCTCTGAAGCTTTTTTTTTTTCTTTCCCCTCTCTGCAGGCCAAATGGGCTTTTTTTGCAGTCCTGCAGCTGCAAGATGATTTTAAGGTAGTTAGGGTGAGAGAGGGAAAGGGTAAGTAAGGATGTGCAAGCAGCAAGGCTGGCAGCTTGGACAAGATAAAGAAAAATAATCTTGGGTAGTACATTACTCAATCTGCCATAATCTGCCCTCTGAACCTCAAAATACATGTTCTTTCCACATGTAAAATACATTCATTCCATCACAACATCCCAAAAGCCTTAAGCCATTTGGAGCAACTCCAAAGTCCAAGTCCAAAATCTGTTAAAAATCAGTTATGGGAGTGGTTAATCCTGGGACAAAATTCCTCTCTGATGATGCTATGAAACCTACAAAACAACTTATCTACTTCCAAAATACAGTGGTGGGGCAGGTGTATTAGGGTTCTCCAGGGAAAAAGAATTGGCAGGAAATTATATGTATAATATAAATATGAGATTTATTATACGAATTGGCTCACACAACTTTGGAGATGGGCAAGTCTGAATTCCATAGGGCAGGCCTCAAGCTGAGAACTCTGATGAGGGTTTTCGATGAATTCCCCAGGAGAAGCTGGCTGGCTGAAGTAGAGATAGACATTCCACTTCTGAGTGCTGAAATCATCAGTTCTCCCTTTAAGGCCTTCAACTGACTGGATGAGACTTCTCTCATTGCTGAAGGCAGTCTCCTTAGTTGATTGTGGATATAATCAGCCATAGATGCACTCAACTTCCTCATGATTTAAATCTACAAAATATCCTCTCAGTGACAATCAGGCCAAACAACTGGACACCATAACCTATCCAAGCTGACACAGGAACTTAACCAACAAGAAGCACAGGATAGAGTTGGACATTCCCATACAGAAGGGAGAAATTGGGAGGAAAACAGGGGTCACAGGTCCCAAACTAGTTCAAAACTCAGCAGGGCAAACTCCATTAGATCTCAACATCTGAGAGTTGCCTATGGATGGATGCTGTGTCCTCTGGACCTGCTGGAGTGGCAGCCCCACTCTTTCCAAGTGCTAGTGCAGCATCCATGCTGTCTCTGAATGCTGGGGCCTAGGCCCTACCCTCTCAGAGCACTGAAGTGTAGTCTAACTCTTCCTGAAAACTGGGAGATAGGCCCCACCACCTCCCAAGTATTGGGGTGGTGGCTCTCTTCCTGAGCATTGGGGTGCAAGGCCCACCGTTGATTTCAAGGGCAGAATTATGGAAACCAAGATCTGGACTGAAAAGATCTCCTCGGGCCGAGAGAGCAGGGCCACCCATGTGTGTGGAAAGGGGGGGTCCACCCCTGTGCCTGGAGAGGCAAGCCATATCCCCTGGCACTTGGAGGGGGTGGGCCTTGCACCCCGATGTCCAGGAGGAAGAAGTAGAGCAGGCCCTGAATGTTTTGCACCCAGGCGGCTCACGGGGTCTGGGTGCAGGGGTGCGTCCCTGGCCCTCCCGCGGTTCTTTCCTCAAGTTCCCAGGCCCCTTTCCAAATCCTTGCTGCCGAGGGCTCCTTAGACATTGGTTCATTGTTCACATCCAGTTTTGGCTCTGTGCCCAATACTCTGCTTGTCTCCAAAGCCCTTCTAGGAATCCTGGGCTCTGGCCTGCTAGGCCCAGACCAGAGCACCTCATTTATCTAAGGTCAACAAAATATTTATTCCTTATGGCTGCCATAATTCATGGTAGAATAGCCACATTGTGCTTTTTAACTTTATTCGCTTTAAAAATATTTGTGGAGGAAAAACAGCTGCTTAACACCCAAGACTGTCGCAAGCCCAGGGCTCTGGCTTTAAATCGCCCAGTCTTAACATCAAGGAAATCAAAGACCTGGGTAGGAAACCAGGAGGATATGGTCAGAAATGCTACAATTTATATTCAATAGTCTTCTCCACTGTATTATTTATATTACCACAAAACTGAAAATAACCCCATGTCTACGTTAGGGTAAACGTTAATTAACCCAGGCGATAAAAGATTACACGGCCTCTTAAAATGTTAACAAAGAATCTTTATTGACAATCAAATATTCATGACATGGCATTAAATGAAAACAGGTACACAGAACCATGCACAAATCTGAGCCCAATCCTCCAGATCATATCTAGATAAATGCACACATAGAAATGGAAATACGTAGGGTTTTCATTTTCTTTTTATGCTTTTCCTCTCTTAAAAATTACATTCTAGGGGAGCAGATGTGGCTCAAGCCATTGAGTGTCTGCCTCCCTCATGGGAGGTCCCAGGTTCAGTTCCCCATGCCTCCTAAAAAAAAAGCAAAAACAAACAAGCATACCAACAAGAAAATCAACTCAGGGGAGTGGATGTGGCTCAGTGGTTGAGCGCTGGCCTCCCACATGCAGGTCCCAGGTTCAAACTCCAGTCCCCATACCTCAAAAAAAAAAGTTACTTTCCAGTTGTATACTTAAATTTTATGTTGCATCTATGTTTCCAAGATAAAAATGTTACCAAAAGAAACTCATTGAAATAAAATAAAATAAAATAAACTTCTATCAATATAGATATAAATACTGATTCCTACAGCCAGGAGTCGCTGAGCTGGGCAGCACCATGCCACAAGCCTCCATCTTGGCGAATGCAGTCCACATTAGAGCCCCATGGCATGTTCCAGTGCAGAGGCAACTCAGGGACATCTTCCCAACCTCAGCGGGCAGCAGCGCCCCCTAGAGGGAGAACGTGCATTGCTGGGCCCACCCCCAGATGTGCTGACTCATCAGGTCCTGACAGGGGGTCCTGGGACTCAAGTCTCCAAGATGTCCCCAGGTGCGGCTGCTGCTGCTAGCCGGGGGCCTCCCTGCTTTGAGAACCAAGGCTCTCAGTCTAATCCCCACAAATGGAAGTTCAGCCACCCACCCGAGGTCACATGGGAGGGGTGGTCTCGAGTGCCCATCTCCCACCTCCTGGGCCCCTGCTTGCTTTACCTCATCGCCAGCACACCCAAAGCCCCCTCCTGCGGACAAATGGTGTCGCCCCCGATTCCATGCATGTGTCTCTGCAAGTAAACACCATATGTGAAGGATCCATGTAACATGCTCGTCCCTCTTGGGGACAAATGGAACTGACAGTTGCCAGAAAATAGAACAAATGAGCAAAACTTAAATGTTGTTGTAAATATAAAGGTCTGCCCCAACATCAAGGGTTTGAGCATTCTGCACAGGGTCCCTGGGGGGCCAACAACATCAAGGGTTTGAGATCCCAAAAAGTAGCCTGCTCTTTGAAGCTTGCTGGGCTGCGATAACAAACCTCCTAATCCAAAAGCTTCCAAACCCCATGGGAGGGGCAGTGCTATTATTTCCATTTTACAGATGAGGAAACTGAGCACAGGGAGGTTAAGGGACTTACCCAAGATCACACAGCAAACAAACACGGGGCTCCAGCTCTGCCCAAGGCAGACTACATCACAACTAGAACAGGATGAGAAGAGTGCAAGGATGCAGTTCAATAACACTCTAGAAGCTCCCATCTTGGGTTTGCAAGGAGCCAGAAGTGCACACCAGGGAGCAGTGCGGTTTATGAGATAATGGGACATGGGGGAGCAATGGCAGACTCTTCCTTGCCTGACCGAGCCAACCGTCCCCTTACGTCTCTGTACCCTGCTGGCTTCCAGCACCCCGGCCACCCAGCCTGGCTCAGATCTGGCAGGGGCCTTAGCCCCTCAGCACAGGCCATTTGCACATCCTGCTCTGCTCTTCCCTCTTCCCTCAGAGAATCCGTTCGCATTGCGTGAGACCCCATTCAATCATCACCTCCCCAGGAAAGCTATCCTGGCCTCCTGAGCAGGTCAAAGCCCCAACGACAAGCTCACAGAGTTCCACTCAATAGTTACACTAAATGATTATGGTGATTTCCTTTTTCTTGAGATTAAAATCTCTCCCTCCACTCCACAGTAAGGTTTAGGAGGGCAGAAACTGTGGTTTTTACTCTCTGGGGAACCCTGGCACCTGGCAGTGCATCCTGGCACAAAAAAACCTGTTAAATGAACAAAAGAGTGAATAAATGAATGAAAGTCTACTCATTTGTGCCAGGAGGACCCTGCACAGGGTCCCTGGGGGTGGCCAGGCTTCCAGCAGCCTCCAGGGTGATCAGTCCCATTGGAGTTTTCATGACCTCCCAGCTTTCCCTCTCTTCTGAACCCCCCTCCCCCCAAGCCATGCCCTGCTAAGATCATTTGGGATATGGGAATTGTCCTAAAGAAGGCCAAGGTAGAGACAGCTATAAGATTCCAAATGAGTATTTGGCCGAATTGTACATCCCAGATGCACTAAACAAGGAGAAATAAAACACCTGTCACATGCCTTTCCATGTGCTAAACTCATTAAATGTGGGATGAAGATGCTCAGGAGGTTTCAAGGAGCCCTCGTGGAGGAGGAAATCTCAGGAATCTTAACATTTTAGGTTCCGCTTGCAGGGGTTCTTAACAAGGCGTCTGTGAGCTTGAATTGAAATTCAAAAAAACATTCTTGTGGGGATGTGTTGGTGCGGATGTTATATATTTATTAAATAATACCCAGTATAGTGTGGACTTAGTAAGGGGTCCGTGGTTTTCATCTGACTGGTAAAGGGGTCCGTGGAACAAAAAAAGGTTAAGAACCCCTGGTTAGAGGAACAGTTCCTGGGAATCTAAACCAGCTGGTATCTGCAAGCTGCCTAAATGGTGATCAAACCATTTTTCTGCTTTGACCTTGCTTTTCATTTACATTCTGCTGTTCTTAACCTTCACAGCCCTGCAAAAATCTGATTGCCACCTATGGACCTTCTTCCAAGAAAAAAATGAGGGAGGCGGCTGTGGCTCAATCAGTGGGGCTCCCGTTTACCATATGGGAGGCCCCGGGTTCGGTTCCCGGGGCCTCCTGGTGAGGGCGGGCCCGCCCGCACGGCGTGGTTGGCTGACCCGGCGAGCACGGGCAGCAAGGGGGGGATAAATGAATAAATAAAAAAAATCTTTTTTAAAAAAAAAAAAAGAAAAGAAAAAAATGAAAATAACACTGATGTAATTTTGCAGACAGTTACAAAGTACCTCCAGGCCTCCAGAAGCCCCTCCAGTAGGGAAAAGGATGGGCAGGGCCTCCGGTCAGCTCATCTTTTAGCAGAGATTAATTTGTGAGTTATTTTCTAAGTGTTTAAAGTTTAAGAAAATTATGTGCCCAGGCTAAGGTTCACTTCTCCTTAATGTTAGCCTCTGCTCACTTCCAGATGTTTCCCATTCCATGAGATTACACCAATTCACAGCCGCACTGAACCCATCTCTGCTGGACTCTGGGTGGAGGGACATATTCTGACATTCTCTCCAGAACACTCCTCATCAGAAGCAAAGCTGAGCCCACAGAGGGAACAGAAATATCTCTCTTTGCTATCTGTTGCTGGTCAACAATAGCAAGATTTTGGTTTTGCTGCATGACTCCTAGGTCACTAGAGGCATTTAGGAAATTGGTGAGAGAAGCTCCATCTGAGCACTAGAGATGCAGGAGTTGGAAATAGGTCGTTTGCCTTTTTTTGTTTTTTTTTTAAGATTTATTTTATTTATTTCTTCCCAACCCCTCGTTGTTTGCACTTGCTGTGTCTGTTCATCTTCCTTGTTTCTTTTTAGGAGACACTGGGAACTGAACCTGGGACCTCCAATGTTGGGGGGAGGCACCTAATTGCTTGAGCCACCTCCATTCCCTGCTTTGTTGTGTTTTTCATTATGTTTTTCTTCTTGTGCCTCTTGTTGCGTCATCATGTTGCATCAGCTCGCTGTCTTGCTCAACTTATTTAGTAGGCACTAGGAACCTCCGCTCCCTGCTTTTGTTCTGTCTCTCATTATGTTTTTGCTCCTTGTATCTCTTGTTCCATTATCTTATTGCATCAGCTTGCCATGCCTGCCTGTCATGCCAGCTCACTGTCTTCTTTAGGAGGCACCAGGGATCTCCCATGTGGTAGGCAGGAGCTCAATTGTTTGAGCCACATCCACTTCCCTGCCTTTAAAAGAGTGTTTCAAAACTGCAATGTTCCTTCGAGATTTTCCTAAATCATCTTACAGTTTTTAAGCTAAGGATTCATACACATACGCAGTTTTCTCAGCACAATATTCTATTTATCAAAATGCTCATTTTTAAAAAAAAGTCTGTCTTCAGGATGAACCCAAATAAAGTGTCTCCAGGAAAAGCCTAAATATATTTTCTAATACAAGATGGGAAACATGCTAACGTATGGCATCTTATTTTGGGAAGAGTTCCAATTCCAGTGAAAGTTAAAAATACAAATATTCTCTCATCACACACATCACTTTTGGTTGGATTTAATCTGGCCATAAATGTTTTTAAGTCAAATTTATTTTAACAGAGAATGTCAAAATCAGTGATGCACCACTTTTTTTTTTTCCTTTTTCTTAAAACAATTGCTTTTTTTTTAAACTTTATTTTGTACATTTAATAATTAAAAATATAAACAATTAAAAACTAAAAAGTAAACACAGATGAATAACTATATACATTTCTCAATTAAATGTAATGGATACATATAAATTTCTTTTTGAATCAAACAATATGTTACACAATATATTTGGTTCATAGTAACACATTCATTCAGTATTTGTCCTTTTGTGTCTGGCTTGCTTCACCCAACATAATGTCCTCCAGATTCATGCATATTGCCATATGCTTTACGACTTCATTTCTTCTTATAGCTGCATAATATTCCATCGTGTGAATAGACCACCGTTTGTTTATCCATTCATCTGTTGATGGACACCTGGGTTGTTTCCAACTTTTGGCAATGGTGAATAATGTTGCTATGAACATCAGTGTGCAGATGTCTGTTCGTGTCACTGCTCTCAGTGCTTATGGGTATATACCAGGAGTGGTATTGCAGGGTCACGTGGCAAGTCTATATTCAACTTCTTTAGGAACTGCCAAACAGTCCTCCATAGTGGTTGTACCATTCTGCATTCCCACCAACAGTGAAGAAGTGTTCCTATCTCTGCACATCCTCTCCAACACTTGTAGTTCTCTGTCTTTTTAATAGTGGCCATTCTGATAGGTGTGATATGATATCTCATTGTAGTTTTGATTTGCATTTCCCTAATCATGAGTGATGTTGAGCATTTCTTCATGTGACCACTTTTTATGGAACAAAATAAAAAGAAAGCCAGGAGTTCTGGGAAGATGGTGGACTAGTAAAACACAGGATTCTCTTCTCCTCCAGAAAAATAGGTGGAGGACAGGCTGAAACAGCCCAGAAACAGAGCTTCTAGGGTTTAGGACATCAGGCAAAGGCTGGACACTGCCCAGAGGAGAGAGAGACAAAGGAGGGAAATTGCAACAACAGAACTGTGAGTTGAAACTAGTGGCTGCTGCTGCTGGCACCCTGCGCCACACTAAAGACACTTTAGAATTCACGGGCCTCTGGGCTTGCACTACAGACAAAGGGGGCTTCAGGGATCTACCACTCCAGGAAAAGGGAGAGAGAGGAACACAGCCTAAGGCTGACTCAGCTGCTGACCCACAAATTTGGTCTGCTGTGTCCCACAAGCCCTTCCAGGCCAGGTGGGACCACACAGTGGTTTGCCCTGGGAGCCTGCCAATGACTGGAGAAATCGGACCCTCGACCCTCCCTCGCAATCTCCCTCTCTTCTAGCTGGGACTAATTGTTGAGGATGCCCCAGGAAAGGGGAGAGAGAGGGACACAGCCTAAGGCTGACTTAGCCTTTGACTCACAAATTTGGTCTGCTGTGTCCCAGGAGCCCTTCCAGGCAGAGTAGAGCTGTGCCATTGTTTGCCTTGGAGCCTGCAAGGGGCTAAGGATATATATAAAAATAAAACCCTCACAATCTCCTACTCTACTAACAGGGACTGATTGTTGAGGATTCAGAGGGGAGTGGAAATATTTCCAACCCAGGAAAAGGGAGTGGGCTGCCAGAGAAGGCTGGAGAATTGTCTCAGAGACAGTTTGAATTACAAGGCTCCTAGCCTCCAGACAGGAAGCTCTATCACATTGATCCAGTCTGTGTTGCAACAAATACACTCTGACGAGACATTGAACTGAGAGCTGCTGAAGATTCCATCTGCTGGCAGACCAGGAAGTGCACTCAAGAAAATTAAAAATAAGTAGGAGAGGCTTTTTCCGGCCTCTACAGCCTCCCTCCCAAAGTTCTGAGGAAGTGACTCTACAACCAGTTACTGGGTCCCGTGCCCAGTTTTGAATAACCAGCAGGACATTCCTAAAAATCCAGGTGGATCCAAGAATCAAAGAGCAGTGGTAACACACAACTTCCTGCCACTAAAACCTTACAAAAGAGAAAGAAATTGAGCATCTGAGTAAACTACATCCTAATCAGATGCCTAGATATCAGCAAAAATTTACGAGCCATACTAAGAAAATAGAAGACATGGCCCAAGAAAAGGAATATAGCAAAGCCCCAGAAGAGATGCAGAATTTGAAGGAACTAATCAAAGAGATGCACATAAATTTCCAAAATCAAATTAATGAGTTGGAAGACAATGTGGTTAAAGAGATAAATGACATCAAGAAGACATTGAGTGAGTGCAAAGAAGAATTTGAAATCCTGATCAGAAAAGTAACAGAGTTCATAGGAATGAAAGATACAATAGGTGAGATCAAAACCATATTTGTCAAAAATACATTTGAGGCATACAACAGCAGACTCAAAATGATAGAAGAAAGAATAAGTGATACAGAAGACAGAGCAGCTAAAATTGAAGAGAGAAAAGAATGGAAAAAATTAAGCAGGGTCTCAGAGATTGAATAACAACACAAAACACAACAACATACGTGTCATAGGAGTTCCAGAAGGGGAAGAGAAAGGAAAAGGGGCAGAAAGAGTATCTGAGGAAATAATAGCTGAAAATTTCCCAACTCTCACGAAAGAAATGAACTTACATGTCCAAGAAGCACACAGTACCCCAATGAGAATAAGTCCAAATAGACCTATGCCAAGACACATATTATTCAGAATGTCAAATGTAAAAGATAAAAAGAAAATTCTCAGAGCAGAATGAGAGAAGCAAACGATCACATTCAAAGGACGTCCAGTAAGACTTAGTGCAGATTTCTCTTCAGAAACCAGGGAGGCAAGAAGACAGTGGTATGATACAATTAGGAAACTGAAAGAGAAAAACTGTCAGCCGAGAATTCTTTATCCAGCAAAACTGTCCTTCAAATATGAAGGTGAATATAAAGTATTCACAAACAAACAGAAACTAAGAGAGTTTGCGAAAAAGAATCCCCCTTTGCAGGAAATATTAAAGGAAGCCTTAGAACCTGAAAGAAAAAGACAGGAGAGAGAGGCTTGGAGGAGAGTATAGAAGAAAGAAAAGCAGAAAGGATAATGAAAAGAGTACAAAGAGAGACAAAAATAAGATGACATATGAAAAACAAAGAATAAAATGGAGGAAATAAATAGTGCATTTTCAGTAATATCATTGAATGTGAATGGATTAAATTCCCCAATCAAAAGATACAGGCTGACAGAATGGATAAAAAAACATGAGCCATCCATATGCTGCTTACAAGAAACTCACCTCAGACCCAGGGATACAAACCGGCTGAAAGTAAAAGGTTGAAAAAAGATACTCCACGCGAATAGTAAACAGAAAAGAGCAGGGGTAGCTATACTAATATCAGACAAAACAGACTTCAAATACAAAAAAGCGATAAGAGATGCGGAAGGCCATTATATATTAATAAAAGGGACGATCCTCCAGGAAGATATAAGAGTCATAAATATCTACGCACCTAACAAGGGTGCCCCAAAATATATGAGACAAACTCTGGCAAAACTGAAGGGAGAAATAGACATTTCTACAATAATTGTTGGAGACTTCAACACCCCTCTCACATCATTAGATAGAACAACTAGACAGAAGATCAGCAAGGAAACAGAGAACTTGAACAATATGATAAACAAGTTAGACCTAACAGACATATACACAACACTGCATCCAAACTCAGCGGATTATACATTCTTCTCAAGCGCCCATGGATCTTTCTTCAGGATAGACCACATGTTAGGTCACAATACAGCTCTCACTAAATATAAAAAGATTGAAATTATACAAAGCACCTTCTCAGATCATAATGGAATGAAACTAGAAATCAATAACAGACAGGAAAAAAGGAAATTTGCAAATGTGTGAAGACTGAACAACACACTCCTAAATATTCAGTGGGTCAAAGAAGAAATTGCAAGTGAAATCAGTAAATATATTGAGACAAATGAAAATGAAAACACAACGTATCAAAACTTATGGGATACAGCAAAGGCAGTCTTGAGAGGGAAATTTATAACCCTAAATGCCTATATTAAAAAACAAGAAAGAGCTAAACTCAAAGATTTAACTGAGCACTTGAGAAACTAGAAAAAAAAAAAAACAGCAAACCAATCCCAAAGCAAAAAGAAGGAAAGAAATAATAAAGATTAGAGCAGAAATAAATGAAAATGAGAACAGAAAAACAATAGAGAAAATCAACAAAACCAAAAGCTGGTTCTTTGAGAAGATCAATAAAATTGACAAACCCCTCGCTAGACTAACAAAGGAAAAAACAGAGAGGATGCAAATTAATACAATCAGAAATGAAAGGGGGGAAATTACAAATGACCTCACAGAAATAAAAAGAATCATAAGAGGATATTATGAGAAACTACATGCCAAAAAACTAGACAACCTAGATGAAATGGACACATTTCTAGAAACACATAACCAACCTACACTGACACAACAAGAAATACAAGAACTTAACAAACCAATCACAATTAAGGAGATTGAATCCGTCATCAAAAATCTCCCAGCAGAGTAAAGTCCAGGACCAGATGGCTTCACAGGTGAATTCTACCAAGCATTTCTAAAAGAATTAACACCAATTCTGTTTAAACTCTTAAAAAAAATTGAAGAGGAGGGAAAATTACCCAACACATTTTATGAAGCCAACATCACCAGAATACCAAAGCCAGATAAAGATTCCACAAGAGGGAAGCGGCTGTGGCTCAATCAGTAGGGCTCCTGTTTACCATATGGGAGGCCCCGGGTTCGGTTCCTGGGGCCTCCTGGTGAAGGCAAGCCCGCCCGCACGGCGTGGTTAGCTGACCCAGCAAGCACAAGCAGCAAGGGGGGGATAAATGAATAAATAAATAAAATCTTTAAAAAAAAAAAGATTCCACAAGAAAAGAAAATTACAGACCAATCCCTCATGAACATAGATGCAAAAATTCTCAACAAAATACTTGCAAATCGAATCCAACAGCATATCAAAAGACTTACACATCACAACCAAGTGGGATTTATTCCTGGTATGCAAGGCTGGTTCAACATAAGAAAATCAATCAATGTAATACACCACATTAACAAACTGAAGGAAAAAAAACACATGATCATCTCAATAGATGCAGAAAAGGCATTCGACAAAATCCAACATCCTTTTTTGATAAAAATACTTCAAAAGATAGGAATAAAAGGAAAATTCCTCTATATGATAAAAGGCATATATGAAAAACCCACAGCCAACATCATACTCAATGGGGAAAGGTTGAAAGCTTTCACCCTAAGATCAAGAACAAGACAAGGATGCCCACTGTCACCATTGTTATTCAACATTGTACTAGAAGTTCTAGCTAGGGCAATTAGACAAGAAAAAAAATTAAAGGCGTCCAAATAGGAAAAGAGGAAGTAAAACTCTCACTGTTTGCGGATGACATGATCCTGTATTTAGAAAATCCTGAAGTATCCACAACAAAGCTACTTGAACTAATAAATGAGTTCAGCAACGTGGCAGGATAAAAGATCAACGTGCAAAAATCAGTAATGTTTTGTACAGTAGTACTGAACCATCTGAGGAGGAAATCAGGAGGAAAATTCCATTTTCAATAGCAACAAAAAGACTCAAATACCTAGGAGTTAATTTAACCAAAGAAGTACAGGACCTATATGCAGAAAACGACAAAACAATGCTAAAAGAAATTTAAAAAGACCTAAACAAATGGAAAGACATTCTGTGTTCATGGAAGAATAAATATTGTGAAGATGTCAATCTTGCCCTAACTGTATTATAGATTCAATGCAATACCAATCAAAATCCCAACAGCTTACTTTATAGAATTAGAGAAGGCAATTACCAAATTCATCTGGAAGGGTAAGTGCACCCGAATAGCCAAAAGCATTCTAAAAAAGAAGAGCAATGTGGGAGGAATTTCACTGCATTACCTTGAAACATATTACAAAGCTACAGTGGTCAAAAACAGCATGGTACTGGCATAAAGATAGACACATCGATCAGTGGAATAGAATTGAGAATCCAGAAATATACCCTCATCTATACAGTCAACTGGTTTTTGACAAACCTACCAAGCCCACACTAATGGGAAAAACAGTCTCTTCAACAAATGGTGTTGGGAGAACTGGATATCTATGACCAAAAGAATGAAAGAGGACCCCTATCTCACCCCCTATACAAGAATCAACTCAAAATGGATCAAAGATCTAAATATAAAAGCCAGGACCATAAAACTACTAGAACAAAATGTAGGGAAACATCTTCAAGACCTTGTAGTAGGTGGTGGTTTCTTGGACCTTCCACCCAAAGCGCGTGCAACAAAAGAAAAAGTAGATAAATGGGCCCTTCTCAAAATTAAATACTTTTGCACCTCACAGGACTTTGTCAGAAGGGTGAAAAGGCAGCCAACTCAATGGGAAAAAATATTTGGAAATCACATATCTGATAAGGGTTTAACATCCAGGATATATAAAGAGATGTTACAACTCAACAATAAAAAGACAAATGACCCAATTCAAAAATGGGCGAAAGACTTGAATAGACATTTCTCCAAAGAAGAAATACAAATGGCAAAAAAACACATGAAGAAATGCTCAACATCACTCATGATTAGAGAAATGCAAATCAAAACTACAATGAGATATCATTTCACACCTATCAGAATGGCCACTATTAAAAAGACAGAGAACTACCAGTGTTGGAGAGGATGTGGAGAGATAAGAACACTTACTCACTGTTGGTGGGAATGCAGAATGGTACAGGCACTGTGGAGGACTTTTTGTCAGTTCCTAAAGAAGTTGAATATAGACTTGCCACATGATCCAGCAATACCACTACTGGGTATATACCCATAAGCACTGAGAGCAGTGACACGAACAGACATCTGCACACTGATATTCATAGCAACATTATTCATGATAGCCAAAAGTTGGAAACCCAGGTGTCCATCAAAGGATGAATGGATAAACAAACTGTTGTCTATTCACATGATGGAATATTATGCAGCTGTAAGAAGAAATGAAGTCGTAAAGCATATGACAACATGGATGAACCTGGACGACATTATGTTGAGGGAAGCAAGCCAGACACAAAAGGACAAATACTTTAAGATTGCGTTACTATGAACCAAATATATTGTTTATATACTGTATGATTCAAAAAAATTTTTAACTTCTCGCAGCCCCCGCCCGACGGGCCAGCATGTCCGAGCGCCGCGTGCCCTTCTCGCTCCTGCGCAGCCCCAGCTGGGACCCCTTCTGCGACTGGTTCCCGGCCCACAGCCGCCTCTTCAATCAGGCCTTCGGGCTGCCGCGGCTGCCCGGAGCTGCGATCGAGGGCCCGGCGGCGGCCGTGACCGCGCCCGCCTACAGCCGCGCGCTCAGCCGGCAGCTCAGCAGCGGCATCTCGGAGATCCGGCACACGGCCGACCGCTGGCGGGTGTCCCTGGACGTCAACCACTTCGCCCCCGAGGAGCTGACGGTCAAGACCAAGGACGGCGTGGTGGAGATCACCGGCAAGCACGAGGAGAGACAGGACGAGCACGGCTACATTTCGCGGTGCTTCACCCGCAAATACACACTGCCCCCCGGCGTGGACCCGACCCTCGTTTTCTCCTCCCTGTCCCCTGAGGGCACGCTCACCGTGGAGGCCCCCGTGCCCAAGCCGGCCACCCAGTCCGCCGAGATCACCATCCCTGTCACCTTCGAGGCCCGCGCCCAGCTGGGCGGCCCGGAAGCCGGGAAGTCGGAATAGCCTGGAGCCAAGGAGAGGCCTTGGCCCTGCTGCCCTGCTTCGGCCGCCCCCCAAAGCCGTTCCCAGCCATCCCTGCCCGCCCCCCATGAATCTCTTTTGATACGTTTTCCTTCTGTTATTCTCAAATAAAGTTGAAAGAACTGCCCAAAAAAAAAAAAAATTTTTTTTTTATATGTATCCAGTACATTCAATTGATTTTGTTTTTTTTTACCGGGAGGTACCGGGGATCGAACCCCAGTCTCTCCATATGGTAGACTGACGCCGAACCTTTTGAGCCACATCCGTTTCCCCAGTACATTTAATTGAGAAAAGTATGTTTTTATTCAACTGTTTTGTTTTTAGTTTTTAATTGTTTATATTTTCAACTATTAAAAGTACAAAATAAAGTTTTTAAAAAAGGAAACCTTGTCTAAATAACGCAACAGCCTTACTTTATCACTAGCAAGGATCGCATCTAAGTATTTACAATAGCACACAAAGTATTTAGAACGTCTTAGAAATCTGAGTGGACGCAAAAGCAAGATGCCAGGAAATGGGCAGGTGGGATTTAGGGTTCTGCCCAGTCTTCAGCATTCAAGCAAGAAAGGGGTTCGTCAGCGGCGTCTCATCATAACGTTAAGGCTATAGGGATTTACAAGGAAGAGGAAATTAATATCAAGGGTATTCAAACAATCTTTGGAAATCAATAACGAGAAAAACGCCAATAGCCCAATACAAAACTAGCCAAGTACACAGACAATTCACCCATGAGTACAAATGCCAGGGACCTCACTGATAATGAAATACAATGTACACAATGATAAACCATTGTCCAGCTCAAATTCTAAGGCGCCCGGCCCGTCCCCGGCTGGGAAAGGTGCGGAGGCAGGGTGGGGCAGGCGCGGGGTCGGCGGGGGGGGGGCGGCTTTCGAAATTGAAAAAATTCTTTCCTATTCATTTCTGTAGTTTTCCTTTTAAAACTCAAATAAAAGTAGTGTGGCCTTCTTTACTTAATATTATATAATAGCATTTCCCCTTAGCACTTTTAAAAACGGTATTTGAACGACGCATGATATGCCAATGCACAGGTTATTGCGTGCTCTCCTTTGGGTGTAAGAGCTCCCCTGCCGCGCCGCCCCGCCCCGCCGCTCCGCCCCTTACCCAGCTCCTGCGAGGCGGGTGGGCGGCCCCAGGACGCCGCTCATCACCTTCCACCAAGCCTGGGACCTGAGGCTGGAAGTGCCGAGCCGGCTCGACGCCCGCCAGCTCCAGGCGGCCTGCCCCCCCCCCCCCGCCTGCTGCAGCGCTGCCCCCGCCCCTGAGGACCCCGCTCCGGGCTCCAGGGGCCGCTGCGGACCCGGGGGCGGCGGTGGGGATGGAGGGTGGCCTGGAGGCGTGCGCTGGAGTTTCCTTCTGTGCGGATTCCAGGACTCTGACACGCTGCTAATTAGGGTACATTCGCGTATCAAGTTCAGCATATTTAGGGCAGCTTGGTGATCAATTCGAAAGTTCGAGTTTTAACACATCCCATGTCTTTACCTGCCTTAAATTTGAGCCAATTACCAGAACTTTAACTCAAATCCCTTTTCACTAGGTTAGGTGGTTCTTTTTTTTCAGTTGTGTATATTTTAGCGAGACCGAATATATTTTCGTGAGCTCTGTATCTGGAGACTTCTCCATTGCTTAGGTGGGTGTGAGAAGGGGGACCATCCTTCCCAGATGTCAGTAGCCTGAAGGCCTGTGACTTCTGGCTCCAAAGGCACACTCCTAACTGTTTAATAGTTCTTTTGGGGGGGGGGGGGGTAAGATGTGCACAAGTGTTTAAAAAAAAAAAAAAAATCAGAGGCTAAGGAGGACACAAAACAGTAAATGCTTTGTCCCCACATTAAAACCCTGGAACCCAGTCCCCCTGGGCAGCCACTGTTATGTTTTTGCCAATCCTTCCAGAAGGTCTGTGCATACATCATAAGCCTAGATGGAATATCCTCTTATATTTATTTATTTGTTTTTAACATATAAATCAATTTCCTTATCTGTGAAATGAGGTTGGAAATAGTGGAGAACATCCTGGACAGTTCTTTCTGGTAACTAATCCTCTGCAGAGAATTTAAACTTGGCTTTGAATCTCAAAAGATTCTTTCATATCATATTAGGTCTGCCTCTTGTTTTCCAAGAGGCACAATATTCCATTCTGTGGAAATCCCATAATTTGTTTAAATGACCTCTCGTTGATGGACATTTAGGATGCTTCCATTATTATCACAAAGAATTGTTATGATGAGTCATCTTGTATAACCACCATGGCCTGTGTACAGCCTGTTGCATCTGTAGAATACTTATAAGTAAAAATGGAACCACAGGGCTTGCACAAGTCAATACCTCCAACAACTGAGCAGAAATGCTCCTTTTCCTGTATCCTGGCCAAGAAAGGGTACTGGGAAAGCTTTGGTCCATTGTGATTATAATAAATGAAAAGTGGCTCCTCATATCAGGTGGGTGACTTTGCAAGTTGCAGAAAGATCAATCAAATGGTTAGAAGAGGATTATTACTTCCACAGCCATGAGATCAGAGAATGTGTGGTGGTTTGAAGCTGTATGGACCCCAGAAAAGCATATTCTTAAAACTAATCCATTCCTGTGAATGTGGACCCATTGTAAGTAGGATATTTTGATGAGGGCACTTCAGTTAAGGTGTTTCAGTTTGCTAAAGACTGCCAATGCAAAAATACCAGAAATGGGTTGACTTTTATAATGGGAATTTATTAGGGTAAAACCTTATAGTTCTGAGGCTGTGAAAATACCCAAATCAAGGTATCATCAGAGATGCTGGCTCACCAAAGGTTGGCTGCTGGCAGATCCTGGACTCCTGCCATGTAGCAAGGCAAAATAGCAGGACTCTGCCTTCTCCTCCAGGCTCACTTTCTCTGTGAACTCAGCTGTGGGTGATCAGGCATATGGCTTGTCTCTCTCTGGGCCTTGTCTCTTCACCATTGGGCTACTCTGCTGATTCCAGCCTCAGGCCTCTTGCTCAACCTCTCAGGGTTTCTCTGTGTTTATGTGGCTGTAGGTGATCCTGGAGTCCTCTCTCACATGGCAGGCTTAAAAATGGCATCTCTCTTTCTCTGTGTTCCATTTATATAAGACTCCAGTAAAAGGATTAGGATCTACCCTGGGTCTTGTAATCTAATCAAGAGCCTTAACTGACGCAATCTAATCAAAAGTGACCTAATCAACTTACTAGTATTCTACTATAGACTTATTGTGATTCTAGCAATGAAACAAATTATATCATTGATGTGGAGGCAGTGGCCACTGGACGTTCTGAGGGCAGGAAGAGGGAAAAATAGGTGTGATACAGGGGCATTTTTGGGACTTGGGAATTGTCTTGAATGACATTGCAATGACAGATATTTATATATCTTGCCATAAACTACAGAATTGGGTGGGAGAGAGTGTAAACAACAATGTAAACTGAAATCCATGCTTAGTGGCAATGCTCCAAAATGTGTTCATCCATTGTAATGAATGTACCACACTAATGAGGGATGTTGTTGATGTGGGAAAGTATGGGGAGTGTGGGGAACGGGACATATAGGTGTCCCCTGTATTTTTTATGTGGCATTTTTGTACTCTATCTTTAAAAAATAAAAAAATTTTAAAAAGTGATCTAATCAAAAGATCCCTTGACTGAATCTAACTAAAAGGTCCCACATACAATAGGTTTATATGCATAGGAATGGGTTAACTTAAGAACATAATTTTTGGGGGTCCACAAAAGACACAAACCAGGATATAAGGTATGACCCACCTCATTCAAGATGGATCTCAATCCCCTTATTGGAGTCCTTCATAAGAGAATGAAATTCACACAAAGAGAAAAGGCCATAGAAGCAAAAAGCTAAAAGCAATGTTACCGGGATGGGAAGACAGAGACTAGCAGATGCTACCACGTGCCTTGCCACATGGCAGAGGAGTCAAAGATGGCTGGCAGCTAGGCTTTAGCAAGAAAGTATCCCCTTTATGGTGCCTTGATTTGGACATTCTCACAATATCAAACTGTAAGCTAATAAATTCTCATTGTTTAAAGTCAAAAGATTTCATGGTATCTGCTTTAAGCAGCCTAGGAAACTAAAGCAGTAGGGCCCATGGGCTTTGGGGATGGAGTGACCCAATGGTGTGCCAAAGTCTGCAAGAACCCCATTTCCCTCTTCCCTTGGCCCTCTAGGTGTGTTTGCTGGCCCAGGTCCCTGAGCCAGCGACTGTTGGACAGGGGCAGCAGGTTTACTCTGGAGATGAGCAGAGGCTCCTTTCCCTGAAAATCAAATGGCTGCTACATCATGGGAGAGTGGCCAAGTGGACTCCAGGGAAACTGCCAAAACATCCATTGTCTTTGTAATTTATATCAATGCTAAATTTCTTGAACTTGATAACTGCACTTAAAGAGGTTACATAATTGAATATCCTTTTTCTCAGGAAATGTCCATGGCAGTAGTAAGTGTTCGAGGAGCATGATGTATACCACTGTGGCAGTTTGAGATTATTTATGAACCCCATAAAGAGAGATTATGTTTGTAAACTCTGTTCCTCTGGGTGTGATCCCTTTAATTGTATTAGATTCATGTGAGATGGCTTTGATTAAATTACCTGTTAAGATTAGGGTCTTTTTTTTTTTTTTACCGGGAGGTCCCAGGGATCAAACCCGGGTCCCTCCATATGGGAGACGGACGCCCAACCAGTTGAGTTGAGCTACATCCAACCCCAAGATTAGGGTTTTGATTCAACGACGTCAGTAGGGCGTGACTCAGGGTTGAGTTCCCGCCCCCTTGGTGGGCTGATATAAATGGACACTCACTCAAGAAGACACACAAGAAGAGAGCTCCAAAGACACAGAAGAGGAGAGAACTTTGATCCTGTGGCCCCAGGAAGAGAGATGAGCCATTTGCCTGATCGTTTGCAACTGAAAAGACAGAGCAGCTGATAAGGCCTGGAAAGAAGCTGATAAGGCCCTATGCCAGCCTACAGCTAAGATCAGAAGAAGCTGGACCCATACAGCCTTAAGAGGAAGAAGGAAGAAGAGACCAGACAGATCACCCACCATCTTGCTTCAACATGTGACAGGTGACTTTGGTGAGAAAGCAGCCTTGAGTTGGAATTTTTAGGGCCTTGTAACTGTAAGCTTTTACTCCAAATAAATACCCTTTATAAAAGCCAACAGATTTCTGGTACTTTGCATCAGCACCCCTTTGGCTAACTAGTACTACCCCTTACACTCAACTGTTCAGAAAATTGACTGATAAATAGGGAGATAAACAGATATATCTATATAAATAGATAGATTGATAGATTTATGGATAGAATGATGTGGAAAATGTGGCAAAATGTTAAAATTGGTGGATCTGGGTATCCGGTGGGATATGGATATGTTGGAGTTTTTTGTATGGGGTTTGTATTATTGTAACTCTCCTATAAGTTTGAAAGTTATTTCAAAATTAAAAAAAAATTTTTAATTCCATTAAATATTTTTGCAGAAATGGAAAACGCAATCCTCAAATCCAGACAGAATTCCAAGGGGCCCTAAATAAACAAAATAATCTTGAAAAAGGAGAAATAAATCGGAGGACTCACACCTCCCAATTTCAAAACATACTACAAATCCACAGTAATTAAAATAGTTTGGTACTGGCACAAGGACAGACAAATAGACCAATGTAATATAGCATTGCAAATACAGTGAGAAACTTTCACATCTATGGCCAAGTTATTTTCTACAAGGGTTCCAAGTCCAGTCAATGACTAAAGCATGTCTCTTCAACAAATGGTGCTGGAAAATTGGATTTCCATGTGCAAAGAATGAAATTGGACCATATAAAATTATTAACTCAAAATAGATAAATGACCTAAATATAAGAGCTAAAACTGTTAGAAGAAAACATAGGAGAAAATCTTCGGGCAGTTTCCCTGGAATCCACATTGGTTTTGGCTATGAATTCTTAAATATGACACCAAACGCATGAGCAAGAAAAGAACAAATAAATAAATTGGACTTGATCAAAATTAAAACTTTTGTGCCTTAAAAAACATTATTTAAAAAGTGAAATGACAATGTACAGACATAGGGGGAAAATAGTTGCAAATCATATATCTGATAAAGGTTTCATAACCAGAATATATAAAGAATTCCTACAACTCAAGAACAGAGACAATCCAATTTAAAAAATGGCAAAGGAATTGAATACATATTTCTCCAAAGAGGTACAATGGTCAATAAGCATATGAAAAGATGTTCAAACATCATTAGTCATTAGGGACATGCAAAGCAATGTGATAACGTTTCACACCCAAATGGATAACTATCGTTTTTTTTTTTTTTTTTTTTAATTACAAGTGTTGGCAAGGATGTGGAGAAATTGGAAACCTCGTGTATTGTTGGTGGGAATGTAAAATGGAGGAGCTGCTGTGGAGAGCAGTTTGGTGTTTCCTCGAAAAATGAAACATAGGAGTACCATATGACCTGACTATTCCACTCTTAGGTGTATACTCCAAAGAATTGAAAGCAGAGACTAAAACTGATACATGTACACTAATGTTCATAAAAGCACTTTACAATAGCCAAAAGGTGGAAACAACCCAAATGTCCATCAGCAGAAGAATGGATAAATACATTGTGGTATATACATATAATGAAATATTATTCAGCCATAAGAAGGAATGAAGTTCTGATGCATGCTACAACACAAATGAACATAGAAAACATTATATTGAGTGAAATAAGGCAGACACAAAATGAACAAATATTGCCTGGTGCAGCTGTGGTCTTTTGTGGACCCTAGAAAATTATGTTCTTAAATTGGTCCATTCCTGTTGTTGTGAACCCATTGTGATCCTTTGGTTAGATTAGATGTAGTGAAGGGCCATTTGGTGAGAGTACTCCAGTAAGGCATAGTTCAGGGTGGGTCTTAATCCTCTTACTGGAATCCTTTATAAACGGAATTAATATACAGAGAAAAAGGCCTCAGAGACAGAAACTCCTGGAGGCTGAGGGTGAAGGCCCCGGAAACCAGAAACTGAAATCAACAGAACATAGACACTGAGAGGAAGCAACTAAAGCCAAAGCTGAAAGCAACAGGCTCAGAGGAGAGGGGAGAGACTAGTGGATGCTGCCATGTGCCTCACCATATGAATCCAGGACCACCAGCAGCAAGTCCTGGGGGAATAGAGCTTCACCTGATGCCTTGATTTGGACACTTTCACGGCCTCAGCTTCTAAGTTAATAACTCCCCATTGTAAAAGCCAACCCATTTCTAGTATATTGCCTTGGCAGCCTTTAGCAAACTAAAACAACCACTTACATGAAACATCTAGTATCTGTAAATTCATAGAGAAAAAAGTGGATTGTAGACCAGGGGAGAGGGGGGCAGTGGAAAGTTAATTGCTTAGTGGGTTATGGAGTTTCCATTTTGGGCAATAAAAAAGTTTTGGTAATGGATGATGATGATGATTGCACAATATTGTAAATGTAATGCCACTGAATTGTATATTTAAAAATGATTAAACTTACAAATTTCATGTTATATGTATATGTTACTGCAAGAAAAAATAGAAAAAAAAAATAGAACACTTTGCCTGGCAGTCCTGTTAAAATCAATAAAATTGGGGTGACTAGCTTTGGCCACTCCCTGACCCAAGTAAGAAAATTGAAAACTAAGAGAAGCAGCCTTTCCTTCAAGGCCTACTGCACTAGGAGGTGGAGCTTTTAACTCCAGCCAATCAGGAACAGGCATGTTACGAAGTGGCTTTCCACTGGAAACTGCCCAAATAGGGCAAGTTGGCCCAATCAGAAAGTTTCCCGCACTTGCTTCTGGGTTGGTCCTATATGAGCTTCCTCTTTCCACTCCCTGGGAGGGGCTTCTTGCCACTCTCAGTTTGGCAGTGCCTGATCCACAAATCGTTTGTTCCTCAAATAAACTAACAGAATTAAAAAATGGCCTCAGTTTATATTTTACAGGAATTTCAGGAATGAGGGAGACAAGGATTTAAAACTATACTCAAAATTGCCTTCCTCTGAATCTACCAGTTACCAACCCCCTTGAACCACCACCTACTAACCCACTTTTTGAGTTGCTCCTCCCTTACTGGTTTGTAGAATTTTCTAGAAGTTTCTACCGTGCTTTCGATCAAAGGCCCACCTCCTCCTATTTATTCATAGGAGGCTTGCTGCCTCAGGAGATAAGTTACTGTTTCTTCTCCCTCTTGCAGTACCTGCTAAAGCTGGCTCCAACTGGTTCTAGTCACTGAGCCTCCTAGGCCTCCATTTTAAAGCCAAGTATAGCCTGCAACTGAGCATGCTCTGCTTAACCCTGCTTTTTCAAAACTGGATTGGCCCACATCGCCTCACCCCATCCTTAACTATCCCCCACAGCCGGCTTTCCCTAAACTGGATTGGACCATGTCATCTTACCCATCCTTAGCCACTCCCTTAAGCCTGTCTTCCCAGATGGTATAAACCCCAGCACCCATTTTGTTTAGGGAGACTGGTCTAAGGTTTGCCTCTGGTCTGCTTGCTGGTGGAGTATGCAATAAACTCTTTTCTGGAAACCCTGGTGACTCAGCATTGGCTTCTGTGCTCATTGGGCAAACAAACCCACTGAAATCAATACCTTGGGAGTCCTCAAACCTCTGGGCCCCCTCTGTGGTGCCCACTTACCTTCCCAAGCTCCCCAGGAGGCTCTCAAGTGCAGGGTCCTGCAGGCTAGGAGGTGGTGTCTGCACTGTACATACCTTAAGGGAGGCCTGTGGGGAGGGGGGACAGATATGCACTGGGCAGCCCGCAGCCCTCTGAGGACAGTTTCAGGGGAATAGGAGGCAGCTGGTGTGAGGCCCAGAGGTGAAAGGTGGAGGGGTGTGAAATAGAGGTGTCCACAGGGGTATGGGTAGCCACGGTCCACTGCCACTCGGCATCAGGGCACCCCATTAGGGCTAGGTGGACAACGAGGGGGTGAGGCGGGGTGTGATCTGTGTGAATGTCCTCGTTGTCCCAAGCTCCCATAGGTCTGGGCATTACCTGGAGGTCACGTGAACAGCCACGTCCGCTCTTCAACGCACTCCAAGGTTCACACACAAGCAGAGCCTAGGCCACACCCCCGCAACCCAGGCAAAGACATGTGCAGAGCCCTGTCCATACCTCTGCCCCAATGACACGTGCAGAGCCCAAGCCACGCCCCCAGGCAACCAGGAAGGCTGGAAGGACACGTGCAGAGCCCTGGCCACGCCTCCTACCCACCTACCCAGGCGGGAAGGACACGTGCGGAGCCCTGGCCACACCCCCGCCCCAAGCGGGGACGGCCACGTGCTTCTCCTCTTCCCTGGAGAACGCCACAGACAAGCGCCTTGCAGAGTGGCTCTTAGCAGGTACCGTTGGACCAGGGAGGGTCCCAGAGGGCCCCTAGCGCGCTTCTCTCCAGCGGTTTTCTCGCCTGGCGGAGGCCCTTAGCCTTTTCTCGTCCGTGCGCTGGCCCCCAGCCCCCACCGGAGCTCCTGGTCTCTTTGCTCTTCCAGGGCCGAGACCCCACCCCATTGGAGGTGGATGGGGAGGGCGTGCGGGGTCCATGGGGACCTGAGCGGGTGCTGGGGTGGCCGGAGTTGGGGCAGGGGGAAGGGTGAGCCATATCGGAGCCCAGGTCTCCCCCCCGCCCCCTCCACACACACACCAACCCAATCATTCCTGAGATCAGAGGCCAGGCAGGCAACCTTTTTCACCTAGTTGGGAGTAAAGAGTCTAAATTAAAAAAAATTTTTTTTTAATTTTAGAAGCCTCCCCTCCACGCTATTGTCGAGGTAGGTGATACCTTCATTCCTTCCACGGAACCCCAAGCTCAGTTCTGCCCATAACGTTTAAGCCTGCAGTGTAGAGAAACAGGTGGAAGGAGAATAAGGATTATCAGTGAGGTTTAGAAAATTAATTGTGAGCAAATCAAGGGAGAATTTACTGGGTTTCCTTGTACCATTTCTCATTTGGCAACTTTTAAAAAAGTTTTTAATCTCAAATCAACGGTTTAAAAAATTGCAAAGAGGAAGGATCTTGAATACTACTTGTGCCTTTTATTTTTATTCTTGTTGGTTCAAGTTCCCAGGCCTTCTGGTGTGGAGAAGAGAAGGCTTTCCAGCTTCTCTGTTGGATCCTTTCCCTTAAGTTAACCTCTCCTTCCAGATCCCAGAGGCTGCCCATCAGCTCGGGAGGTGAGGTGCAGCCAGCCAGGTGGTAACGGTGAGGTATGCTGGTTTCTTTCTGTGACTTTGGCCTGGTTTGCTGGAGGCCATTCTGAAGCAGCTGGGACACAGTGGCAGAGAACAGAGGGGAGCTGTGGGTTGTTCTGGGGAAGGGGTGGTGAGGCCCAACAAGGAGGGATAAGACTTAGGGACCAGGGAAGAGTGACTTGGAGGATTCTGGCTGAAGAGAAGTGGGGGCAGGGGGAGAGTGAAATGGACCAGGAGCAGAGCTGGGGGCACCCTGTGGGTCATGTTAACTCAGATTCAGAATCCAGGAACTCTAGAAACTTCTGCATTTGGTCTGTTCCAAGCACAGAAGGTGCACAGAGTTCCTCTTCGTGTTTGTTGTTCATGAACTGTGAAGCAGGCTCTGTCCTAAGAACAATGCCTGCATCTAATGCCCTGGGTGGTCTTATTTCCCTGGTACTGATGAGGAAACTGAGGCTGGGAGTTGCTGAGCAGCAACCGAAACTTGAGCCCAGTTCATGTTTCTGTAATGCCCAGTTTGTAACCCTTAGTTTCCTTTGATAGATTTTGGTTTCCCACCCAGAAAAAAGGAGGGGTGTTCCTTGGAAGCCTCTAGTTCTGAAGCCTCATAGAGCATCAGAATCATCTAGACAGCTGGTTAGCTTAGGTTCTTGGCCCCCGGGTTTCTGGTTCTGTAAGTTTGTGGTGGGAGTCTGAGAATCTGTGTCTTTAGCAAAGTGTAGGGAGCTGTTGTTGGGGCTGGTCCAGAGAATGTCTGCTCTAGAAGGGCTAGCTTTAGCGAGCCTCTGGAAATAGTTTGTCTTAAGATCACTGTTCTCATGGTTCTTCCCTGGCTTGGCTCTCCTGCAGCTCCTGACATCCAAGTCCAAAGCTCTTCCGAGGCCACTGAGTCCACTGCCCAAGAGAATGTCTTCATCATTGCATTTCAAGAAGTGCCATGACCAGGCGTGCAAAGCCACCGAAGAGTTTGTCGACGCTTACTACGCCACCATGGATGAGAAGAGGGACCAGCTGTCCCTACTGTACATGGAAGAGGCCACGCTGATGTGGAATGGAAACCCCATTTTGGGGCAGAAGGCCCTGAGCGAGTTCTTCAGCTCGCTGCCTTCCAGCTCGTTCCATGTCAGCGCGGTCGACTGCCAGCCTGTGAAGCATCCTGAGATGAACGACCAGGTCCAGATCCGGGTCCTGGTTGTGGTCTGCGGGACGGTGAAGTTCGAGGGCAACCCACAGCGCAACTTCCACCAGACCTTCATCCTCAAGCCGCTCACCTCGTCTGAGGACACCGAGTGGAAGATTGCGCATGGCTGCTTCCGGTTCCAGGACTGGGGGCAGTAGGGCAGGAGCACCCCTGGCCAGTCTCCAGCTGGAGGCCTGTGCCTTTGTTGAGGAACCTGCTGTTTGTTATGGTTCCCTGTTGATGACCTGTTTTTTTCTGGGCCCCACCAAAGGCCCTGGTTCTGAAATTCTGAAAAATAAAATTGCAGTAGAAATGTTGCCAGTTTCTTTGTATTTGGGATTAGGGGTTGGTGGGAATCTAAATGGGCCAGAGTTCTTACACACACAAACACATGCACATCCCTTCCTTAGAAAGTAAAATAGTTCATCTTCAGCCTTAGGGGATTCAGGGGTGAAAGCTTTTTCCTTTCAGCTCCTATTTGACCCTGTTAGAAGACGGAACTTTATCACCTCACACGCACTTAAGCAAGTTCACCTGTTCGCCTGCCGCTATGGCCTAGGAGACCATGGCGAACAAGGCAGGAAGCCGGCAGGTGGGCTCTAACCAAGGGTGGTTTGGCCAACAGATGTCCTGACACGTTTTAAATTAGGGCAGTGTTTCTCCAGAGCGGTTTCCACTCCTATTTTATTGCCTTATATCAAAGATGAAGCAGGTAAACCAGTTCCCAAAAGTTCCCTGGGGGTTTCAAGGAAAGAGGTTCTTTTTGGACCCTCTTGGGTAGAATCTGTGATGGGCAGGGGACAGTCTCCTTTGGAGGTCAGGGAGATGGGGGGGGGATGTCCATACTTCATTTCCTTTGCCCAAAAGGAAGTAGGGGCCGTCACTGCCTGCAGCATAATCCAGTCAATAAGAGGCTCGACTTTCCCCTCGGATGCTGCTGGCTATGGTGTCCCCTCCCTCCTCAATTCCAGTTTTTTTCAATGATCTGCCTCAGGACCAGCAGTGGCTGCTTTCTGCTGCACGTCAAATGTGGTGGTGATTTAAATTTAAGTTAATGAAACTGAAATAACTCCGCTCCTCGGGCCCAGGAGGTCCGTTTCAAGTGCTTGGTAGCCGCGGTGGCCTCTGCGCTGGACAGACAGATTGGGAACCTGTCCTCAGCCACTGAGAAGTGTTCTAGTGACTTGGTGCCACAGCGGTGGATGGTCGCAGCCGCACCCCATTGCCCCTTACCTCTCCTCTTCCTGCTTCCAGAGGCAGTTGACTGGTCTGCAGCTAAAATTGGGCTGAGAGTAGTGTGGCCACCTCATCCTGGTTTTCCTGGGACTTAACACAAAAGTCTGCGTCCTGGTAACCCTCCCAGTCTTGGACAAACTGAGACAGTGGGTCCCCATAGCCGAGGGCAACAAGTGCAGATGACTTTTTTTTTTTTTTTTTTCTCAAAGATTTTTTTTTCCCCCCCCACCCCCCCCCCCGGTTGTTTGCGCTTGCTGTCTGCCCTCTCTGTGTCTATTTATTGTGGCTCTCTTTGTCTGCTCCTCTTGTCTTTAGGAGGCACCGGGAACCAAACCTGGGACCTCCCGTGTGGGAGAGAGGCGCTCAATCACTTGAGCCACCTCCGCTCCCTGCTTTGTTGTGTCTCTCATTGTGTTTTCTCTGTGTCTCCTTGTTGCATCGTCTTGTTGCGCCAGCTTGCTGCACCAGCCTGTCATGCCAGCCGGTTGTGCCAGCTTGCTATCTTGCTCGTCTTCTCTAGGAGGCACTGGGAATCAAACCTGGGACCTCCCATGTGGTACGCAGGCACCCAAAGGCTTGAGCCACATCCGCTTCCTCAGATGATATTTTGAACGAGCTCCATGAGTGGGATGGGGTCCCCACTGTCTCTTTCTGTAGGGGGCCCATCACCCTGATGACACCATGTGCTCTTCTGTTCACTTTTAGATAATACAGACCTGCCTTCACTTAAATTCCCCCCAAGAGTGTCAAGTGTTCATTAGCAGGCTCTGTGCCTTGTCCTTTCCCTCAGCTGGGCCAGCTGCCATCTCAGAGGGAGGCAGAGGCAGCCCCTCTCCTCTGCCCACCACCTACATGCATTTCCAACACCACTGAATTTCTCAACCATGAACCTGGACTTAGGACTTTTTTCCTCTCCTGGGGTACCCGAGCAGGCTTTCTGAGAACCCCAACATTGCTGAGGTCTCTTGGCCTTGGAGAATGGATCCCCTATTCTGGGATCTCTTGCTCTCCTCGGGAACTCTGAGGACCATCTCCACCTTCCTTTCCACTGAGGTCTGTGTCTTCTTCCAAAGGCCCAATTCTCCCAGGACCTAGGGCCACCCCCAGGCCAGGTTCTCCCATTCGAGCCCACTCAGGCTTACCTGGCCTGTGCCTGCTCCCTGAGTGCAGGCTGATGCCAGCACAGCAGCCACTGACCCCTCCTACCCTGTCCCCTGAGGCCTGTTTCCAGCTGGTCTCCCCAGCACAGCTGCCACGCCTGTCCTCAGCCCAGCCCTCCCACGGAATGCCACTTGGCAGCCAGCCTTGAGGACCCTCTGGCCTGTGTCCGGGGGTCTCAGACTCCAGGCCATTCCTGTCAAGCTCTACAAGTCCCGTTGAAGCCCCTTTCTCTGTCACACACATAAATATTAAGAGATTTATTATGGGAATTGGCTCATGTGACCAAGGGGCTTGGTAAGTCCAAATTCCACAGGGCAGGCAGCAAGCTGGGGACTCGATGGTGATGTTGAATTTCTCAGGACAAGTGGCAAGCTGGGAACTCCTATGAAGATGATGTTTAGTTCAACAGAAGCTGGCTGGCTGAAGTAGAGAAGGAGAGTCTTCCTTCTGACTGCTGAAATCACTGACTCTTCTTTGATGCTTTCAACTGATTGGATAAGACATCTCTCATTGCTGAAGGCCATCTCCTTTGTTGACTAGAGATGTAATCAGGCATAGATGCAAAGGCCATTGTCCTTTGTTGCAATACTTTTCCCCAATTTTGTATCACTGATGATTATGTTTGGTTGCATGTAAAAAAGCTTCCAAACAACAGTGGCTTAAATAAGATCAAAGATTACTTTTTTCTCCCCTAAGAGCAGCTCAGAAGGAGGTAATCCAAGGTTAGTGAGGGGACTCCATGAGGTTGACAGGGACCTTAGGTTCTTCTGCTTTCCATTCCTCCATCCTTGCATGTGGCCAAATGGGCTTCCTGGCCCCAAAGAGCTGCTACTCTACTGACCCTTATACCTGCTTTACAAACAGATGGAGGAAAGAAAGAGGGGCTGCCCCCATTTCTAGACTTCCCAGAAGTGTTTCAGGTTCTTCCATGGACCCTATCCGAGTCACATGACTACTCTTGCTAAAAAGGGGCAGGGAAAGTTGGTCTTTCATGTGAGTGCAACTAAAAACCTGTTTTCTGTTGTTCTTGAAGAAGGATATTGGGAGGACTCTAGAGGTGTGTCCCAGTGCCTTTCAGAGTCTCATTTATACTTTTTACTTTCCAAAGCTGTGACCCCAGGGACCTGTTGTCTTGAAGCTTCTCAGGCCAGTGTGATTCAGAATCCAGGGAATTCTTGTTAAGTTCTCTGAAACTACATGCTCCCTCTAGGCTTGAGGTGAAGCAGGGGGCTAGGAAGGGGCAGCTTTGAGATCTAAATCCCAGCAGCAGCTTTCTCCTAATCAATCTCTGTTTTAGTTTGCTAAATGCTGCCCAAGCAGAATACCAGAAATGGGTTGGCTTTTATAATGGGACTTTATTAGGGTAAAGTCTTATAGTTCCAAGACTGTGAAAATGTCTAAATCAAGTTATCATCAGAGATGCTGTCTCAGCAAGGGTCGGCTGCTGGCAGATCCTGGACTCCTGCCATGTGGCAAGGCAAAATGTCTGCCGGCTCAGCTTCTGGCTGCTGTGCTGATTCCAGCCTCCGGCCCCTCTCAGCCTCTTGTGTTTCTGTGGCTCCAAGTGATCCTGGAGTCCTCTCTCGCAACGCAGGGTAAAAATGGCAGCTCTCTTTCTCTGTGTCTTTCTGCATGTTTCTCCCATTTATATGACTCCAGCAAGAGGGCCGAGACCCACCCTGGGTCATGCCTCACTGAAGTACTCCAATCAAAGGCCCCCTCCAACTGAATTCAATCCAATCAAAGGGTCCCACAGTCTAATCATAGGCCCTTAACTAAAGCAATCTAATAAAAAGTTCCCTTAATTGAATCTAACCAAAAGGTCCCATCACATACAACAGGTTTTCAGGCACAGGAATGGCTTAGCTTAAGAACACAATTTTCTGGGCTCCACAAAAGACTCAAACCAGAACAATCTCTATACAAATCCTCTGTGCACTCCAATGAACTATCTTCCCTTGTCTATCTCCTTGGGGGAGTGTGTTCTAAGGTCTCAGCCAACCCTACATCCTGGTTTGGAACTTCACATGCAACCTCCTCCGTAGGCTGAATATCCATTTTAACATTGTTATATGCACAAGACTCTGGTTAGGCCTCTCTTTAGACATGGCTTGGAAACTCACCATACCGGGTTACTACTTAATTTACCTTTCCAAAATCTTGCCTCCTGATTACATTACAGACCCCTGGAGGGCAAGGCACACAGCTGAGGCTACTTTGCTTCCCCTGCTGCATCCAGGGATCCCAGCCACACACCACTTGGGTCATCAGGGATATTTTCTAATTTGATGACATCCAGGGCTCTCCTTTCTGTACTTCGGTATAAGACACAATGCTTTTTTTTTACTTTTTTTTTCTTTTTAAATTAATTTATTTTTTATTGTGGGTAAAACAATGCTTGTTTTTTGATGGAGACATTTTGAACCAGCTGGAGTTGAAGAGTGTAAAGTCTGGCTGCAGTATTTAAGGGGAGAGGCAACCAAAATTGGATTGAAATTCAGCATAGAAAGAAATGACGTTTTCATTCAGAATATCTGCAATTTAAGGAATTAGAAACACTTAAGAATCTTGCAGGAAAAATAGCCACAATCCCCCTCTGCAGCACATTCCAAAGAAAGGAAGAGCAGCAAGGAATTGAAAATAGGATCATTTCCAAAGGGTTAATTGCTCCCCAGCCAGGAAACCAGAAAAAAGTTCCAGTTAGCTCTAATCAGGCTTATTAAAAGAATTCAGATAGATGAGTATTTTCAAAGGAGGCACAGAAATGTGGACTTTGGAAGGTTTAAAAATAGATATTCCCAATATCCAATAAATTTATGTAAAAAGCAAAGTGGAAATGATTTGGAGTATTGCGTAACACATGGAGTTTCCCACTAGATGAATCCTATGGAGTCACTGCAGGCCCCCTCGTGGCATTTGACAATAGCCAGGGTAAGAGTCTACTTGACAGAATCCCTGGGGATTAAGGGCCAGGCAAAGGATCCATACAATCAACGGGATCTCCCAACTCTCCTAGGCATCAGGCCAAGCCCTCAGCTCTTTTCCTGCCCCTGTTGGCTGTGGGGGGGCTGTGCTAGCTCCTTCCACAAACCTCCTCTGGCTGTTTTCCCTTCCTGTAGGGCAGACTTCAGGTCTTTGGGCTTCTCACCTCCATTTGCACTGGCTTGGAGCCTGACTGGATTAGTCTCCCATCACCAGGTACCTCCACTGTGACCAAGGCAACTGGCTCCTGCTGATGTCATTAGACCCCTTGAAGCCCCCAAGAAGTACGTTTAAACCAAGATCTGTAGTGTATTTTGGAGTCATTTCTATTCCAATTCTTATAATGTCTTTACAAAAATTATTAGAGTATCATTTTAAGTATTTATAAACCATCTGCATTCCTGTAATTTTCATATTCCTTCCCGTTTTTTACAACATGCTAGTGGTCATTTTTGCTAATGACTTATATTGTCAGGGGGCCAAGCTATCCCTAAGCAGTGGTGCAGCGGTAGCAGCCAGACTCCCTTGACAGAGACAATGTGCCCAGATGGATGCATTACTTACACAGACAGGAAAACAAGAGCAGCGTGACACCAGCTCCCTTGGCCCTACTTTGTAGACATTGAACCCAGGGCCCAGGTGAGACTGCATGGGCAGTGACTCACTCTGCCATTGAGGGGAAGCCTCTCACCTCCAGCCACACTGTCTTACACACACAAAAGCTGACAGCTGTACTCTAAGAGGGGGCATGTGCGAAGCCCTATGCTCAACTAAAATTAGGGAGATGGAGAAACGGTCTGTGCTAGGCCCTCCAACAAGGTAAGGTTGAGAAGCCAGATGGCTCATCTTCCCTTGTTCCAGCAGGAAGCCCAAACTCAGGTCAGACCACCACCAAGTCTTGCTTAGGGGATGAGGTTGCCAGGGTGCCAAACCCCTACAACAAACCCACCATCCAACCCTGTTATACTTTCCCTGCACTTAGGATTAGGTTCTGCTACATGTGACATATATCCCCTAACAAGAGTGGTTTAAAGAAGATAGGGTTGATTTCCCTCTCATTTCAAAGGAAGTCTGGGGGTAGGCAGATGGGGGCTATTTGAGCAGTTCCACACAATCAAGGACCCAGGTTTCTTCCAGCTACATCATCCTCCCTGTCCTCCCTGTCGGGTAGAGTGAACTGTCCTCACAGCCCATGGCTGAGCCAGAGCCTGAGGGTCCAGTCTGCTTCCCAAGCAACAAGGCAGAGAATGGAAGAAGGGTCCTTCGAAGCAAAATTCCTATGAGTACCATCCTCCTGCTATTTCATTGGCCAGAACTAAGTCACATGTCATACTTAGCTGTGAGATGAGCCGGGAAGTGGTCTTTTAGGTGAGTCCCTTGTCCTGCTAACAACAAGCTTCAGTAACTAATGAAGAGGAGGCGGGGCACTGGGAAGCAACTGGCTGGATGTGCCACAGGACCACAAGGATCCTTTTCCTTCTCAAATCTCCCCACTCCATTATCCTACCCACAGCCCGATCCCAAACTTAGTACTCGTCAAAAAGGCACCCGGGAGAGCCATGTGGCCATGAGATCTCTCCTATTGGTCAAAAGATAACAGAACCTTCTAGAGTTTTCTATTTTTTCTTTATACTGGAGAAATTCAATTAGGGTCCATGTTATGCAAAGATGTAAAATAGAGTTGGTCATTAGGGTCCATAAAAGTAGCCTCTAATTCTGAGGACTTCAGCCTCAACCTCAATGCTTCTTTCTCTCAAAAGAAGTTTTAAGTCTCTTTCTCTTTACAAGAGAGTAATACAACTGCTTTGCTTACAAGCAGTTTTTAGCTATCATTTAAATCTCAGCTAAGTCTGAAAGTGGGGCCTAGTCATCTAGGTGATTCGATACACTTGAAAGTGAACTACACATTGGGACACCTAGAATGCTTCTGAAAAATGCCAACACTCAGCCCTATCCTCAGAGATTTTGGTGTAGTTGGTCTGGGGTGTGGTCTGGGCACAGGTGATTTCCAAAGCACCCCAAGAGATTCCAGTGTGCAGAGGGCTGCGTGCTGCGGCACACCTGTGTGCACCTGTGATAGGGCCGGGGCTCATGCCTCTGCAGGTGCTTCCGGCTCTGCTTCCTGCCTTCAATGCCCTCCCTCAAAATCTAATCAAACACACCAGGCAGGGCAGAAAAAGCAACATGTGTATTGCTGCTTGGTCAGAATTTCAAAACCAGAGTCTCTACAGGGCAAGTAAAAAAAAAAAAAAAATACAAAAGTTCTCTATTTTCAAAAGGCAACTATGACAAACATACTCAGAAAAGGTGCTCCTAAAATCCGAGCAAACATAAGAGTTCAGCCTCAGCATACTGTTGCCTGCAGTCTTTACAACAATGGAAATGGGGCTGTGCTCACCCCGCTTCTCCACACTGCTGGGGTGCAGCAGAGAGGCTATGCCTGCTACTACTAGCTGGCCCAGTCCTGAAAGCGGAAGCAGTCACTCGCAATCTTCCACACAGTGTTGTTTGGTGAGGCCTGGGCTGTCAGGATGAAGTTCTGGTTGAAGTCCCGTTGTTTGTTGCCCTCAAACTTCACTGTTCCACAGATCACAACGAGGACTGTGGTCTGGCTTGGTGTGGCCTCATCAGGAACAGGCTGGCAGTCTACGACATTGACTTGGAACTCGCTGGAAGGCAGCATTTCAAAGAACTCACTCAAGGAGTCCTGTCCTGAAACAGCGTTCCCGTTCCACACCAGCGTGGCAGTGCCCATGTACAGCCGGGGCAGCAGACGCCGCCGCTTGTCCATGGTAGTGTAATAGACATTGACAAACTCCTCAGCAGCTCTGCAGGCCTGATCCACGTATGTCTTGAAATCCACTGATGCCATTTTGGCTTCTAACAAGGCGTTTCCTCCACCTAGCAAAGCCAGGGGCTGCAGGACAAGGTTGAAGAGAAGCTGTCAGTACAATGGAATCATCCTCCTTTTCTACTAGTGGCAAAACAAGTATGTGTGAGTAGAACATACAGGTCAGAAGTACAACTACTGCAGAGATATGGGCCTAGGCCTTAATTCTAGCTGATGCCTATCTTACTAGGCCTCAGTGTGCTCCTTTTTAGGTGGGGATATCACCATTTGTGGCACAGACATATTATGGGAATAAAATGAGATAGTAGTGTACATCAACTGCTGAGTCAAAAAGCCTGGTAACTACATAATTAGAAAATGATAGCTATTCCTATGAATTTAAATATCCCATTTTATAAACTACAATACATCTGATTTTGGAAGGTCAGTTTCTTCTAGAAGCTTGGAACAGGTGTGGATGTCCTAGACAAGTAGGGACTCCATTTACCCTGGGTAAAGACAGAGGAACCTGCTGATGTGGATAGTGGTCATTGGCCCAATAAAGGCCAGGCAATCAGATGGCATATGCTGGTCAGCTGGTGGGAGTCTGGGACCGCCTACCACCAGCTCACCCAACAGGGCCAGGGAGGATGAAGAGAAGGTAGGTTTCTTCAAAAGTCAAGAGAACAAACGCCAGGAGGACGGTAAAAAAATGGTGGCCCTAATCCCCACTGTTAGCTGCAGTAGTGGACCTCTAGGCTGACGGGAAATTAGAAGGGAGGACACCCCATTTCTGTGAGCTCTAATACCCACCAGATAAGTCCTGTGGAGCCACAATCAAAGACAGCTAGAATCGAAGTTGTTCTATCACCTAGGGAGGAACAAAAAGAAATTCAACTGCACCTGAAATGTCACATTTCCTTTAAAAAAATTTATTTTTGAAAGCATAAAAAAACATTAACATTTGCTTTTTTTTCAGGTTCGAAGTACTAATGTTTACAGTTCTCTGTACTTTTTTGCACGACTAAAATATTTCACTTAAAAAATCCAACAGATGGGGAGCCAATGTGGCTCAGTGGTTGAGTACTGGTTTCCCACATACAAGGTCCCGGGTTCAATCCCTGGCCCCGGTACCTCAAAAAAAACAAAAAAAAAAAACCAAACCAAAACAAAACAAAACAAAAAAACTGTTTCGTGTGGGAAACTGATGTGGCTCAAGAGGTTCGGCATCCGTCTACCACATGGAGAGACCGGGGTTCGATCCCCGGTACCTCCCGGTTAAAAAAAAAAAAAAAAATCCAACAGAGACAACATTGCTGAATAGTTGAGGTGTTTAGATTTACACAATAAATATCAAAAACCTTAAAAAAAAAAAAACAGTTTATGAAATAGATAAAAGATTCCACATAGGGTTTGGAAAGAGGTAGGGTCAGGTACCCATAATGACTAGGAAAGGTGGTGGGATCGGACTCCACTGAGCTGTGAAGAGCTGGTCTAAGAAATGAGCAGTTACAGGACCAACACACCCACCATGCTGGTCTTTCCTTTCCCTTCAAAGAACTGGAAGTTAAGCCTGATAAACTCTTCTTCTGAGCCGGGTATTGTGCTAAATGCTTGACATACATTACCTCATTGAACTGGCACCACAAAGGACAATTCTACCATTGAGAAAAGGGAAACTCAGGGAAGGGTCAAGGCCACAACACGAAGCACACCCCTGAATTACCATCGGTAAGAATCTGTGTGGGCCTTGAACATGTGGTGACCACATGAAAGTCCACTGCGCTTTGAAAATCAAGTTGAATTCATCGACCAGAGTGCATTTCCAGGTCTGCTGGTTTGAACATCTCCTCCTGGAAGGCCCACATTTCCCTCTTGCTGGAATTCCCAACTAACCCAACTTCGAACCAGAAAAAAAGATTATGAAACGAAGTGGAATAGACGAGAGGCGGAGGAGCTCACCGCCTTCTTCTCTACAGTCCATACTATCAACTTCTCTGGAGCTGGACCGGAGGAGATGCAACACCTCCACCGGCCTTATTTCGGTGGTGCGTCTTCTAAATCAAAGACATAAAAGCACGTGCTTCCCAGCATTCTCCCGGACGCTGCTGCTCTCACTGCAAAGCAAATGTCCTGGGAGCCCGTTTTTTAAACCGGAGTTGTTTGTTCTGCAAGTGCATGTCTAAGGCAGAACTGCAGCGATCCCTGGAGGAAAACCGGGCAAGACCCGCGGAAGGGAAGGGGAGGAGGGCGTGGCGGGCGCAGGCGTCCCACTCCAGGTCTGGGGCGGGCTGTGCGGGGTGCTCCGCCTCGCCGTGGGAGTCCCCGAAGGGCAGGGACGGGCGCGGTAACCTACCTACGCGGGCGGCGACCCCGGTCAGCGCCGGCTCAGGGACAGGGCGAGGGTCCCCGGAAAGGTCTGGGACCTCAAGGTCACGGCGTGGGCCGACCGAGGGCGCGACGAGAGCTTTGCTCTCCCCCTCTTCCTCCCCAGGGATCCCGCATAAAGAGGAAGCGGCGGCCGCCACCAAAAGCCGGAACGCCTCCGCTTCTCCGCCGGTTCCCGCGGGCGGCCGCGCCCCGCGCAAACGTTCTGCGTCCCTGACCCCGCCTCTCCCACCTCCCCGTGACCGGCAGCTTGGTCAGCCAGTGGGACCGCGGGGTGGAAGGCCAGCTCCGCCCAGGTGTGGCGCGAAAGAGCAGGCGACTTCCGGGAAGGCAATTTCCCAGAACACCCCACCAGATACGCGCTCTGGTTCCATTGGTCCAGCCGGATCACGGACTCCGGCTCAACCCGTTAGATGGGAGTTCTCGGATTAAGCGTTAAAGTCCCGCCTCTGAGGGCGGGCTCTTCCTCCTGGGCCGCGTAGAGGCTGCCGGGTCTGGGAGGCTGGGGAGCGGTGCAGAGTGCGGGAGCGTCTGGATTTGCTCGTCAGCTGTACTTGTCGAGACTTAATGACTTGATGCCATCGCGGGAAAGCAGCAGCAGAAAGGGACCCGACTGAGACATTGCGTGGGGGCGCCAGGAACATTTAAATTCACCCAGAGAGTGCAGCCGGCAGAGCCCTGGTCGAGCTCTACCTGATCAAATAGAGACGGTAACTCTCCTGGATAGTTTAAGTCACTTTGAGTTGGCGTCCTAAAGCTGACCCACAGAGGAACGTCAATTTCAGTTAAGTGGAAAACGGAACTCAGAGTGAAAGAAAAGTTGAAGTGTGAATGGGGCTTGCAAATAACATTCTCCCCAAAGGGGAACGATGGCAGTTTACCTTGTTGTGTTGTGCTACTTGACGGGCTTGGAGGAAAACCTATCGTTTTTTTCTTTGTTTGTTTTTAATATTTGTTTTTATTTATCCCCCACCCCGCCCCGTTTGCGCTCGCTACTCTCTGTCATCGTCTTTTTTTTTTTTTTTTTTTAAAGTGGGCACTGTAGACCAAACCCTAGACCTCTCACATAGAAGGGAGGCACCCAGTCACTTGAGCCACCTCCACTCCCTGCCTGTTGTGTCTCACATTGTTTCCTCTCTGTCTCTCTCTTTTGCATCATCTTGCTGCGTCATTTTGTTGTGTCAGCTCGCTGCCTTGCTTGTCCTTCCCAGGAGGCACCAGGAACCTAACCTGGGACCTAACCTCCCATGTAGTAGGCGGGCACCCAGCAGCTTGAGCCACATCCGCTTCCCCTTCCTATCATTTTCCCTGCATTCACTTGACACCATAGCTATGCTTTTCACTTCTCCCTCACGGCTTGGTTATCTTGTAATTCTCTTCTCCAGCATCAGAACTAGCTGCGTTTCAGCTCACCTGAAACCTGGGCTCAATTTTTGGTGACTGTTAATGGCAGCAGACTGAACAGAATGAACTCGTTTAGGATGGAGACTTGGAGGGCCTGTAAAGCTTAAATAAAAGACCCGAGATTCTTAGCTGCTTCTGCTGGTCCTTGAAAGGCTGGATGATCCCTTGCAAATCTGGGCATAGCAAGATTCAGTGATGTTGGGGTATATTTAGTGTGTGTATATACCTAACTGGTACCTTCTTGGTGTTTTCAGCCAAGACACTGCTTTATTTCCCCAAAGAAACCTTGCTTTCAGATTTCAGGACAAATTTAGAAACTGGGTCGGCTATTTAACATAGTAGGTGAAGACTTTGAATTATAAAGAAATAAGTTGGAGGTTGACAAGAGCATCTTTGGAACAGTGTTCACATTGAAATGTCTTTATAAAGACCTGGATAATGAAATTAGGATTCACTGTAGGCAAATCCAAATCACAGCATCAATGGAATGAACATAGAATTTGACTTAATGCATGTCTACTAGCTGCTTTAAGTTTCTTCAGATTTCCTATATAAGCCCTTTTCACTTTGATATCATAAACCTTTGAGAGAGGTATCATTATTTGAGATTTTATAGACAAGAGGCCTGAGACAGAAATTAAATTACCAGCCCGGAGTCACTGACCTGATTCAATCATAGAAAAACTGGTTAGAAGTATGTTTGTCCACCTCCATGGTCTTGTAAATACACAGGGCTTTAGCCTGAGAAGCAGCAGAACCAGTGGCAGGTGTATGGGAGGACAGGAACTTTTCAGGTTTATGTCTCCAGCATCTAAAATTGCACCTGACTCACAGTAATGGGTCTTTGTTTGAAAGAACATTATTTGGAGCCAGACGGGCCAGGGCTTGAATCATTGTTCCACAATATTCTGGTTGTGTGATGACTCTTTCCCAAACCCCTGATTTTTATTCCCCTTGCCATTCTTGAATTTGGGGAGGTTAGAGACACCCCTGACATGTGACACTGGCATTGTGTGCCCTACCTAGTCAGGACCACAGAGACTGGAGAATGTGTTTGCTTGGGGATTCTGGGAAAGATCTGTTTCTCTCTCCTGCTGGATGTGTGGTATGTAGATGGCACTGCTGCAGCCAGATTGCCACAATGAGGCAAACCCCTTGAGACACAAGAGATGGGAAGAAATCAGGCCTCGGCAACCACATTGAGACCCAGAATCAAACCAGTCCTGAAGCTTGGCCTTCACAGTTTCAACAGCTAGTAAATCCCCTTTATTTCCAAGCTATTTGAAGTTGGGCTTTATATTAGTTTTAACTTCACTAGTATGGTTAGTAAACTACCAGGGTGATTGTGGCCAGTGAGTGAACCTCCCTGAGGCTCAGCTGCTTATCTAGCCTGGGGACAATAATTATACCCTTCTCTTCAGGTTGATGTGAGGAGTGAATGAAACCATAGGTAGAAAGGCTTAGCACAAGGCTGGGCACAAAGTGAGCACCCAGAAAACGTTCCCAAAGCAGAAGTGTGTTTTGACATTTTGCAACTTCCTTTGCTACCAAGAAGCCTTTCAATGACTGGCTTTTAAACTTGGGACATGTGGATTGAAAAATTAGTAGAATTAGCACCAGATCTTCCTAGCACCTGGAAGGCAACCCGCCCAGGGAAGGAAGGTGCATTTGGTCAGATATGCTGAACCAAGGATCTTTAAGTCAGCAAACACAGGATTGCCCTGCTTCCCCTGTCAACGTGCTTGCTCTCCAGGGCAGGATCTTAGAGCCGTTGTTTGCCACAAGGGGCTGCATGAACTTGGAGGTAGGCGACTGCAGTGATGATTGACCAGTTTTGCCTCTAATGCATTTCCACCAAAAACACATCTTTTTTTTTTTTTTTTTTTTTCTTTCTCCACTTGTTTCTTTCCGGGTTGAGATTTCAGGCAAGAGCTGAAAATCTCTTGGACCCAGCCAGCAACAGGAATGAAAAGGAGTCCCTGCCTTAGCAGGATTCTACACACTGCTCCCATGTCAGGGCAAGCTTGGGTTACATTTTTTTTGGGGGGGAGTTGTCACTTGAGGATCCAACTTTTAGGGAGACCCTGGATTGTGGAAGAAGCAAATCCTATGGGGGACAGATAATGTTTTGTGGGGTTCCTGCTTCTACTTTGCCTCCTCTTGTCCCTCAGTCACTTCATCTGTCAAATGGTGGTGAGATATCTTCAGAGTTGAGGGCAGTGCGATTAGGAGCTGCCATTTGGAGTGTTTGCCTAGCCTAAGATGATGTCTGTCTTAGTTTGCTATGAGGCTGCTGATGGAAAGTATAAAAGCTGATGGTTGGCTTTTATAATGGGAATTTTATTAGGGGAAAATCTTACAGTTCTGAGGCAGTGAAATGTCCAAATCAAGACACCATCAGAGATGCTTTCTCACCAAAGTCAGCTGCCAGTGATTCTGGTATCCTGCCACGTGGTGAGGCAAGATGGCGGCTGATCTCTGCTGAGGTCCCTGCCTTCCCCCCCAGAATCTACCATCTCTTGGAGCTCAGCTGTAGGCATCAGGCATAAGGCTCCTCTCTTCAGCCTTGAGCTGCTTACTGGATCCAGCCTCTTGGGGCCTTTGTGCCTCAGCTTCGGCTGGTAGTGATCAGGTCAAAATGGCAGAGCTCCCTTTTCTATGTATCTTCTTTCTCTGTGTCTCTGTTTATATAAGGCTCCAGTAAGAGGGAGGAGACTTAACCTGAGTCATATCTCACTGATGTAATCCAATCAAAAGCAAGCTAATCAAGTGATCTAATCAAGGTCCCTTAACTGAATCTAATGTAGACCAAGGGTCTCACACCCACAGGAATGGATTAGTTCAAAAAAAAAAATCTTTTTTTTTTTTTTTTTTTGATTCACCAAATTCAAACCATCACAGTGCCCTTTGTCTGGGAATGTTCTTGGGGACACTGCTAATTGGGTCACAGGTGGATGTCTCTCCAGGAATTTGAAGTGATGGTGGGGTGATAAACTGACATTGAGTCTCTGTGTGTGGCTGGAACTGACTATGGAGATTAATTGAGGTTGATTATTCACAAGTCACAGAAACCAATTCTGACTAACTTAAGCCAAAATGTGGTTACTAGAAGACTGTGGGGTGCATGCAGAGTCAAAAGTAGGCATGGGCAAGGTGGCTCCTGGGACCTGGGGAACAAGAACTGAGCAGTGGGTGCTTTGAGGTACTGCATTGGACTGACAGAGCCATGACTGGTTTCCTGCCTTGGGATTCTCCATGCAAGATCGAGATTCCTGGGAGAGAGTTGGGTTGGCCTGACACTGGTGTGTGCCACCCACCTCTTGGCCAGGGAGGGGGTGGCACAGCTTGACTGACAGTCCCACTGGAACCCTGTGGTAGAGGACAAAGACAGGTCCTCACCCAGGGTAGGTCAGAAACAACCAGGAGGCAGCACCCCAAGGATTTTCCTCTACCTGTGGCATATGGGAGCTGGAGCCTTCTCGCCCCCCAGTGGGGACAACTGTGAGGGATGACACTCCAGTTCCCCATAAGGGCACCATCTTATGGACTCATTCCCTTCCCAGTCTTACTTCCCCACACCCCAACAGGGATCACCTCCTGTAGTTATGATGTAATTATGAATTCCAAAAATATAATTGGATCATGCTTGTAAACTGTTCTGTTGCGTGATTAAGTTATGATTAGGGTGTTGACTGGGCCACATCAGTAGGGTGTTGAGCCCCACCCCTTGGTGGGTGGGGGAAGAAAATATAAAAGGCATCACAAAGAACAGAGTTGCAGCAATTTTGAGTAGCAGTTTTGATGTTGGAGTTTTTTTTTTTTTTTTTTTTATGATTAATGCATTTGAGGTTTATTCAAAGAAAAATAGCCACATTTTAAACAATATTTTCATTCAGACTTTTCTGACATAATTTGGGTGTCCCTATAGAAACAAATCCATCCCTACAATCTCATTTATTCAAAATTGATGTTGGAGTTTTGATGTTGGAGAGAAGGCCCCGGGAGAAGAGAAGTGAGCCGTTCGCCTGATAGTCTTCAGGTGACCTTGTGGAGAAACCAGAGGAGCTAAGCCCGGAGAGAAACACAGCCCCGGGAAGAGAGGAGTGCTAGAAGCCTGAACCCTGGCAAACGTCGGCAGCTGTCTTGCTCCAACATGTGGCAATGGACTTTGGTGAGAGAAGAAATGTATGCCTTATGGCCTGGTAACTGTGGATTTCTACCCCAGATAAATACCCTTTATAAAGACCAACCCGTTTCTGGTATTTCACATTAGCACCCCTTTGGCTGGCTAATACACCTCCCAAATAAACTGCTTGCACTAAAATTGTCTCAGGGTCTGCTGCTGGGGGAACCCAGTCCAAGATGTACACAGGAAGCCAAGACTTCACATGCTAAAAGCCCTGGGGCATGTCTGGAGGGTTTTCCTGGTCCCTTGAAGGATCACTGCCTGTTTTTTTGGCCTCTGTTCTGGTGATAGATAGGAATGAATCCAGTGGCATCTGGGGCTAACAAACTGGGCAGGGATTCTCAAACTTCAGGGGAGCTGCAGAATCTTCTAGAACACTAGTTAACCCAGATTCCAGAGCCCCCCTTTGGAGTTTTTGATTCTGTAGGACTAGGGTGAGGCCAGACTTGCATTTCCCAGTGGTGTCGATGCTGCTAGTCAAGGGACTGCACTTTGTGGCCAGCAGGAAGTTCTTGTGGTAGAGACTGTGGATTCTAGCTTCGGTGGACAAAAATCCACCCCTGGAATTCTACTTTTCTCATTATTCTAACATAACAATTAGTTTGTGCCTGACTCTTTTAAATAATTTAATAATTTTTCCCTTTATTTTTAAAGAAGCTTTAGATTACATAAATATTACATCAAAAATATAGGGGAGGGGAGTGGGTGTAGCTCAGTGGTTGAGCATCTGCTTCCCATGTACAAGGTCCCAGGTTCAATCCCTGGTGCCTCCTAAAAATATATATATCCATATGTGGGATTCCCAATACCCCACCCCCTCCCCTTCCCACACTTTTCCCCATTAACAACATCTTTCATTTGTTAGAATTGATGAACACATATTGAAGCATTGCTACTTACCATGGTCTATAGTTTACATTATGGTTTACACTTTGCATGATTTTATAGGTTTTGGCAAAATGTGTAATGGCCTGTATCCATCATTGCAGTATCATGCAGAACAATTTTGTGATGGTTTGGCTAATATGTCAACTTGGCTAGGTAATGGTGCCCAGTTGTTTGGTTAAGGAAGCACTGGGCTAATTGTAATGTGGGGCATATCATGGACTTTAATCAGCAGTGAGTTAATTGCCTGGTTGGCTGGTTACATCTACAATCAAACTCAGAAGATTGCCATCAGCAATGGGTGATGTCTCATCCAATCATTTGAAGGTCTTAAAATGGGAAGTGATTTCAACATTCAGAGAGAGAATTCCCATCTCTACTTCAGATAGCCAGCCTCTCCTGGGAACTCATCAAGGACCTTCATCAGAGCCCTTGGTTTGCAGCCTGCCATGTGGAATTTGGACTTGTGCTTCCCCACGGTCGTGTGAGAGAATTTTATAAAATCTCATACTATACAGATATCTCCTGTTGGATCTATTTCCCTAGAAAACCCTGCCTAATGCAATTTCAGATGTCCTCAAAATGCTCCATGTTACACCTATTCTTCCCTCTCCCTCCCCTCAGAACCTCTGGTGACCACTGTCTTTATATCAGTGTTATAAGTTCTTCCATTACTAGAATAACAATAAGCCTACTTTAGTCTATATTTGCATTCTTCCCTTATGTTTGTTCATTCCTCAAACCTGAGGATTTTGGCATGGTGATGCCCACTCTGCTTATGATTGAGAGATCCTATGGCACAGATGTATGGAACTGTCTTGCTTGCAGTTGTAGATACTCTTTTTTTTTTTCTTTTTTTTTTGGGGGGGGGATGGGTATTGCCCACCATCATCCTTTTGTTAATTGTTCTGGGTGAATCTGATGAACTGAAGAGTAGGTGTTGCAACACTGCTGAGAGTTAGGGTTCAAGTGGTACATGAAGTGCCAGCAGATTTAAGTCTGGGACATATATTTAACAGGTAAAGTGCTAATTATAGGTTCAAGTAAAAGGAGTAGAAGAATCACATGTAGGAAAATTATAAATTAGTTTAACTGCTACATTGGGGAGATGCGTTATATATATTCCATGTAAGGCCCACTGATGGGATACCAGTTTCCTGGGGTTGTCTGCCCTGCCTATAGTGTCTAGATGTCTTTAGAACCTTCGGGAGAACCCCTGCTTGAGGCACTGCTGACTGTGGCAGTCAGTGAAATCCTCTTGAGACGCGCATAAGCATAACCTCTGGAATGACCTCCCGACTCACTTTGAAATCTCTTAGCCATAAAAACTCATTTGTATTTAATTTTCCCCCTTCTGGTCACAGTCTTTTTCCAAATGCATCACTAGTTAGTGCTTGGTAATAATTCCTTGGTGCCAGGGAGGCTTATCTCTGGGAATCATGTCCCATGCCGGGGGTAAGGTGGTGAGCTTATATGCTGAGTTTGGCTTAGAGAGAGGCCACATTTGAGCAACAAAGAGGCTTTCAGCAGGTAACCCTTAGGCAATATATATTACTAGGCTAAGTTTCAATTTCACAAGAGCAAGGTTCATAAGTACAAGCATCAGTATCAAGGGCCTGGCATATTGGTCTCTCCTGCTTTGCTAGGCACTGCTCATGTACTGTAGAGATTCTTGCCACTGTGTTAGAGAATGTAGCAGGACTCTTCAGGATGGGAATTCAATATTCTGTCGGTTATTGTGTGTCCACCCACCCAGACAACACCCTATAACCACATGGACATATTCATATTCCATAGAGGCAGGCCCCATGTGCACCCCTCCCCACATATCCCCCCACCACTGACATTCCAGCACTGTTGACCCCACTCATCCCTGCACCCTCATGTCCCCCATTCACTGCTAAACCACCCCCTTCCTCCTTATCATAGGTTTTGCCCATATTGAGCATCGGCTCACCATCCTCTACTCCCTTTCTGTCTCCTGATAACCAATCTTTCAAACTCTAGCTCTGTAAGTCTGCTCGATATGTTTAGGTCATATTAGTGAGGTCATGTAATGTTTGTCCTTCAGTGACTGGCTTACTTAACATAAGGTCTTTGAGATTCATCCATGTTGTCCCATGTGTCAATACTTCATTTCTTCTTATAGCTGAGTAGTATTCCATTGTATGTATATACAACATTTTGCTTATCCATTCATCTGTTGATGGACAATTGGGTTGCTTCCAACTTCTGGCAATAGTAATGCTGCTTTGAACTTTGCTGTGCATGTATCTGTTCGTGTCCCTGCTTTCAATTCTTCTAGGTATATACCAGCAGTGGGATTCCTGGGTCATATGGCAGTTCTATAGTTCATGCTTGATTTTCAAGAGTAGTTTTCCCATTTTCCAGTTGTCTTGATTGGCCTTCTCTTTGAGTTGCTATTTTAAGATGCCGCCACAGGAGGGCAGCCTAAGCTTTGGAAAAACTGCTCTCATCCCACCTTAGAATCAGGTTCTGAAGGAGCACCTCCCACCAGCTTATCAACCCCAGGACGGCTAAGGCTTTTCTCAAGAGACAAATGCGTTCCTTTCCTGGATCAAACATTCTCAAATGTTGGAAAAAATCTAAGAATATCCATTTTTGTCTTGACAGGTTGCCACACAGAGGGGCTTGTTTCCTTTTTCTAAGAGGACGTGTGAGGAATGTTTGTGGGAAAGCAGGTGCTCACTGCCTCCCCAAAGCCTGGAGCTGGTATGTTTGGGACACTTTAGAGTCTCTGAGGTGGTGCTATCTCAGAAATAAAACAAAACAAAAAAAAAGCACTTCTGCATTAGCGTTTTGGCCGAATGATTGAACTCTTGGCCCAGGGGTGGTCTCACAGTGATGGACTGACAGTTTAAAATGGGACAAAAATGATGAATGGGTGGAAAGGGTAGCTCAGAATAATGGCCGAGTCCCTCAGGGAGCCAGGTCTTGTCAACCCGAAGTCCGCAGGTGGGGGAGAATTTGGTAAGAAGACGCTACTCCTTAGAGAGGCTGCTCTGCTGCTCCCCAGGATAGTGAAGGGGTCTGGGCTGACCTAGGTGGCTTGGGCCAAACCCTGCCAGCCTCGTCCTCCTGCTGCCCTCCATGGTCCTGGAGGGATGCTCAGGTCAGGAGGACTCGTCTCTACTGGGGCCGCCAAGAGGCCCTGGAGAGGAGAACAGCCCCCATTCTTGCCCTTCACAGTCCTTGGGGGGCCTGGCTTCCTGGTGGCAAAGGGCAGCTGTGGGCCACTGGTCATGGAGGTTCTTGCCACCTTCTCCCCCTGATGCCTCTCAGTCTTCCACTCCAAGTGGAAGCAGAGGCAGCCTTTAATGTCATTTGAAAAATGTAAGCCAAAGTACAGGCATGTGGTATAATAATCAAAATGCATAAAAGGGTTTTTAAAGAAGAGCAAGTACCTCTTGTCCTGTCCCTCTCTTCCCCTCCCCCAATCCACTTCACTGGGGCAAATGCTTATAACCGTTTCTATTTTTCGTTCTTTGGGTGGTTACCTCTGTAATTCTAGATAATAAGCTTGTAATTTGATTGCTTGATTTGATTTATGAGGTTTAGACATAATCTCCAACAACTCTATGACTCCACTCCAAGGAAATCTTATTATAAGACAGACTCTTGGCTAATCTTGTGTTTAGTTCTAGCAGTTACCTTTGTAGCTTTAAATAAATAATTACTCCTTTGCTTCTTTTCTCATCATTGATAGAGAATATTGTCTAACGCTGGTCTCTGGGGTAGAGGAAGGCAACCCTCCCTCTTTTCCAAAGTGCCATCTTCCTACAGAGTCATTGAATCACCATCAATATCCCTCTTCCACCTGCCATAGTGACAGAATCTACCTATAGCCACCCAGTCTGAAGACCATGATTCCTAGTTTCTCCCACCACTAGCTGTGCCATGGACTCTTCTGGTTGAGGAGATATAAGTGGAGGTGCTTTGTGGGACTTCCTAAAATTAAGGTTCATAAGTACAAGCATCAATCTTTTCCCTTTTCTCTTTCCTCCTATATGAGATGCAGATGTGATGGCTGGTGCATTGGCTGTCCTGGTGGACCATGTAGATGTGGGCCATATCCTAGGGATGGTGGAGCAGAGAGCTAGAAGGACTTGGATCCCTGTGATGTCATGGAGCTGCCGTAACAGCTCTGGACTGCTTCCACATAGACTTCTTTTAGGTGAGAAATAAAGCTCTGTTTTGTTCTTGTCATTTTGGGTTCATTTGATAGGCGTGACTGAATCTCATCCTAATTAATATGGTTGGGAAGGTCAAGGTTGACTACTTGTACCCTCCATTTTACTACAAGTTCTTTTTTCTTTTCTCCTTTGTCTGGATTGAATCTGAATATTGAAAATGAATGAATGGAGTTTCCACGGCTATGACAATGTGCCCACTGATCACTGCAAAACCATATTCTATGAGGATTTGCTCTGCTCTCTTGACAATGTAGTCAGGATGTCTGTACCACTCGGGGTGATGTTCCCAGATCCAAAGGCATGTGCATTCTCTTTCCCCGCACTCCTTAAATCATGCTCACATTGTTGACTTTCTCTCTGAACCATGTGTTTATGGGGCAGCGTTTTGTTTTCTTGGAGTTTTTTTTTTTTTTTCTTGGAACTTTTAATTGCTTTCATCTTTGTTGCTTTTGCTGTTATCAAAATAATAGTCACATCCTCCAGGGTTCAACAGGGGCAGTGCTCCTTTTTAATCCAAAGCATGCTGGAGTCCCTGCCCAGGGTCTCCTTGCCCCTTGGAGAACAGAAGGCTGTGGGCTGGACACAGCTCACCTCCCTCAATGGGCAGCCACACGTGGAGCACCAGCAGATACTTGAAGGGCTGTGGATTCGATGGCGACCAGGGCTGAGGCAGGCCCATGGCAGTGGGCCACAACAGACTACAGGGGTCTTGAAGCAGATGCCAAGGGCCTGCCGATATCTGAACATGGCTGGAGCCACTTATAAGCACAGGGATTATCCTGGAGAACAAAAGGGCTCCAGGAAACACCCCCAGAGCTGCACTTGGTCTGATTCAATTTTCCTTAGAAAAGGTTTGTCTTAGTGTGCCAAGGCTGCTATGACAAATACCACACGAGTGGGCTTAAGCAATGGGAATCTGTTGGGTTACAGTTTAGAGGCTAGGAGCCCAAAATCGAGGCTGCAGCAAGGCTGTGCTTTCTCCCCAAAGGTGTAGCATTCTGGCACTGGCTTGCCACAGTCCCTGGGGTTCCCAGGCTTGCCTCTCTGCCTCGTCACAGGGCCATCTCCCTCTCCTGTGTCTGTTCTTCTTGTTTCCATGACTCTGGCTTCCCCCATGGGTTCTTCTTTTTAAGTCCTCCAATCAAAACCAGGAAGTCCCATCTTCATTCAGTTGGGTTACCCCTAAATAGGATCCTAGAAGGTTCCACACCTTAACTGATGCTACTTCTTCAAAGGGACATTGCAAATGGATTCAGGCCCACAAAGACGCAGATTAATATTAAGAACATGCCTTTTGTTGGGGTCCATGGTTCAGTCTACGATATGGTCCTTCCTTGGTCCCATCAATTTAGAAAGGATGAGAAACAGGAACCCAAATCCCCAGACTCTGCCTGGACTTGGGGAAGTGAAGGGAGCTGGGGGAGACTGGGCAAGTGGGGTACCCCCTAGTCATGTCCTCTGTTCCCCAATGCCCCACTCCCCCATGACCTGGATCAGCTCCTGCCCCTGGCCCAGGCCTGGGTAACTCTGGCTGGCCAGTGGCTATTTTGTGGTCCACGGGTGGTGAAAGTTTATCCTGAGTGATCAGTACAGCATGCACAAGCCAAGAGTGAAAGCAACATGGCATCTGACCAGGACATTAAATAGAAATGGATGCAGCAGTCCAACTGCTGCCCTTGCCATTCAATGTCCCCCAGGGGCTTGGGAGCCACAGTCAACTTTGGGGCCATAGGGACCATTTAGTCTGAAAGACCACGCGTTCTGGGGACAGTGGGAGAGTGAGGACTTCAGGAGGCAGTGAAGGGGTTAAATCAGATCAGCAGAATCTAGAGTGTGAAATATTGATAACAGTGATGACAGAACTTGCTCAAGTCCACTGGCCTTTCTGGGGCCATAACATACTAGTGTTTGAACACTTTTCCGGGCTTTGCTGCTTACAGTTATTCTACCATGGGATTGTCACAGCAACGCTATGAAATGGTGCCTTGGGTGGGGTTTCCTAGAGATTTGGATGTAGGAGTGGAGGAAATGGGACCGGCAGAGGGGGAGGCCTCAGTGACCCCTGGGGACTTAGGAGATGGGATGGCCGTGCGGTAATGTCCAGAATGAGACAAGGCTCCCCTCCCATCACAGACCAGTCATTGGACCAGGGCAGGGAGAACCACAGGCAAGGCAGCTCTGTTCAGCTGAGGGAATGAGTGTGGGGGAGAGAGCCTGGGGGGCTCAGCTCAGCATCTGCCGTATGGGGGGCCCATCTTACAACCCCTCCTTTAGAGACGATGAGGCAGGCTCGGGCAGCCAGGGGTTGGTCCAAGGCGCTAAATCTCGCTAGTGGCAGCAGCGTCACATGGACCTTCTACCCTGGCCTGCTGTCTGGAGCTCTCCACCAACAAATGTCACAGGTAGGCCTGACAGAGCTGCCGTGGCAAAAGGCTTTGTCCGTGCCGTGTGCGGGAGACAAGTGCTGACGAAGTGACAAGAGGTGGAGCAGCCCAAGTTGGGGGAGACGGATGCACATGCACAACTTCCTCAGCCAGCCACTTGGCCCTCGTGCACTGCCTCTCAGTATGGGTCCAGTGGGGGTTAGGGCACTGGCTAGGCCTCAGCTGACCCCCTTACCTCCCTCACGCTCTCTGGCTGGGCCCCAAGCCCTCATGGGCTCTCACCCCAGGAAGCCATGCCTCCGGGTCTTGGGTCTCTGCACTCTGATTAGCTGAGTCCTGCTCATCCTCTGGGGTCCAGCTTAGGTTGCACGCTCCCCACCCCCCGCCCCCAGAAGCCTTCCCAGCAAGCTCTAGCCCACTGGTGTCTCAACCTTCTCCAGAGGCTGATCTGTCTGCGGCACACAGAGCCCAGACTCCTGCCCCCAGGCAGGCAAGTATGCAGGCAAGTATGTGGATTTCTTTAGCTAGGCCCTCCTGAGCACTTTTAAGACCATCAATCGCTTAGATCTCTGCACAACGCAGTGTGGCAAGTTTAATGTTTGTGACAGTCTGAAGTTCTTTTATGAATCCCCAGAAGAAAAAAGATTATGTTCTTGAACTGATCCATTCGTATGGGGGTGGGGCCCTTTTGATTGGACTATGTCAGTGAGACGTGACACAGGTTGGGTTTCTGCCCTCTTGCTGGGACTTATATAAATGGAGACACAGAGGAAGAGACACAGGAAAAGGGAGCTCTACCTTTTCAACCTGGCCATCTGAGAGAGAGGAGCCCGTGTTCATTTACAGCTACAGAAAGACAGAGAAGCTTTGAGAGGCTGAGAGAGGTCCTGGAGTCTGGAATCAGCAGAGCACAGAGGAATGGCAAGAGGCCTCCAAGGGACTGGGCCCATGGAGCAGCTCAAGGCTGAGGAGATGAGCCCTGCTATATGCCAGATCGCCACTTAGCAGAATGCGAGGATCACCAGGAGCTGACTTTGGTGAGAAAGCATCTCTGATGATGCCTTTCTTTGGACATTTCACAGCCTCAGAACTGTAAACTTTTACCCCAAATAAAATTCCCTTTATAAAAGCCAACACATTTCTGGTACTTTGCATTGGCAGCCCTTTGGAAAACTAAGACAGTGTTTCTCCAGTTTATAGAAGAATAAACTGAAGCCTAGAGACGTTCTGGAGCTTGCCCAAGACCAACTGCCTCTCAGCAGCCACAGCAGTCTTCTGGTCAAGGACTGTGTCCACTGTTGGGGCTCCCAACCTAAGAATGGGCTCCCCAGCCTTCGTTTTGGAGGTAGAGGTGGGGGAGTGAGACAGGAAAGGGAACATGGTCAGCAGGTGACCACAGGGTCCCTGGGGAGCATGCCTCTGAATTGTCCCTGCTGAGGCTTGGGGACGTTGGTGCAGCAGTCCACCAACTCCTCATCTGCCATTGATTGAAGGCTTTTCCCTCAGACTATGGCAGCCGGGGGGCCCAGAGGCAGGGTCCCAGGTGCAGACAAGGGCAGCCTTGGGAGGTAAAAGGCAGTGCTGAGGAAACTCACTCCAGAGTCCACAAGGAAAATCCTCCTGCCATATAGCGGCTGTTAGGGGGAGTAACTGATGGTCCTTTTGACCAGAAGGCAACGTTGAGGTGGGCTTTGAAGGCCAAGTAATGATCGCTGTGTGAGGTACAGAGCTTAGCGTGCATTTGTTCTTCCATTCATTATCCAATGGTGTGTAGGCTAACCAGGCACTCTTCCTATCCCGAGGACTGCAGGCTAGGAGAAACAGGCAGACTCGGTACAGGCAAGTAAACAAGCTCACTTGTTACCTGTACAATGATGGGCATATTTAAAGGATTGAGGGGGATGCCTGGGAAGTAGACTTTCTCTCCGAGGCAGTGTGTGCATGTTGGTTCCCCTACCTGGGAGGAAGTGTGGCAGGGCAGGCTCACAGAGGGAGCCATGAGAGCAAAGTCTCAGGTGAGGAGGAGAGGTGGGTTTCCACAAGAGGTAGGGCAGGAGAGATGATTTTGGTAGACCAAAGAAGGTCAGGCTGTGGAAGCCTGGGCAGCCAAGCGGAAGCGTTTTCCTGGCAAGGATAAGACGTTGGTGAAAGGGGTTCAGCAGGGGACTGCCAGCCCAGGGCCTGTGGCTGTGAACCCATCGCCTCACTCATGCTCACAAAGTCTGTGAGTTGGGGATTTGGATAGGGAAAACAAGACTGCTTGCCTCAGCTCTGTGACATTTGGGGCTGGAAGACTAAATGGCCAGGGGAAACAGGACAGCTGGGAACTGGAATCAGCTGAGGACTCCTCAGTCACCTGGCTCGGGTTGATGCTGGCTCTTGCTGGACCTTAGGCAGGTCCAGGGATTCCCCAACAGGAATGGGTCCCAAAGGTGGGGTCAAGTGAGAGAGAGAACCAGCCAGGTAGAAGCTGTATGACCTTTTATGACCTTGCCTGGGAAATCAGGGGTATGAAGCCCTGCTCTGCACAGACCCACATCTTGTGGGAGAAAGGTTGACAGCACACCATGCAAGGAGCATGTGGGGAGGGATACAGGTTGTACAGCTTTCTTTGGAAAAGCTGGTCTGCCACCAGTACATGACGCAATTTGTAATGGCACTGTGGAGCATGCTGGGATGGAGGCAGATGATTAGGAGAGACCAGTGCCAGGGTGACCTCAAATGCAATAGCACTGGGGACATGGACCACGGATGAAAAGTTATTAGGGAGAAAATCTCTAAGGCTTGGGAACTGTTTGCAGGTGGTGGGGCAAAGCAGAGAACGAGCATGGAACCAGAGTCTGTACCTGAATAATTCAGGGGCACAGTGGCCCCATGAAATGAAATGGGAAATAAAGAATTGGGATGACAGGGGTAGAAAGAGATGCAATTTTGGAAACTTGGGTGGATGGGTGAGTGGGTGGCTATGGATGTCCAAGTGGAGAAGACCATTGGGCTTGGGGCTGGAGCATGGGCAAGTTTTGGGCTGAAGGTATAGCTTTGGGAATCTGACCGCAGATGGGAGACAAAGCCAAAGGAATGATTGACCCTGTTTTGAGGCACAGGTACGATGAGAAGCAAAAGGGCCCAATTTTTGTATGTCCCTGGCACGGTCATATTATTATCATATTGCGTTGTACGTTTTTCCTCAGAAAACGTTTTCCCTTGTGTGTTTACATCAGTCTCTATAGTAGCCGTGGTTTACTCTTTCCATAGGTTCTTCTGTGTTTATTGAATATTAGAGTTTTATTCTAGTTGGAGCAAGAGGAAAAAATGGAAGCGACAAGTTGGATGGAATACTAGAGCTGTCTTCAGAGCTAAATTGATGGCAGGATGTGATGAATCAGCATTTGGACAGTCACCTGGGAACACTTAAATGATTTAAGTCCCTGGAAGTACAAAACACGTGGCTGATTCATGGAGGAAAATTACCAGGGAGAGTTAGTGGGACCTTTGGAAGGATTTAAGAGCAAGGAAGAGGCCTTTAGTTGGAATTCTAGGAAAGAGCTGTGTTCGGGACCTTTTCCTCTTTCCAGATGCCTCACACTCCAAGGAGACATGTGGCCTGAAATGGTTGCTATAGCAACTGAGTGGGCAGCCTCAGGCAGAAGTGGATGTGGGAGGACCTTAGTGGGGTCTCCTAGGCTTCAGGGGTGGGAAGCTGCTCCCTAGTTCTAGCCGGAGATTTCTGCAGCTGCTTGGTTATTCTTCATCCAGAGCGTTTTTAAAAACATCTCTCTACTGGCCCATCAGTCAAAGTTTTCATTAAGTAACAGAAAAAGAAAGCAAGCAGGGAAAGGCGAACAGGTCACATCTGGCACCCTGAGTACCTCAGCAAAGGCTTATGAGTGTAGCTGAGCCATCCGCCTAGGTGGGGTCTGAGGAGAGAGTGAGTTCAGGGTGGTAATATTATTTAACCAAGGATTGATGGAAAGTGAAAGGACTCTGGTTTCATGAGAGGGAGGACAAATGAGATGAGAGCCATGAATTATTCATTTTTATCTATGCCTCTGGAACAGGCTGAGAAGGCTTATTTAGCAGAGGAATGAAGACAAGAAAAATGGGACTCAGCTGGGGTTGGACTGCAGGAAAGATAAATGACATCTGGGTTCTGAATTATTTATTTGTCTTTATTTGTATGTGTTGGTTGTTTTGGCTGTTTTTCATTGATCATAGTTCTTATAAGTCGAATCCATAGAAGAAGGGCTTGAAAAACATAATAAAAATATAAAATGGAAATCAAGGGTTATAAAAGCAGCATTTATTCAAGAAATGGTAACATTGTTTTACTATAGTGGGTAGCAATGAATAATTTTAATGAAAACCCCCAAGGACTAGTTAGATGATGATGGGATCTCTTAGTATTGATTACCAACCACTGACTAGTCTTGAAGAAGATCTTGTCTTATAAATGGTCAGTGCAGAAGAGGAATTCCCAGTGGGAGCATAATGTCTGTGAGACATCATTTATGGCTTTGGCAGAAACCTATTATGCAGTAAGCCATGCCGTTTTCGTGCCAGCTCCACCATGGAGGAGAATTGGAGCCCAGTCTGCTTGCTCCAGGTTGCGCATCTGGTCTTCTGTCCCCTGAGACACCTTGCCATACTCTTGTGTTTTCACATCTGACCAATTCCAAACCAAAAAGGAGTTTTCCCGGGTGAGTGGATGGATGGTTGAGGGTGTTGGCGAGAGAGTCATAAGTCCACCCCTGGTGAAATGGTTCTTTCTTCTTAGTGCTTTATTTGGACGAGTCTTTAGAAATTCTCTACCAAGCAAAGGTTTTTGCAAATGTCAACAAATTACTCACCCTTACCCCAAGAAGATGAGATTTAAGGTTTTTAATGGGAAGAAGAGTTGGGGATTTGCCAGCATACTATTGGGATGGGCTCTGATGGAGCTATTGAGAGAAAGGGTGGACTGTGTTGTGGGGTTGGGTCCTTGGGGGAGGGCCTTGGCTGGTCAGCAATGGCTCTAGGGAGTATCTGAGAAACAGAAGAAGGTTTGGGTGTGGGCCATTTCTGTCAATGATACCTTTGTCTTCTACCGAACACTGGCACCATCTCTTCCTCTTTCCATTCCCAAGTCTCTGATATGGGTCTCTTGAATATTTTCCAATAAATTTGGCTTAGGAAAACTACCAAAGGAAAACCATGCAAACAAAACCACTAGATTTCCAAAGAAACAGCCTCTCTGTAGAGTTACTTTTCTCCTTCTAACACCAATAATGCTCCCTCAATCCACCACCAATCCCCATTTTGTCTGGAAACTGGGCCTGTAGGAAGTTTGAAGGCGCTGGTGGTGCCAAGGGCATGTCACAGACTCTGCTGGAGTACTGCCCAGATCCCTTTTACTGGGTCATACATAGCCAACATTATTAAAATGGCCTCTTGGCCTCATGGTGGGACCAACTCTAGGGTGCAATTCAAATTCTGGAGCTCCCCTTGGGATCAGGCGGAGGCATGTCTCCAGCTGAGAACACGTCATTACTCAGCTCCTTCCCTGTCCTGTTCTGCCTCCCGCCCTCCTCAAGTTAAGTCAACCAAAATCCCTGTCTCAGGCTGTGCTTCCGTGACACTTAGCACAAGAAAAGCATCCCAGCCTCCTCTCTCTCCATTTTGCTCATATCTATCCCCTGTTCTTTGCCATTTCCTTCACCAGCACACAGATTATTGCCAGGGCCTCCTGACTTCTTTTATCTTTTCCAGGAGCCCAGTGTCCTTCCCTTTTCATTTAATACATTTGACATAAACTACCAGATTAAGCATCTTAAAATGCACCAACACCACCCACATGTCAGTCCTTGTTCCTAAATGCCTACAGCAGTGGTTTTCAAACTTAAGTGTGCAACCACAGCAAAAAAAAAAAAAAAAAAGACATGAAGGGTTTGCCTAGAGTGTGGATCCCCAATTCCCAGGCCTGAAATTTTGATTTAATTCAATCTGAGCAGGACCTGGGAAGCTGTGTTTTAACTAGCCCCACAGGTGATTTGGATTTTGAGAAACACTGATTCTTTCCTGCCTTCTGCTGGAGTTTTGTGCCTATGTTGTTCTCCTTTCTGGAATATCTTTGAGGAGTGGATGTGCATCCATTTCATCTTAGCCTAGCTTCTGAGTATCGTAAGCCCATGCTATAAAGATTTGCTAAAGGAAGGAGGGAGGACAAGGCCCAGGAAAGGACAGCATGTGTTGGGGAGACTGTCCTGGGATATTGTGGGTTGCCTTGAATTTCATCACAATGGGTGAACTTTTATTATATACTCAAACCGTGCCTGCCAGCCTGAAGAATAGACTCAGTCATGCAACACTGAGTTCCACAGATCATCTTTGATGGAGAAGTTCTCCCACACTCAACCCATAGATGGCTGTAACAGAGAATGAATCCAAGATATCTTCATGGAGCAGAGAACAGAATCTCACTTTGTCAGATAACACTCTTCAGATAGGGTAGTGTTTTTGCTTCCTTATTGCTAAAGCAAATACCATGCAATGAGTTGGCTTAAACCATGGGAATTTATTGGCTCATGGTTTTGAGGTTAGGAGAAGTGCAGATCAAGACACCATTAAGGTGATACTTTCTTCTCGAAGACTGGTGTTCTGGGGCTGGCTGCTGGTGATCCTTGGTCCTGGGTTCCTTTGCCTCCTGGCAAAGCACATAGTGACCTCTCCTTTCTCTTCCAGAAATTCTGTTGAATTTCACCTTCTGTTTTCTCCCGCTGTGGCTTTCTCTCTCTGTCTAAATTTCATTCTGTAATATAGGATTAAGACCCATCCTGATTGAGTCGGTCCTCACCTTAACTGAAGAAACCCCATCAAAAGGTCCTATTTATAATGGGTTCACACCCACAGTAATGGATTAAGAGTATGTTTTTTGGGGGGATATATAACTCTAAGCCACCACAGGTAGTCATTTCATCTCTTCAGGACCTAATCTTTTCAGAAGATGGCAAATAAACACAATCAGGTATGTGGGAGGGCAGCAAAAGAGAGACTATCCATCTAACCCAAGGGAACTGGTGCATCCTCATTTAATCTAAAATTTTTTAAAAAGTAGAATGGACTCAATGTTGACTTCAGCAGCCATGAGCCTCCATGGCGGTCTGAATGGCTTTTTGGTTATGAGCTGAGCCATGGAAGAAGAGGACTGAAAAGAAACATCTGGATGGATGAGAACTAAGTCAGGACCTGCTGGGGGGCACCTACAGGACATGAAGTAGTGGAATCCTATAAACATGTGTGGGAAGGGAAAATGACTCGGTGGATTCATGGTGCGTAACAACCAGGGGTCAGCTCAGTTTGCAAGGGGGAGTGGGTCTTGAAGCACTGGGGACTGTTGTGAGAAGCCACCCAGGACACCGAGTTGGGGGAACCACTGTGCAAGGGGATAAGGGCACTCCAGCCTACCAGTGAACACTACATGAGTTCTGACAAACCAGAGGGTGACCAGCCCAAAGTGGTGCTTCCAGAAATGGTATTCCAGGCTCTGAATAAGAATGTGGTGTTGCAAAACTTGGGGGTTTGGGAACAGGAGAAATGGCTGGGACCCAGAGGATCTCATGGGTTCCTGGGGTAGGGCATCCAGTAGCCCCATAGATTTAGGAACTTGGGGACACAGATGACTTCCCTACTGGAGCTTGATAATTAAGCAAATGGCCCACTAGAGCTGGGGATTGCTTTCTCCTAGAGACCCCCGAGGGAGAGGAAGGAATGGTGATGGAGAGAGGATTACCACAAAAAGTACCTGGGGAGTGGGGCATGCTGGGCTGCAGCTCACCCTTCCCCAGGACAACCCAACTAGAGTAATAAAACCCCCTTTCCAGAGCCCTGTAAGCTCGCTTTGTTCTCCAATGCTCCTGAAAACCTGTTTTTGTCGCTTAGGAACTAGCCCTGTAATTTGGAAATCAGATCAGATGGATATTTTATTTTAAAGAACTTGTGTAGAACAACCCCAAACTTATCATTATGCACTGTCAAGATTCAGGACTGGCAGCAACTCCTAAATTGCAGTTTTTTTTTTTTTTGGAAAGAAAATTGACATTCCAAACTCAAAACTGTCATTCAAGGCTCCACGTTAAAAGCTGTTTTTCTTGCCTTAAATAATAACTACTTCCATCTGATTTTGCTTTAGAGTTTACAGAGCTCTTCACAATAGTCTTGTGGGTAGGTTTCATGATTAAATCCGTTTTACAGATGAGGAAGCGGAGGCTGAGTGGGTGAGGTTTGGGTGGATTGTGTGGCGGCCTCGTTTGCTTCGTGGAAGTAGAAATCAAGGTGAAGGGCTTCTTGTGCCTTCACCAGCCAGTTGTCTGAATAGTCTGCAGTGATGGACCGTGTTGTATTCGACTCCCTGACCCACCCCCTTCCATGCCCTCAGGGACTGCCCCTCCCTGGCCCCTCACGTTTGAGGAAGTTCTAAATCACCCCCACTTCCCTGATTAGATTTTTTTTATTGTAATTTTTTAATAGGAAACAAATATACAACTTGGATTGGATTTTAGGCAAATTGTGCCATAAGCAGATTTTCTTCAAGTGGCTAAATAAAGTTTAAAAAGCGAGTAACAATAAAAGGAAATGTTTCTGGTACAGGACCAGCAGTCCAAAAAAAAGTGTATGAGTACCTGGATAATATACCCGTAGTGCAACTTTAAGTACATATTGTTGACTGTCCATAGTCCACGCAAAGTTTACAACTCCACACTTCAACAACAGCATGCTGACAGTCCCTAAAGAAAACTACTTTAAAAAAAGGCTTAACCCAGGTGTTCCCTCATTTGACCAACTCCATCTAGGTTTAGATGTGCAGAAGGGCTTAGATATATCCAGAGTAAGCCACATGCAACATGTTCCCTGATTAATTTCCTAAAATAAGGTTTCAGGATAATGACAGGAAGATAAGGGAAGAAAAACATGGAGGAACTAAGTCCTAACTACCATACATATGTACTCTTCTGACGGTAGGGGGAAACCTTTTACAGATAAGTTAGGAACAAAGAAAAGGCAAATTAACAAGTTTTGCACAAGAAATTTAACACATTCTGTACAATGTCTTCACTTTGCTGTCATCATTTGTACAACTGTTCCTAGTTTCCCTGATCATCACCATTACTATCTGTTTCCCCTGGCCCCTCACTCTCCTGTGACACCAACCGTTGCTCTGCTTCTCTCCCTGAGCCGATTCCACAGGAGCCGTGGCCACCTGTAGAGGACCAGTAGATGCCTGCCAGTTTGCGATAAAATGTGGGGCACATGTCATGCTTCCGGTGTGGCCAAAGTCTTTGCAGTTGTATTCATTTGAAGGAAATAGGATTAACTCCCCCTAAGCCACCCAATTAGAAAGGGTTTATGTTTTCACCCTGAGCTCTTAGTATAAGAAGTGGGATAGTGTAGTGAATCCTTTTGTGGATGATGAGTGGTTAAAAGTACAAATATAAGAATGTTCTCACATGAATTAGAACAAATGTATGTTAATATTACAAAATGTTAATAATTGGGTGGCATCTGGGCAAAAATTCAACTAAAGCAAACTATGGACTGTAGTTAATAGTAATATATTAATATTTTTCCATCAGTTGTAAAATAAAACAAAAACATTATGCTAATTGAAAGAAACCAGACACAAAATAGTACATACTGTTTGACTCCACGTATATAAAAGGTAAATATAAATAAATTTACAGAGATGGAATTAGATTAGCAGCTATGCACAGCAGGAAGGATAGTGGGATTGAGAGGTGAAGGCTAAGGGATAGGTGGGTTTTCTTTCTGGAGTAATGTAAATGCTCTAAAATTGATTGTGGTGATCAATGCACACTTTGTGATTACGCCAAAAGCCATTGAATGTACACTTTAGAAGGATTGTGTGGTATGTGAATTTATCTCAATAAGATTGCTTAAGAAAAAAAAGTGGGTGTGATAATTAAATAGGAAAACTCTTTGATCGCCAGTTTGGAGCTGCAACTCCTCCCTTTTGCCAAAAAGGAGAAAACAAAATCCAGAGGAGCAAACTTAGAGGTCCAGCCAGCCCAGCTGGCCTTTGTCTGCTCCCACCATGGCCGTGGTGGGGCCACCCAGAGATTCCCCAGAGCCTAGCTGAGGCATGGGTGATGGTAAGTGCTGGAGAAGTGGGAGGAGTGCCCCCCTTGTGTCCTTCGGGGTCCTTAGATGGTGGGAGGGGGCAGGGCCACCAGCTGACATGGGGTCAGGTCCTCACCCCCCTCCAGACATGCCTGAAGCAGGAATTTCCCAGATGCTATGCCCTGCTGTGGCTGCCTCTTTCTTCCCTGGCCCCACCCTCGACTCAGTCTTTCTCCTTTCCCAGAAGAAAGTCCTCTTCCCACTGTGAGTGGTGCTATCTTCCTGAGGACCTCTGGGGAATGGCATAGAGGGGGTTTTTTACATCCCAGGACACACTGCAGTCCACTGCAAGCTGCCCACCAGGCATGCCTCTTTCCCCATATCCTGCACCTTGGCTCTTGGCAGTGGTTTTCCGTTTTCTCGCCTTGAGACTTCCTTGCCTGCAGTCCCCTCTCCGTTCCCAGTGGGTCTTCCCCAGGGCTTTCCACAGCTCCCCCTTGACTACAAAATCACGATGGGTGAGTTTGTAACACACGTCTGGGACAGGGTGTCCTGAGAACAGGAGGGGAGAATATCTGTAGAGAGCTTGGCATACGTGCTGACACGCAGCTAGCTGTCCCTGATTGGGTCCCTTGGGAAGTGGCTCCAAGATTAGTGTGCAGGAGATTTATCAAGTTTACTATGCAGAAGAAGGGGAGGAAGCCGGACAGGGGCTGAGCTGTGAGGCCATCTCAACATGGGCCTCAGACAGTGCTCGGCAGTTGCGGGGGATCTCTGAGCCTGGGATGGCCCTGCAGAGCTGGCCACGTTAGGGTGAGAGTGCTGGGCCTGGAACTCTCTGGCTGGACTGGCCTTTGGGTGCAGGCTGCTCCTGGGGAGGGCTGTGACCTTGAGGGTAGGGTTCTTGTCGGTGGAGGCAGTTCCCAAAGGAGATTGACTGCTGATGCATTGGCCTCCATCCTTCCCAGCGGCAGATCTGGCAGAACTGGACAGCATAGCCAAGTGTCCATGCCGCCAGGCTATGATTAGCTTTAGAGAGAGACCTGATTCAAGAGAGAGGAAGAGGCCCATTTCTCTTGGACGTGGGCTGTGCAAAGCCCTGGGTTTTCTTGACTTTCCTTTTGGACCTGGGTGGTGGGAATGGAGAAGACTCTGTTCCTTTCCTCAGTCTCTTTGCTCATGCCTGGGGTGGCCTCTGTACATGGCTCCCAAGCTCCTGAGAATCAGTGCTTTTTGTGCCCCTTTTCCTGGCCTCACCCATTTCCAGGGAACCTGAACTGATTATGACCTAGGTTTGGTTGCCTTAATAGAGACCCCAAAGGAGAGGGGCTTGAGAAAGAAAGAATTGAATTCTCTCTTTGTCATAGCTTCGTATAAGTGATCCTAGGCTGGTGGGTTGACCCTGCTGTGTTTTGTTCCACCTCCCTGCAGTCCTTGCTTTCTATCATCATGATCCAAGATAGCACACTGCCTTCTTTATGGTGGCTAAAGGGAAGGGAAAAGGGGAAGGGAGGACAACTTTTAATCTCTAAGGCAAGACCCAGAAGCTGTACATGTCCTTCTGCTCACCTCCTTTAGCTAGGAATTAGTCACATGGCCACACCTAGTCGGAAGGGGTGTTGAGAAGCATAGCTTTTCTTCTACATGGCCATGCGTCCAAATGAAAATTGGGGAAGAAGGAGAAAATGGATGTTGGAGGACAAGCCCCTTCTTTGACAGATATGCTTGCACTCTTCTGGAGGTGGGTGGAGAGGTGCTGGACCCAAACATCCTGCTTCCCCCAGCCACGAGTCAGATGGTCAATACAAAGGTGTCTTCTAGGTCTGGGTATGCCCTCCAAGCTTTGGCCAGGGAGTTGTCACATCCTGAAGCAGCCACCCCGTTTTAGGAGACTCAACTAGAACTTGCTAGCTGCTGCTCATGAGTAGTGATTCCTCCTGTTTATTGGGTACCATGTCAGGCATATGTGGTTCCTCAGGTCAATTTGTCCTTGTGCTGTCACTCTTGGTACCCATCTTGCCACAGTTTAGAGAGGTTCAGTAGCTAGCTGCCTGATGTCAGAGCTGGGCAGGGCAGCATCTACACAGTGTCTTGCTTCACTCCAGGGCCTGAACTTGTAGACTTTTGTGAGAGAGAACACTCAAGGATCGCCAGCAGACAAAGCTGAGGCATGAAGCCCCCAAGAGGCTGGGCCCATGGAGTAGCTCAAGGCTGAAGAGACCAGCTATATGCCTGACCACCCACAGCTGGGCTGAGGAAGAAAGTAGAGAGAGACCTGCCATCTTGCCTCACCATGTGACAGGATGCCAGGATCCCCAGCAGCCAAGCTTGGTGAGAAAGCATCTCTGACGTGCCTTGATTTGGACCACGGGTTAATTTATAATGGGAATTTTAAAATTCCCATTATAAAAGCCAACCCATTTCTGGTACTTTGATTTGGCGGCCTTGTGGCAAACTAAGACAACTCTCAATCTATTGCTTCTCAGCCCGCTTCCTCCTTTCACACAGGTTACAATGGGGTAGAACATGTTGAGGGATGGCCTAATATTGAGGTCCTGATAACAGTTTGAGAGTGACAACAAAATGGGCTTTATAAAAGGCTGATTGAGCATTCTTTCAGACTGCCCTTCCTAGGGAACTTCCTCTAGATCCCAAATTCTTCCTCCTCATGCAGTAGGTGCCAGAATGCATGGCCCCAAACAGGCTGAGGACTGTTTGTATCTGGTCAGGCCAGTTCTGCTTGTCCCCTGCTTGTTCTCATGGCCCTGGGGCAGGGGGAGGGAGCTCCTTGCTTCACATGTCACCATGCAGTCACCTGTGGCCTTGGCTATAGGGTGCAGGGCAGGTAGTGATTTTCATGGTGACTGCCAGGAGGCCAAGGCCTTGGGCATGTCCTCTCTGTGGGAGGCAGTTCCCAGCTGATTAGTAAGAACTCCAGGGCCACAGGAGCTGACGGTCCCAGGATCTGCTGGGGGAGCTCAGTGAGGTTTGTCCAAACCCAGGGTCCTCTCCCAGGGTAATACATTCTGCAGAGTTCTGGGTGGTCTCATGCCTCCAAGGGTGGGCCAGGTCTCTGCTGGGGCAGGAGTCCTTACCCGCAGAACATGAACTACGAGCATCTGAGGTCGAACCCTATGGCAGAGGACCGGGAAATGCCTGTGCACTTGGCCTTCAGCCTGGGACACCCAGTCTGCTCTGCTGCTGCTGTGGCTGTCCCTGGGAACAAGAGTCAGACCTGCCTCCAAGCCTCCGCGTCGGCTCTGCCCACCCCTGAGTTGGCATGGGCGTGGGAGCAGGGGGATACTACACGGGGCTGAAGAGGAGCTCGTCCCAGGTCCCAGAGTAGGGAACTGAGAAGATGATTGTGGGCAGGGGATGAAATCCTGGCCTGAGGATTCCAATCCTGGCCCAAACTGTGTGGCCTGTATTGACTGGGACAGTCCTGTTGAGCTCCCACATCATGTGGTTAAGGCAGACAGTGTAAATGGGCCATTTATTATTATGATTGATAACAGGATAATGGCCAGGCCGTCCCCTCTGATCACCCCACCTCGAACACGCCCCGTGCCCTCACTCGCCTCCAATCACCAGTCAGGTTTATCAGCTTGAGCAAAAGTCCTGACCCCATCGCTGGTTTCTCTTTCTTCATTGGATGTTGTGTGGAGCCAGCGGCAGGTGTGACAGGCTGCAGTTAGCTTAGGACAGCTTCATGGTGCTCATGGGTCTGTCATGATGCTGCATGGCAGGGACGACCCCTCTGCTGCTGTCTCTCCCTCTTTCGCCCCCAGGGCTGGTGGTAGTGGAGAGTCAGGTGCAGGGGGTGGAGGGAGAGTTTTAATTTGCATTTCATACCTTTCCGAATTTCTACGAGATTGTAAAAATCATGCGCATTTACAAAACTTCATTTCAACATCACTAATTTAATGGAAAGCCCCCTCCCAGGACCACTTGCTGGACTTGTTGGTAGCAGCGTATAGTCGGAGGTGGTGGCTGTGAGCCTGGGGGGACGCGCTGAATCCCATGGCTGAGCTCTGAGACTGACCGCGGCAAGACTGTTCCTTATCCAGCTGCCATAGCAGGGCTCACACCCTAATGGCAGCAGACAGCTCCTGCTGATCCCTCGGGGCTGAGGCTGCAAAGGGCTTGTTGGCCCTGATTGTTGGAGTGTAAAAGAACAAAACAAAGGAGAGATGCAGGAGGGGAGCTGTAAGCTCAGAAGCTGGCTGGGGTCCCCAAGAAGCAGGCCTGGCCTTGCACACCTCTGCCTCGGCTCCCTCCACCCTTTCTGATCTGTCTGGGGGATGTTTGCCTTCCGGTCAGCCTTCTGATGACATGGGCTGGGAGGGCTGCAGGCCCCGTGTCAGACTGCTGTCCCCGCATTGCCTGCCAGGAAGCACCTTTCCTCTCCTGTTCCCTGTCATCAAGGACCCCAGAAGCTCAGGTCTTGGGGTGGGGGGTGGGCCCAGGAGCTTTCTCGCCATCACCCTCCCCGTCCCACTTTCTCCCTGTGAGATGCTGAGCATGTGACAGAAACAACTGACCCTGTTTCCTCATTTGTGAAATGGGGACAATAACAACCTCCATGTGAAATAAGCACAACAATAATAATAACGATTAAATGCACCAAGCCATGTTCAGCCCAAGGGTGCCTGACCCACAGTGAGACCCCATATGGCTGCCACCCCACCTTCATTGTTTACAGAAGCGTAATATACATAGAGGGAATGTTCCCAAAGTCTACTCGTGTAGCTCCCAGTGCAATGCAGTTTCCCAAATGAACAGGTGCGCATCACCTGTGCACAAGCCCATGTTTCTGAGCATCACCAGCACCTCAGACAGTGCCCTCTGCATCCCCTGTAGTCACCAGCCCCTCCCCCCCAAGTATAACCCCTTTGCAGGCTTCCAGCAGCAGGGATGAGATTTGCCTGCTTCAAACCTTATATAAATGGACTCACAGTGGGTACCTGGACCTGAAGTCTCTCTGCTGTGAGAGTCATCCGCGGGTCGTATGTCACTGCAGTGCATTCTCTCTCCTGGGCGTAAAGCCTTCCATAATGTGAGTATGCCCCGGTTTATCCACCCATTCTCCTGTTGAAGGGCGCTTGGGTAATTTCCAGTGGAGGCTGTTACTGTACGGTTGCTGTCCTGGGCTCATGGCTCAGCCTGCCCTACAACAGCAGGCCCAGGACCCTAGGGAGCTCCTTAGAGACGCAGCCTTACAGGCCCCACCCAAGCTGCCATGTCTGAACCCATCCAGACTGAGGAGCTCTGGGCCTGTTCTGACCTTCTGGGTCAAGGAGCTCATTCTAGCAGGGCCTGCCTCTTGCCGGGGGTCCAGGAGCTTCACATGTAGCCTCACCTGTAGGTCAGAGGCTCAGACTCCTCAGGTACCAGGATCTCATTTAGCTGCACCTCCCTGATCAGTCCAGAGGTTCCAAGCTGTTGCCCTCTAATGGGCTAACACACGTTACCCAGGCTGGAGGCTTCTGGGAAGGCTCTTGGCTCACAATGATGTGCTCGGTGAGAGAGGGAAGGGAAAGGAACAACCCCGGGGGTCGGGGGCAGCAGGCAGGCTGCTGGAGAGAGAGGAAGACAAGCATGGAGCGAAGGTGGGAAGAGCAGCTGTTGGGAACATGGACCTGTGCTGCCAACAAGCCTGGGGGGGCCTGGTTAAGGCTTTAAAAACAATTGCTCAGTATAGCCATCACTCCCATTAAAATATAGATTCTTAATTTCATCCCCAAAGTTCCCAGGCAATCTCTCCACTCCCAGACCCAGGCAACCATTGATCTGTGGTCTGTTACTACAGATTAGTTTGGTCTGTTCTAGAACTTCCTATGAATGAAACCATTCTTGTATGTGGTCTTTTCCATTTGGCTTCTCTTTTTCAGCTTAGTGTTTTTGAGATTCATCATGCTGTCATGTAAATTAATGGTTTGTCCATTTTCATTGCTGTGTAGTATTCCAGGGTGTGGATGCCCAACCCCTCCAGTTGGTTTATCCATTTACCTGCTGAAGGACATGTAGGTTGTTTCTAGTTTTTTGTTGTTAGCAATAAAGCTTCTAGGAAACATTTGTCTCCAAGGCTTTTGTGGGATTGTCTTTTCATTTCCTTTGAGTAAATATCTAGGAATGGAATTGCTTTGTCTCAGGGTTAAGTGTGCATTTTACTTCATAAGAAACTGTTTTCCGAAAGGGTTGCACCATTTTGCACACCCCAACAGCCAGGCATGATAACTCCTGGTGGTTCTATCTCCTTACCAGCATTTGGTGAAACCAGCTGAAACACAAGACACTTAGTCCCTCAGGGCTGTAAAAGAGCTAAGTTTGTCCCAAATTCTGTCTACTTAAGTTTGCTGTAGCTGTAGAGCAGTGGGTCTCCACCAGGGATACACGTAGAATCACCTGGAAAACCACATCCAGGTCTCACCCGAATCCTTAAAATTCAGCATTTTGGAAGGCAGTTCCCAGGCATAAGCATTTTTCAAAGCTGCCCAGCTGAGGCTGAGAACCAGGGTGGCAGAAATGTCCAGCAGAGAGAGGGAGACATTTCAAAGAAAAGGCTGGACCCCAGTACTGCTGAATGCTCTCCCCGGAAAGATGGGACCTGGTTTCCAAGCTGACGCCTGGATGAACCTGACCTCCTGGCTGCACTGCATCCTGCTTCCTCTCTGACTAAAGCTGGGGTGTCTCTCCTCGAGTAGAGAGGGCAAAAGCCAGAGAGGAAATTCCTTGTTTCCCCATTCCCAAGTGAAACTCACGAAAGGAACAGCAGATGTTTTCTTGCTACCTTGCCCCATGCTCAGTGTTCCTTTCCAGCCTTGTTTGCTGGTTTAGTCTCATCTTTCCAACTTTCAAATGTTGTGTGCAGGACCCAGTTCTCAAGCCTCTTCCTCTCTTTCCATGCCCAGTATAATCAGAGCCACTCAAAGCCTGCTGACTCTTTGACTTACACCTCCTGCTCAGATCCCTGAATTTCAGATGGAATACCCACCAGCTGGCTCGAAGTTTCCTCTTGGGGTGTGTCTTAGTTTGCTAAGGCTGCTGTAACAAATATCACAGACTGGTTGGCTTACACCATGGGAATGTATCGGCTCACAGGTGGGGAGGCTGGAAGTCTGAAATCGAGGTGTTGGCAGGACCACACTTTCTCTGAAGCCTGTAGTGTTCCAGTGGTGGTTTGCTGGCAACTCATAGCTCAGTGTCTGCTTCTGTCGCATGTCAATTTGTCTCCTTCTGTGTCTTACTCTCTGCTCCTGACTGGTTCCACATTTCCACTGCTCATAAGGACTCTAGTCATATTGGATTAAGGTGCCCCCACCCCCGAGTCAGTTTGGCCTCAGCTTAACTAATAACAACTTTGAAGATCTGATGTACGAGTTCATATTAACAGGACCTTGTTATGGACTTGAGCACGTCTTTGTGAGGGACCTGATCCAATCCGTAACAGGATGTCCAATAGAACATCTCAGATTCAACATCTAAGGCCAAATACTGCACTCATCCCCCACCCCCCCACCCCCGGACCTTCTCCTTTTCATCTCATGAAATGGGCAGTCCATTCTTCTGGCTACTAAAACCAAAACCTTATTGGAATCAGAACAATGCCCCATCCTTACCTCCAGAACCTATAAATATGTGAGCTGACATGGCAAAAGGGATTGTGCAGATATGATTTAGTTAGGGATCTTGAGATAGGGGGATTGGCTTGCATTATCCGGGTGATTATCCAGTATAATCACAAAAGTCCTTACAAAAGGGAGGGTGTAGAATTAGGGCTAAAGAGAGAGAGGGAGGGAGATATGACAACAAACGGCAGAGGTCAGAGGGAGGCAGGGTCAAGAGTCAAGAAATGCAGTCAGTCTCTAGAAAATGGAAAGGGCAATGTGTGATGGTTTGAAGCTCTATGGACACCAGAAAAGTATCTTAAAGTTAATCTATTCCTGTGGGTGTGGACCCATTGTAAGTAGGATCTTTTGGTGAGAAGGATCTTAAGTAAGATGTGACCCACCTTATTCAGGGTGGGTCTTAATTCTCTTACTGGAGTCCTTTATAAAAGAATGAAATTCAGACAAAGAGAGATTAAGCCATGGAAGCAAGCTGAAAGTACTGAAACTTGGAAGAGAAGGGAGCAGACACCACCATGTGCCTTGCCATTTGACAGAGGAGCCAAGGATCGCTGATAGCTGGTCTTTGGGAAGAAAGCATCGCCTAGATGATGACTCGATTTGGACATTTTCATGGCCTCAAAACTGTAAGCTTGTAAGCTAATAAATTCCCATTGTAAAAGCCAACCCATTTCTGGTATATTGCTTTCAGCAGCCTAGCAAACTAGAACACAAGGGAATAGATTATCTCTTAGAGCCTCCAGAAGGAGCATGGCCCTGCTGATACCTTGATTTTAGCCCAGTGAAACCCATTTTGAACTTCCAGCCCTTAGAACTGTAAGATAATAAATTTGCATTGTTTTAAATCACTAGTTTGTAGTAATTTGTCACATCAGCTATAGGAAACTAACAAATTTGAAAATTTCTTTATTGCCTCTCTGTCACTAATGGCCAATCTAAACCATCAGCAAAGCCTTTCAGTTCTTCCTCCAAAAATATTTCCAGAATTTGACCACTTCTCAATAGCACCATAATTACCATCCTACTTAAGCTTCTATTATCTCTCACCTGGACTGTTGCACTAGCCTCTTGTGACGATTAAGTCCATGTGTCAACTTGGCTAGTTTATGGTGTCCAGCTGTTTGGTCAAGCAAGTACTGGTCTAATTATTACTGTAATGGTAGCCTATAGATTTAAATCATTAGTCAGTTGATTGTATCTACAGATGATTGCATCTACAATCATCAAAGGAGCTTACCCTCAGCAATGAAAGGAGTCTCCTCATCCAATCAGTTGGAGATCTTAAAGGGAGAACTGAGGATTTCAGCAGCCAGAAGGAAGAATTTCTATCTTCAGCCAGGAACTCAATGTTGCCTCTCCTGGGGAATGCAACTTCACGTTTATCAAGTTTCTTATTTGTGGCCTACCCTATGAAATTTGGATTTGCTAATCCCCACGGTTTCATGAGTCAATCGCTATAATAAAATTCTTAATATTTACACATGTGTGTATATAACCCATGAGTTCTGTTTTTCTGGACAACCCTAATACACTTCCCAAGGCAAAGATGGCTAATAGTCCCCAATATCCATTTTCTTCTTTTCCCTTAGGAATAGAACCCCTGAATTTTGGCATGGAGGGGTTAGAAGGCTGTGCTCATGGCGGCCCAAAAGAAAAGCCTGCATTTCCTAGCCTTCTCTGGGGTTCTGGCCAGTAGGAAATAAACAGAGTGTCATACACAACTTCTAGGAAATAGCTTAAAGGAACAAAGCAGGTCCTCTTTACCCTTTCTTCTCTCTGGCTGGCTGGAATGCAGGCATGCTGGCTGGAACTGAAGCACCCAACCAAGACCAGGAGGCAGCAATTAAGCATGACAGGGAAGCAAGCCAGAAATGATACCAGACTTGATCTGCCAATCTCTGGACTTGTTTTATACTATAGAGAGAAACTGCAAAGTCACAAAGTCATTGTTATTTGGGTTTTTGGCCACGTGCAGCTGCTCCTAATGCACACAAATCTCCTACCTGGTGTTCCTGCTTCTGCCTTTGCCCCCATCCTCTCACCGTTTATTCCCAGCATAACAACCAGAGTAGTTCTTTAAAAACATAGGTTAGTCCCTCCTCTTTGCTCAAAAATCCTCCAATGGCTGCCCTCTCACCCTGAGTAAAAGCCTAAATCTAATAATCTGAGCTTTATCTTCATTACTGAGAACTGTGCCTGGCATGCAGTAGGCACTTGTGTTAGCCAAATGGGTGCTGATGCAAAGTACCAGAACTCTGTTGGCTTTTAATAAAGGGTGTTTATTTGGGGTAAAAGCTTACAGTTACAAGGCCCTAAAGAGTCCAACTCAAGGTACCATAAGAGGTACTTGCTCACTCATAGTCATTTGCCACATGTTGAAGCAAGATGGCCGGCCATGTCTGCCAGGGATCAGCCTTCCTCCTTCCTTTTAAGGCTCCATTGTCCCAGCTTCTTCCAATCTCAGCTGAAGGCTGGCCTAGGGCTCGTCTCTCTTCCAGGGGCTTGTTTCTTTACAGCTCAACTGCTCTGGTCTCTTCACAAGGTCAGCTGTAGACACTTAGGCTTATTTCTCTTCCTGGGGCCTTTGCTGTGTTTAATGAGCTGTCTCTCTTCCTCCATGTTCTTCTTCTCTGTGTATCTACTTCCGTGTGACAGTCTGTTTTATCAGACCACCAAGAGGGTGGGGACTCAACCCTGCATCCCCTAATGATGTGGTTGAATCAAAGCCATAATCTTAACATAATTTAATCAAAGTCATCTCAGCTGAATCTAATATAATCAAAGAGTATCACACCCAGAGGAACAGACAAGTTTACAAATATAATCTCATTTTTTGGAATTCATAAATAATATCAAACTGCTACAGCACACAATAAATATTTGTTGATTGAATGAATGAATGCATGAATAAGTTCTGTTAGAAGGGTTTCTAGCTATTTCTTAGGTGGGGGAACAAAAATTTGATGCAGTAAAACCTTGGAGAACCAGGAGACTTAGAACAGATCACACTGGAGTCTGGAACCTTGTTTTCTGCTTGTCAACAGGGGTGGTGGGTGTGGAACCTTTTAGGCCCAATTCTTATTGGAAAAGGATCTTGCATAGCAGAGTAAAGATAATTCAGGACTTTCTTTTTCTCCAAAGAAATGTTTCATTCTTCTGGGTCACTCTAAACTAGCTGTTCTCAAGGAGGTTGATTTTGCTCCCGAGGGAAATTTACTAATATCTGGAGACAATTTTGGGGACATTTTGTCACTACTGGGGAGCGTGGGAGAGGGATGCTACTAATATCTAAAGGGTAGAGGCCAGGGATGCTGCTAAACATCCTATCATGTTAAGGAAAGACTCCGATTCCCTCTCTCAACAATAAAATTATCTGTCCCAAAATATCAATAATGCTGATGTTGAGAAACCCAGGTTACACACCTCACATGAAATAGCAACATTAACATCATATATTCTGCTGGAATTGGGTATGGAGACTCTTCAAGGAGAAGTGGAAAAAGGACTGTGATTTGCTTTTAACATGACCAATGCTTTATTATTTACAAGTGATTCCATCAGTAGATTAGGAATCCAAAAGGCACTTACCGAATATTTAATGTATACCTGGGGGAAGCGGCTGTGGCTCAATCAGTAGGGCTCCCGTTTACCATATGGGAGGCCCCGGGTTCGGTTCCCAGGGCCTCCTGGTGAAGGCAAGCCCGCCCGCACGGCGTGGTTAGCTGACCCAGCGAGCACAAGCAGCAAGGGGGGGATAAATGAATAAATAAATAAAATCTTTAAAAAAAAAAAAAAAAAGAAAAAATGTATACCTGGCACCACTGGTTAATTATATTCTTATTTCTTTCTTTTCTACCTCCACTCCCCAGCCCACTCCTAGCCCTTGTCATCTGTGTTTTACGGTCTTAGTGTACACGGAGCCTCTTCTAACAAATGAATGAGTGGATGAATGGGGGAATGAACAAAATACATGTAGATGACAACATGGACTCATGTGGAGGAGACATTCGTGGGCAATATGTCTGTCTTTGGGCCAGGGAAAATGGCTCAGCTGGGAGCTGTTGGCAGCCAAACTCTTGGCTGTTGGGGAAATGGGTGCCTTGTTTCTGAAAAGGCATCTTGGTGGCACCCCCTACAGCCTTCTTTACGCCGTGTTGGTCCATTTAATTGAAACTCCATTCTCTAATCTTATGAGTGGAGGACCCAAACATGGATTGTTCCTAATCAATCCCAGATACCAGCTTCTCTTCTTTTTCTCGGACTTCATCCTAAAAGATGAATAACCAAAAGATGTTTGGAAATTGTGGCTGCTTCAATTCTGATGAAAATCAAGATTTGCAAAAGAAACTGGCAGGGAAGGGGCAGGGACGGGAGTGAGGCGATGAGTCACTTCATCGTGATTCAGTGTGGGAATCCTTTAAAGGGCCACCATTCTTCAGAATCCTATGTGTAATCTGATGTACCGTAATTGGATTTTCACGTGCCTTTTCAGGAGCTCAATGACTGGGTTCTGAAGAAGAATATTTCATCTCCTGTCTTCTTCCAGTGTCTCCTAGGTATGTAATGCACCCCATAGCCTTTTTTAAAACCAGCAAAGAAGAATACAGTCTGGGAGGTTGACTTTGCCTAAACTTAATGAAAACCAGAATCCCTCCCAGTGCTGAGACCCCGCCTGCCACATAGCTGTCTGTGTGGGCTCCGCTGGCTTGCAGAACTAACAAAGCTCATCTTTCTCGGGGGCACATTACAACATCAGCATCTCACCTTTGGGAGATTAAGAGTTCATCTGCCAAAGGGAGGGTCAAAATGAATAAGCAGGCTTCCCCAGGCTCTGGCGAGACATGGAAGCAACAAGAGCACAAATAAGATGATTTTGTTTTTATCCTCTCGATGTTATTGGCTTAATTGTTGTTTATTTAGAGGAATAGAACAGATTTGAAGAAAAGTATTGAGATTGAATTAATCCAAATGTGAAGAGTTTGCAAAACAAGCCCATCAGTAAGTGGTTTTCTCTTGTTTTGTGTCCGTGCAGTTCTATTCTCTTTGCTTCTCAGATGGAAATTGAGCAGCTTTCCCCATTGGATTTAGTACACATTTCTGAAGTCGTAGAAGCAGAAATACTATAGGGAAATAACCTGAGTGTTTCCAAAAACAGCTTTTCCATGGAAGCAAGAAGGACCAATATGCAGTTTTACTTTTGTGGTCCTGTTTAAAGGGATTGGAGTTTCTTGTTTTGAAGCAGGAACCTCAAATCCAAGAGCCGGGGCTCTGTCCCCAGACTTTCCAGGGAACTCACCTATCTTGAGTGAACATGAGAGTTCTGGGAACTTGGGAGGACATTTACAAAATGTTTTGAGTTCAGCTAAGAGGGTGGAGCACCAACACCTAGCAAGCATAGGAAAGGCTCGTCACTCTGACCCAGCTGTGAAATAAAACACCATCTAGATGATGCCTTTTCTTCAAGGCCAGCAACCCCCACAAGGTGGGTTTGGCAGCAGTAAGAAAGAGCCAGAAATCTCAAATAGCAGTCCCGATTCTCCTGCCTGATTGGTTCATTCCTTCATTCTTTCAATTAGATTCATTTGCTGGGAACTTTTGAGTGGAAGAAAGCTGTGACCAAGCTGCACAAACCTAGAGTGCCTGAGTTTCCCCCATCTATGTATCATGAACACTTCGGGACCCGACATTGTTCTGAGACCCTCTTTGTCACTGGTGGGTGCCTATCCAAGGACTTGGGTTCAGGGCCAGCTTCCAGGGAGTGCCACCTGAGCAGAAACACAGGCCCCCTGCTCCAGAGGACCTGGCTCAGAAGGGCCCGCTCAGAATGACCTGCTCAAAAGGATCCCTCTCAGAAAAGCTCCAAGATTGATTGAATGCTCTACTGTTGCCATCCTGAAATTCCTAATACTTTTTAAAAACAAAGGCCCCACATTCTCATTTTGCATTGGGCCCCACAGATTATGTAACCAGTCCTCCCTGGAGCTTTTGGTTTTCAACCAGGGGCGGAGGGAGGGATTTGATGTGACATGATGAGCAGAAGCCAGGACCTTAGAGAAGATGTTGTGCTATCTGAGTGCAGAGCCATGAACAGGGCTTGAGCAGGGCCCACAGCTGGAGGATGTTCTTCAAACAAGACCCCCTAGTGGAATCTCATGCTGGCTAAGCTGATTCGGGGACCACGTGACTGGGTGTGTGATAGGGTTGGAGTGAGGCCCCTCTTAGTTTTACACAGAGTCCGGCTTTGCTCTGCTTTTGGAGCTGGGATGTGGATTGTGGTATTCCTAAGACAGGTGGCTTCCCAGGTGGCTTGGGGACAACAGAAGTCAACAGGAAATAGCCACAGGGGCTGGGGGTCCTGGTGGATGCTGTGTGCCCATTGCTGCTGGCTCTGTGGGCCTGGGGGGACCTTCCACTGGGCAGAGGGGAGGAGGGTTGGAGTAATTTTATTGACAAATTCATAAAATGTGTACCCCAGAGACATTTGGGGGATATGTTAAATGGGAATCAGAAGACCTCTGACTCAGGATTGCTGTGAGGCTTAGGATTCTCAGTGTGAATTAGGATGCAACCTGGTGCTTAACAGCTGCTCAGTAAACAATAGCTGCCACGTTTGAGGCACACAGAGATGGACAAATGTGTCCACAGGGAACTCACCATTCTGTGTTCAATTTTTAATATTAATTTATTTATTCACACCCCCCCCCCATTGTTTGTGCTCACTGTCTGCTCTCTGTGTCCTTTCATGTGTCCATTCATTGTGTGCTTGTCTTCTTATTTTTAGTAGGCACTGGGAAACCAAACCTGGGATCTCCCATGTGGGAGAGAGGCACCAAATCACTCGAGCCACCTCCTCTCCCTGTTTTGTTGTATCTCTCATTGTGTTTCCTTGTTGTGTCTCTTCATTGCGTCATCTTGTTGCATCATCTTGTTGTGTCAGCTTGCTGCACCAGCCCATTGTGTCAGCTCGCTGTCTTGCTGGTCTTTTTTAGGAGGCACTGGGAACCAAACCTGGGACCTCCTGTATGATAGGTGGGCACCCAACTGCTTGAGCCACATCCGCTTCCCTCTGTGTTCAATTTTACTGAGTGCTGTATTTAAGATATTGATAATGACTGCTCTACAAATCACTCCATGTTTTTACAAAGCTGATGTCAGAACATGAGAGAGGGCGGGATTCCCTACTTCTAAATATAACAGAAGACTGGGTGAACCTTCAAAATCATAAAATTCAACTGCTTCTTTATCTAGAAGGAACAGAGGTCCAGAGCTATGTGATGTCATTCCCAAGGTCCTGAACCGGTGACAGTGGCTGGGGGTAGGTAATGTCAGTGAAATCAGAGAAAGGGACAATGGGTGAGATCATACAATGTATCTTCTCTGAATACAACGGACCAGTTCCACAATGAAATGAAGCTAGAAATCAGTAACAGAGGGAGAACTGGAAAATTCACAAGTTTGTGGAAATTAAACAACATACTCTTAAACAATCAGTGGACCAAAGGAGAAATCACAAGGGAAATTAGGAAATATCTTGGGGTAAATGAAAACAAAAATCCAATATACCAAAACTGATAGGCTATAGCAAAGGCAGTGATTAAAGAGAAATTTATAGTTCTAAATGCTTACATTAAAATATAAGAAAGATCTCAAATCAGACACCTAACTAGAAATAGAGAATTTTTTTAAAGAATAGAGAGAATCAACAAAACATAAAGTTTGGTTCTTTGAAAAGATCAATAAAATTGACAAACCTTTAGCTAGTTTGACAAAGAAAAAAATAGAGAGGGTATAAATAACTAAAATCAGAAATGAAAGAGGAGTCATTACTACTGACTTCTCAGATAAAATGGATCATAACAGAATACTATGAAGAACTGTACACCAACAAATTATATAGCCTAGGTGAAATGGAAAAATTCCTAGAAACATACAAACTACCTATTTTAAGAAGAAATAGATCTCAAGAGATCAATAACAAGTTAAGAGATTGAATCAGTAATTGAAAGCCTCCCAACAAAGAAAACTCCAGGACCAAATGGTTTCATTGGTGAAGTTTTCATAACTTTCAAAGAAGAATTAACACCACTTCTGTTCAAACTCTTCCAAAAGATTGAAGAAGAGGGGAATGCTTCCTAACTCATCCAATGAGGCTGGCATCACCCTAATTGCAAAGCCAGAAAAAGATTTCAAAAGAAAAGAAGAAAATTGCAGACTAATATATCCCATATAAATAAAGAAGCAAAAACTCTCAACAACCTACTAGCAAACTGAATCCAAGAGCACACTAAAAGAATTATACACCATGCTAGTATGGTTCAACATAAAAAAAAATCAATTAATATAATATACATTAGTAAAACCAAGGGGGAAAAAGCACATGATCATTTCAATTGATGCAGAAAAGGCACTTGATAAAATCCAGCACCCTTTCTTTATAAAAACACTCAGAAAACTGGCAATAAAAGGAAAATTCCTTAAAACAAATGGGAAAAAAAAAACAAAAAACAAACAAACAAAAAAAACACCTCACAGCTAAAATCATACTCAATGATAAAAGAATGAAAGCTTTTCTCCTAAGATCAGGAACAAGTCAAGGATGCCCACAGTCACCACTGCTATTCAACATTGTCCTGGAAGTTCTAGCCAGATAAATTAGGCAAGGAAAAGAATAAAAATTACTCATATTGGAATAGCAGAAGTAAAACTTGCTTTATTTGCAGTTGCCATGGTCCTATATATAGAAAATCCTTTAAAACATCCACAATAAAGCTACTAGAGCTAATAAATGAATTTAACAAAGTGGTGGGGTACAAGATCAACATGCAAAAATCAATCATGTTTCTATACACTAATAATGAACAATATGAAGAAGAAATCCAGAGAAACCCCATTTATAATAGCAATTACAAATCAAATATCTAGGAATAAATCTACCCAAGGATGTACAGGACTTGTATATGGAAAAGTACAAAACACTGCTGAAAGAAATAATAAATGGGAGAACACTTCAAGTTCATGGATTGGAAGACTAAATATTGTTAAGATATCAATTCTACCCAAAGGGATTTACAGAGTCAAGATAATCTTAATTAGAATTCCAACAGCCTTCTTTGCAGAAATGGAAAAGCTAACCATTAAATTTATTTGGAAGGGTAAGGGGCCCTGCATAGCCAAAATGACCTTGAAAAATTGGAAGACTCACTTCCTGATTTTAAAATGTATTACAAAGCTACAGTAACCAAAACATCATGGTACTGGCACAAGTGCTGACATATATACCAATGGAATAAAATTGAGACAAGAAATAAATCCTCATATCTATGGCCAAGAGTGCCAAGTCCACTCAATGGGGAAATAATTAGTCTCTTCAATGAAGGGTGCTGAGAAAACTGGATATGCATATGCAAAAGAATGAACCCGAGAACATATGAAAAAATTAACTCAAATGGACCAAAGACCTAAATATAAGGGAAAAAACTAAAACTCCTAGAAGAAAACATAGGGAAACACCTTCAGGACATTGTATTCATCAATGGTTTCTTAGAATTTACACCAAAAGCACAAGAAACAAAAGAAAATACAAATAAATGGAACCTTATATATAAAAAAAAAAGTTCACCAAAGAACTTTATCATGAAAGTGAAAAGAGAACCTACAGAATGGGAGAAAATATTGGGAAACCACATATCCAATAAGGGTTTAATGTCCAGAATATATAAAGAAATCCTAAAACTCAACAACAAAAAGACAAACAACCCAATTCAGAAATGGGTGAAAGATTTAAATCAGCATCTTTTCAAAGAATATACACAAATGGCCAATAAGCACATAAAAAGATGCTCAACATCATTAGCCATTAGGGAAATGTAAATCAAAACCGCAATGAGATACTATTTCATACCCAATAGAATGGCTGCTATTTAAAAAATGGAAAACAGTGTTGGAAAGAATGTAGATAAATAGGAACACTTGTTCACTATTGGTGGGAATGTAAAATGGTGCAGACCATGTGGAAAAGAATTTGGTGGTTCCCCAGAAAGTGAAATACAAAATAACCATATGATGTGGCAATCCTATTTCTAGGTCTATACATAAACAATCATGAAAGATGGAACTCAAACAGATATTTGCACATCGATGTTCATAGCAATGTTATTCTTCATTACCAAAAGATGGAAGCAGCTCCATAGTCCATCAATAGATGATTGGATAAACAAAATGTGGTATATACATACAATGGAATTGTAGCATATATAGCTTTGCATTTTTCCTACAACCCTTCCAGTTCTTTGCCCTTTTAGTCAGCATTTCATTTCTTAATAGTTACATAGCAAGCCTTGGGAATTAACTGCTTCTGAGCTCATGACTGATAAAGTGGGTGCTTAGACTCCACTTCCAGGAAGCTTTTAAGAATAATCTAATCTGTGAACTGCTTGACCACCTTCATATTAATATATCCTTACCTAATTACTATAAAGATGTAACTTCAGCCCTACTGACACACATTGTAAATGCTCATTTTACGTAGTTACTGTGTATACCTTCTGCTCTGCTGGGAAGCGTTGTAAATGTCTGTTCCTTGATTATCTGTCCTGAGCACTGCACTTTTTAATCATGCTTCCCCCTCATGTGCCCTCCCTATCCTCATGTAGAAATGTGGTAGAAAAGACCCCTCTTTATAGCAAGTGTAGCTCAAGCCTCAGAAACACAGCTCTCTGCCTACCATCACAGATGAGGATTTAGGCCATGACTAGGCTGGGTCTCTCTCAGAGAGAGGAGGCCGCTGGGCCATCAAGGGCAAGGGCCCATGTAAGGCCCCTATTAAACGCTCTTTTGCTCACCAAGCTGGACTTGTCTGAGTCTTTCTTTGGTCTGATGTATCCCTCGCCGTTTGGTGGGAAGCTGTCATTTTACACAGCGTCCTGCTATACTCAGAAGAGAACATTGCTCATCCATAAAAAGGAATGAGGTTCTGATGCATACAACAACATGGATGAAGCTGGAAAAAATTACGCTAAGTGAAATAAGCCAGAACCAAAAAGGCAAATATTGTATGATTGCACTTTATGAAATAATAACAGCTTCCAGGGCCCAAAGTGAGGGTAGAGCATGGGGCGCTATAGCAGTTTGGCATTATTTATGAATTCAAAAAATTGAATGGATTATGTTTATAAACTGGCTTGTTCCTCTGGGTATATTAGATTGTATTGGATTCAGAGGTTTCACTTTTACTTGATTAAATTATGATTAAAGCTTTGATTGGGCCACGTCAGTAGAGAAGACCACATGGCAGAGCAGATAATGTAGTTTTGATGCTGGAGTTTTTGAGCTGAAGCCCCGGTAAGTAAACACACAGGAGAAGAACAAGAGGAGCTTGATTGTGAGGCAGAGGCCCTGAGAAGAGAGATGAGCCATTCACCTGATAGTCTACAGCTGGCCTTGTGGAGGAGCAGAGCAGTTGAGCCTGGAGAGAGACAAACCCTGGGAAAAGAGGAACCCAGGAAGCCTGAACCCTTACAGACATCGGCAGCCATCTTGCTCCATCACGTGACAACAGACTTTGGTGAGGGAAGTAACTTATGCTTTGTGGCCTGGTAACTGTAAGCTTCTACCCCAAATAAATACGCTTTATAAAAGCCAACAGATTTCTGATATATTGCATAAACACTCCTTTGGCTGACTAATACAAGAGCTAATGCTTAATTGGTACAGAGTTCTGTTTGGGTTGTTGGAAAAGTGTTGGTAATGGATGATGGTGATGGCAGCACAATACTGGTAATGTAATTAACACCATTAAATTGTATATTTGAAAGTGGTTGAAGTGAGAAATTTTGGTTTGTATGTTATCAGAATACAAATTAAAAAAAACTGGGAGCTAGTATAGCTCAGTGCTTGAGTGCTGGCTTCCCACATATGAGGTCACATATTCAATCCCCAGCCCTGGTACCACAAAAACAACAATAACAAAACAAATCCATAGGGCTATACGACACAAAGAGTGAAAATTGATGTAATTTATGGATGGCGGTTAATAGTATAACTGTAATAGCATTTTATTTTATTTTTTATGTGGTACTGGGGATTGAATCCAGGACCTCATACATGGGAAGCAGACACTCAACCAACTGAGGTACACCTACTCCCCTAACATTGTTTTATTGATTGTAACAAAGGTGCCACACTTCCTGCATGATTTTTCTGTAAACTTACAGCTGCTCTAACAAAAAAAATGAAATAAAAATTCAAACTTTTTTGTATTTTTCAAACATTTCTTCAGTGTCATATAGTTTTCAGAATCAAAAGCTTGCTGTACACTTAACTCCTTGGGGCTGTCTAATTCTCCTTTGCAGGTAAAGGGGGGCCCTTTATTTCCTCCTGGTGTCATGAGCTCCCTGGCATGTTTGGATTAGTCCATCAGCAAAGCTGCTACTGCATGTAAAAACCCAGACCTTATGCATCATAGGGGCATCCCATGTTAACTTGCTTAAGATTTGTTGGGTAAATGTGGGGTTTTGTATATTGGTCTTCTGTGTTCTATCTCAATGAGAAGGGATTTTCCTTGGAATCCAGTTCTAGTTTAAAAGCTGAGTGGGTGTGTTGAGCTGTGTGCATGCTCTCCAGCAATCTGCAGCCTTCACAGGGTGAAGGGTCATGAGTCAGATGGAAAACTCATTTTAACCACAAACAGCCTTTGGAATGAAAAGGGCTCTGGCAGTCCCTGACTTCTGGGATTAGTGGCTGTAAACAAGAGTTTCAGAGTTCTGTACTAGATAAACGTTTTTAGTTGGCCACGTTTTTCTCCCCAGATATAGTGTGTGGGAAGAGAAACGAGTTCGCAGTCCCTGTGTACAACACACCTTCCATTTAACAACTATTTCTGGTTTCAGTTGACAGCATGAGGGCCCTCTGGGGAGGAATGGTGTATGTATACCCTGAGAAGAATGTGTTAGGTGGGACACTTAGACACATCACAAGAAGTCCTGTGGAATGAACTTGGAAGGGGATGGAGGAAATCTTGAGGCTGAAATGTAAAACTAAACGTTACGGAGGGAGGATCATGGGCACAATACAAAATGAAAACAGCAGTCAAGGAGATAGCAAGTAACCCTCAGTGGTCATTCAAAAAGAGTCACACCGTTGGGTAAGTGGGACGATGTCCTCTCTCCACTATTCCCCAGCACATTAGTCCTGACCTCCACCTGCCCAGTACCCGGCAGGTGGCACCCACCTTGCCCACTGCTTAGGTCAGCAGGAAGAACAGGAAGAATGGTGATCAGGAAGAGAGGGAGATTGTGGACATCTGTCCCTGCTCCTTCCTGGCCTTAGCCCAGGGTTTCAGCCAGTGGCTGCTGCTGTGTGGCCCCTGTTGGGTGTCAGGGGCCAGGTTCTCCCTCCTGGCTCCAGCCTCATGGGCTACAGTAACCAGGCTCTCCACTGCCCTCAGCCCTGGGGTTGGTCACAGCTTCCTGGTTCTTCTCAGCCCTGGGCATCTCATCACCCCTGTTTGTTCCTTCAACCCTGGCATTAAAAGCCATCAATGAGGAGGACCAGACCTGGTACATACCAGGAGAAGACTTAAAAAAACAATAGCACAACAGTCCTAAATAGGCTCAAAGAACTAAAGGGAAAGATAGACAAAGAACTAAAGGAAATCAGAAAAATGATAGATGAACACAAAGAAAGTACCACTAAAGAGACAGAAATCATGAAAAGGAACAAAACAGAGCTAAAGACCAGAGTAACAGAAATGAAAAATTCCCCAGAGGGGTTCAATAGTAGATTGGAGCTCACAGAAAAGTCAGTGAACTTGAAGATAAGACAATTGAAAACACCTAGTCTGAGGAGCAGAAAGAAGAAAGAATGAAGTGAATAGAGCTCGAGGAATCTGTGGGACACCATCAAGCGTACCAATATGTGTATTGCGGAAATCCCAGGAGAAGAGAGAGAGAAAGGAGCGGAGAGAATATTCAAAGAAATAATGGCAGAAAAGTTCCCATATTTAGTGAAAGACATGAATATATACATCCAAAATGTTCAACATACTTTAAACAGGATAAAACCAAATAGACCTATACCTGGCCATGTTATAATCAAACTGTCAAAAGCCAAAGATAAAGAGAGAATTTTAAAGGCTGTAAGAGAGAAGCAACATGTCACATACAAGGGAGCCTCAATAAGATTAAGTGCCAAGTTCTCATCAGAAACCAAGGAAGCAAGAAGGCAGTGGGATGACATATTTAATGTGCTGAAAGCAAAATATCACCAACCAGGAATTTTATGTGCAACATTGTCTTTCAAGAATGAGGGAGAGATGAAGACATTCCCAGATAAACAAAAGCTGGGAGAGTTTGCCACCCCTAGATTGGCCCTATAAGAGATGTTTAAAGAGAGATCTGCAGGCTAAAAGGAAAGGGCATTATACAATAGATGGAAGCTGCATGGAGAAATAAGGACCTCCAGTAATATTTTTGATTTGTAACCCTACTTTTTACTTCCTACAGTATCTAAAAGGCGAATGCATAAAATATAATGATAAGGGAAGCGGCTGTGGCTCAATCAGTAGGGCTCCCGTTTACCATATGGGAGGCCCCGGGTTCGGTTCCTGGGGCCTCCTGGTGAAGGCAAGCCCGCCCGCATGGCATGGTTAGCTGACCCAGCGAGCACAAGCAGCAAGGGGGGGATAAATGAATAAACAAATTAAAAAATATATATATAATGATAAATCAGTGGTTTTGGACTCAATGTTTTATGTATAGAGTAATTTGTGACAAGATTTATGTATAAATAAGTAATCTGTGACAAAATGTACATAAAGGTGGAGGACGGAGGGAGGCCTATAGGAGCATAGCTTGTGTATATCATTGAAGCTAAGTTGGTATCTAAGCAAATGAAAGTGTTATAGATTGAGGATGTTAAATTTAAGCCCCATGGTAACAACAAAGAAAATATCGGAGAATATGCAAGCTCATAGAGACAGAAATTACAGTACAAGTTTTCAGGGATGAGTGGCAGGGGGAATGGGGACTTAATGCATAATGCTTGTTGAGTTTCTGTTTGGGGAGATTGGAAAGTTTTAGTAATGGAAGGTAGTGAGGGTATCGCAACACAGTGAATGGGATTAATCCCACTGCATGGTATGCTTGGGTGTGGTTGACATGGGAAAGTTTATGTTGTGTATATGTTCCCACAACTAAAAAAAAAAAGAGCAACTAAAGAGACAATGACAATTAAATGCAACATGTGATCCTGGATGGGATCTAACAAGGGAGGAGGAAAGGCTCAAAAGGACATTATTGGGCAGTGGGTGTATCTCAGTGGTTTAAGTGCCTGCTTCCCATGTACAAGGTCCTAGATTCAATCTCCAGTATCTCCTAAAAAAAAAAAAAAAAAAAAGGACATTGTTGGGACAAATGAAAAAATTGAGATATACACTGTAAGCTTTATATCACCCATAAAATTTCTTGAACTTGACAACTGCACTTAAAGTTATGTAAGTGAATATCTTTGTTCTTAGGAAATGCACATGGCAATATTAAGTGCTCAAGGAACGTGATATATACAACCTACTCTTAAGTATTCAGAAAACGGATTAATAGACAGATGGATAGATAGATTTTTGGATAGAAACAATACAGCAAATGTGGCAAAATGTTAAAATTTGTGGGTCTAGGTATCGAGCTGGAGTGTAGAGGTAAGCTGGAGTTCTCTGTATAGGGTTTGTAATATTTTTGTAACTGTTCTGTAAGTTTGAAAATATTTCAAAATAAAAAGTTAAACAAACAAACAGCAAGGCTTGTAGGAGTAAATAATGAGCTCATCACACATCTTATCAGTGGAGCATCCATGATCTGAACTCCAGCCTCCATGACTTTCTTTTTTTTTTTTTTTTTTAAGATTTTATTTATTTATTCATTTATCCCCCTCTTGCTGCCTGTGCTTGCTGGGTCAGCCAACCACGCCGTGCGGGCGGGCCCGCCTTCACCAGGAGGCCCCGGGGAACCGAACCCGGGGCCTCCCATATGGTAAACGGGAGCCCTACTGATTGAGCCACAGCCGCTTCCCCTCCATGACTTTCTAATCCTGTGTTTTGACCAGGAAATCTGCGAAGAAAGAGACAGAGAGCAGTCTGTGAATAGCTTGTCACCAAGACTAGATTTTACCCAAGAGCATTGCTGTAAGACTGACGTAGGGGAAGAAAGGGCATATGTCAGGTTCCCTGGCCATGCAGTTCCGGAAGCCTGCTTCTTTTTAATAGAGCTGTAACTGCAACACATCCTCATACTGTTGGACCAAAGACATGGCCCCCTGGGAGCGAAGACTCTTTGCAGAGACTTTGCCATCTCAGCAGTGTCTTCCTGTTCTGACTTGTTGAAGCTCCTTGGGAAAGTTATTCTAAGTTCGTTCACCCTCCAAACCCTCCATCACTGGCCACATGATACATACTATTTCACACTTTTAAGGTAATATTAGGAGGCAAGATAGGCTAATGAATCAGGTTCTCCAGGAATGTTGTTTAACCACTTTTGGCTACTCGGCACCCCACCCCACCCCCGCCGTGGGGCAGTCCTAGGGAGCACACTTTGCTTTTCATTCCATGAACAAGCAAAGAACAGGGAGAAAGAGGATTTAATAGTCACTGGAAGACTTTGCCCCACAGTCAAGTTTATTTCATACATTCATGAACGCTCTGGCCCCGCAAATTGTCTCACCACTGCTCTAACCCCAGACAAACAGGATCAAATGTGGCAGCAGTCTGCCTGCCAATTTGGGCATAGCGGGTTTTAGTAGGCAGGTGGGTGTTCAGCGAAAACTCCTTCCTCTTCCCAGCCCCTCCATGAAGGCAGCACAAAATGGTGAATGTGCAATGTTCATGGAGCAAAAGATTCTGTGACTCAGGGTGTACCCCCAAACCTAGTGCTGTTTTTGTATGGAAGCCCCCAATATTAGCTCATGTTGTTGAGATTTTTGTCTATTTTGCCATTCCTGGGGTCCCTTTCTATTTAATGTGCTCCCAGCTGGTTGCATTTCAGTTATTAAGTTTCTTCATGTCCCTGGACCTTTTCCTTAAAATAGCTGCCCCGTTCCCCAGGGACAGCCCCATTCAGATCCCAGATGCAGAGAGCTTTTCCTCCAGATGGAATAAATTGCTTCCATTTCCTCTGAACTTGCTCTCCTTCTTCTTTGGTTTTCTCCCAGTAATAACACTTATTTCACAGCACAGATCCACACCTATTGTTAATACCTGGTTGTGGTTGATTAAGGAGGGCTGAAAATTCCTTGCTGCTCTTTCCTCTGAAACATGATCCTTTATTCCCCTTCCCTTGAATCTGGGATTGGCCTCAAGGACTTGGATGACCTGTAGAATGTGGCAGAAAAGATGTTCCAGGACTTCTGGGGCACGCTATCAGAGGCCTCGCAGTTTCTACCCTGTTCTTTTGGAACAGCTCACTCGCATGGCATTTTCTCTTGGGATATTCCCTCTCACAACCCAGCCACCATGCTTTGAGAAGCTCAAGTTACAAGGAAAGGCCATGCATTTGGTGCTTCATTCAGCAGCCGTGGCTGAGCGTTCAGGGTCAGCTACCATGCACTGCTGTGCTACTGGGCAGGTGCGTCCCCTCCTGGGATTCCCATTTCTTCATCTTCATTATCTTTTAAAATTATACATAAGTGTATATACATACATACATATATGTTCTTATAGGTTTTTAAAAAATTAAAAACAAGTAATATATAATAGTGTTCATGTACCTACTAAAGTGAACTGATATTAACATTCTATCATATAATCTTCAGATTTTATTTAAATATAAAAAAATTTTACATGTAGGTACCTGTGAAGCCCCCCTTTCTTTCTCCATTCCCATTATTTCAAGATGGCAACGGCAAAGCCTTAAGCCAAGCTCGAGGCTCTCTGAGTATGGCCCTCTGGGCGACCAGGTGGCCCACTGATAGGAGTAAAGGGCATTCTTGCTTTAATTTCCATTTCCCTTTAAGGCCAGGGAGGTTGAATGCCTTCCTATGTCCATGGGCTACTAGGATTCCTGACTAGGGGATGTCTTGTGTTCCTCAATCCTGCTTATTTTATGAAACAATTCCTCACGGTGGGATTGCAGGCTCAGTGACATGCCTGCAAGGCAGGGACTTTTGGACTTGAGGAGTGTGCCCCGTACCTCCTATAAAATAGCTCGGGCGACCGCGACTGTATGCTCTGCTTGTAAGCTAGAGCAGTTTATGTACATTTAAGTACACTTAAAGAAGTTAGATAATTTAGTTATAATTTATATCTTTGCATTAATTAAATGAGGGGCAGTTGGCTTCTCAGCCATTCCCTCCTGGATCCTGCTTGGGGCTCTTGCCGTGGAAACGTGTCTGAGAAAGTGACAAACACCATTTGATATAATAATTTATTTACTTTTTAATTAGAGAAGTTGTGGGTTTGCAGAAAAATTAGGCAGATATTTTTGATTAAGAGAATCAAAGTAAAACCACCTTGGGATGGACTTCCATACCCTACTCCATTCTTTGAGTTGTCACTTAACCACTCGGTTGTCACTCAGACATAGGGAGTATTTGACAGGACGTGAGAGTCCCAGAGAAGGGAACAGTCAGTCAATCTGGAAAATCACTGCTCAGCCCAGTACCCCCTCACGAAATGCCTCATTTCCCGCACGCTGTCTTTCAAGAGCCATGGTTTGCCTTGGCACGCGTGGCTCACGGAGGTGACACTAACCCCTGGCCCTAAACCCATCACTGGATTTGTCTGCTATTGCACTGAAGCCATCTCATTTCTCGGGGAGTTATCTGCAGTTTGTGAGCTTATTATTGTTTCTTTCTAGCACGGGTTTCCCCAAGTCACTGGCTCAGGAGGGATGACAGGTTACTTCCTGGAGCCTGGCCAGCCTCTGGATATGGTCCCCGCTGCATTGGTAGAGCGCCAGAATTCACCTCTGCAGCTGTGTCCCCAACATCTGGAGCCTCTCTGAGGCTCAGGGCCCCCCCTTTCCCCAGCCCTGCCCAGGACCTTGCCCTCACTGCCTCGCAAGCCTGGTGGTGCCCAGTGTCCTGCATGGGAAGAGCTGGGGCTGAGGTCTGGGTGTGGCTGGCCGCCCTGGGTGCGCCCTGGCTCCGGGCTCCCTCCTGGCTTCCAAGATTCCCACCCCCAGAACAAAGTGACCTCCCTCTTTGCTGCCATCACCTCCCAGGGTCACTGTCCACCCTGTCTGACGTCTGCCCCGGGCGTTGGTCCTTTTGAGTCCCGGCCAGGTGGCTCCTCTGAGGGTGGAGGACGAGGAGGGGCAGGCTGGAGGAGGGTGAGTGCTGCCGAGGGGTTGACGCAATAACGTAGAGGCCATATCTTCCCTTAACAAAACTGTGACGAAGGTGCAGTGGATTCCAGCCTGTCTCACATCCTGGGCATTGTGGGGGGTGCCTGGGAAGGCCACCCCAAAAGTGATGGCGAGAAGCAAGCAGCCGGGCCGCTGTTCCCTCCAGCTCTTAATTCATCTCAGCGTTCTGAGCTTCCCCTGCATTTTCTCTAACAATCCAGTGTGGCCCCTCTGGCTTTTCTAGGGAAGTTCCAATCAGAGGAGTTCATAGAACCTCTTCCTCTCAGGGCAGAAGGGCTTTGTAGCCATTGGCCAATTTAATGTAATTATGAATTCCAAAAATACAATTGGATCATGCTTGTAAACTGATTTGCTAATCTGGGCATGATTAAGTTATGATTAGGGCGATGACTGGGCCACATCAGTAGGGCGTTGAACCCCACCCCTTGGTGGGTGGGGGAATCGAATATAAAAGACAAGGTAAAGGACAAGAGGAAGCAGTTTTTGAGACACAGTTTTGATGTTGGAGAGAAGGCCCCAGGAGAAGACAAGTGAGCTGTTTGCCTGATCGTCTACAGCTGGACTTGTGGAGGAAACAGGAGCTAAGCCTGGAGAGAAAAGCAGACCCGGGAAGAGAGGAACCCAAGAAACCTGAACCCTGGCCAACGTTGGCAGCTGTCTTGCTCCAACAATGGACTGTAGTGAGAGAAGAAACTTATGCTTTCTGGCCAGGTAACTGTGGAATTCTACCCCAAATAAATACCCTTTATAAAGACCAACCCATTTTTGGTATTTCACATTAGCACTCCTTTGGTTGACTAATACAGGCTCTTAGAAACCACCGGCCCCAGGGCTGAGTGGTTCATCTAAGTCACAAAACAGAAACCAGCATTTATGGGTGTCCCTGGTCCAGGGCTCCTCTCACTGCCGGGCTGATGGCCACCCAAGGAATGGACAGGAGAAGTAGGCACCATGTTTGCCATTTCTTCAGGAGGGAAGACTGAAAGGGACACAGTGATCACTTGCTTTGGATAACGGTTTTTAAGACCACTTTCCTGTAGACAGAGCACCTGGGAGGAGTGGATGTGGGGGAGTTCTACGCCATTCCCTGGAAGCTCCCACCTGCTGGGGCCTTTAAACAATACATAGCTTTTTTGAAATAGCTGCTATATGCCATGAAAATCACATGTAAAATACAGTGGCTAAAAATTATGTTCTCATAACTGGCATCAGAGTGTCTCTGGGGGAGAGTTTTCTCTCTTTACTTTTTTAAAAAATTGTTTTAATTTTTCCATCTCCCCTGATGTTAGGGGTATTTTTGTTTGTTTGTTTGTTTGTTTTACTTTATTTTTTACATTTAATAATTGAAAATATAAACAATTAAAAACTAAAAAGTAAACATAAATGAATAAATATTTACATTTCTCAATTAAATGTAATGGATACATATAAAAATTTTTTTAAATCAAACAATATGTTACACAATATATTTGGTTCATAGTGTAACGCATTCATACAGTATTTGTCCTTTTGTGTCTGGCTTGCTTCACTCAACATAATGTCCTCCAGGTTTCATTCCATGTTGTCATATGCTTCATGACTTCATCTCTTCTTACAGCTGCTTAGTATTCCATTGTGTGACTAGACCATAGTTTGTTTATCCATTCATCTGTTGATGGACACCTGGGTTGTTTCCATCTTTTGGCTATCATGAATAATGTTCCTATGAACATTAGTGTGCAGATGTCTGTTCGTGTCACTGCTCTCAGTTCTTCTGGGTATATACCCAGTAGTGGTATTGCAGGGTCACGTGGCAAGTCTATATTCAACTTCTTTAGGAACTGACAAACAGACCTCCACAGTGGCTGTACCATTCTGCATTCCCACCAACAGTGAATAAGTGTTCCTATCTCTCCACATCCTCTCCAACACTTCTAGTTCTCTGTCTTTTTAATAGTGGCCATTCTGATAGGTGTGACATGATATCTCATTGTAGTTTTGATTTGCATTTCCCTAATCATGAGTGATGTTGAGCATTTCTTCATGTGTTTTTGTGCGATTTGTATTTCTTCTTTGGAGAAATGTCTGTTGAAGTCTTTTGCTCATTTTTTAATTGGGTCGTTTGTCTTTTTATTGTTGAGTTGTAACATCTCTTTATATATCCTGGATATTAAATCCTTATTGGATATGTGATTTCCAAATATTTTTTTCCCATTGCATTGGCTGCCTTTTCACCCTTTTGACAAAGTCCTGTGAGGTGCAAAAGTGTTTAATTTTGAGGAGGTCCCATTTATCTATTTTTTTCTTTTGTTGCACGTGCTTTGGGTGTGAGGTCCAAGAAACCACCACCTACTACAAGGTCTTGAAGATGTTTCCCTACATTTTTTTCTAGTAGTTTTATGGTCCTGGCTTTTATATTTAGATCTTTGATCCATTTTGAGTTGATTCTTGTATAGGGGGTGAGATAGGGATCCTCTTTCATTCTTTTGGTTATAGATATCCAGTTCTCCCAACACCATTTGTTGAAGAGACTGTTTTTTCCCGTTAGCGTGGGCTTGGTAGGTTTGTCAAAAACCAGTTGACTGTATAGGTGATGGTTTATTTCTGGGTTCTCAATTCTATTCCACTGTTTGATGTGTCTATCTTTATGCCAGTACCATGCTGTTTTGACCTCTGTAGCTTTGTAATATGTTTCAAGGCCAGGCAGTGAAATTCCTCCCATGTCATTCTTCTTTTTTAGAATGCTTTTGGCTATTCGGGTGCACTTACCCTTCCATATGAATTTGGTAATTACGTTCTCTAATTCTGTAAAGTAAGTTGTTGGGATTTTGATTGGTATTGCATTGATTCTATAAATCATTTTGGGTAAGAGTGACATCTTCACGATATCTGTTCTTCCAATCCATGAACATGGAATGTCTTTCCATTTGTTTAGGTCTTTTAAAAAAATTTTTTAGCATTGTTTTGTAGTTTTCTGAATATAGGTCCTGTACTTCTTTGGTTAAATTAATTCCTAGGTATTTGAGTCTTCTTGTTGCTATTGAAAATGGAATTTTCCCCCTGATTTCCTCCTCAGATTATTCAGTACTAGTATACAAAAACATTACTGATTTTTGCATGTTGATCTTGTATTCTGCCAATTTCCTGAACTCATTTATTATTTCAAGCAGCTTTGTCATGGATACTTCAGGATTTTCTAAGTACGGGATCATGTCATCTGCAAACAGTGAGAGTTTTACTTCCTCTTTTCCTCTTTGGATGCCTATAATTTTTTTTTTTTTTCCTTATCTAATTGCCCTAGCTAGAACTTCTATTACAATGCTGATACCAAAGGTGACAGTGGGCATCCTTGTCTTGTTCCTGATCTTAGGGGGAAAGCTTTCAACCTTTCCCCATTGGTATGATGTGGCTGTGGGTTTTCCATATATGCCTTTTATCATATTGAGGAATTTTCCTTTTATTCCTATCTTTTGAAGTATTTTTATCAAAAAAGGATGTTGGATTTTGTCAAATGCCTTTTCTGCATCTATTGAGATGATCATGTGGTTTTTTTCCTTCAATTTGTTAATGTGGTGTATTACATTGATTGATTTTCTTATGTTGAACCAGCCTTGCATACCAGGAATAAATCCCATTTGGTCGTGATGTATAAGTCTTTTGATATGCTGTTGGATTCGATTTGCAAGTATTTTGTTGAGAATTTTTGCATCTATATTCATTAGAGAGATTGGTCTGTAATTTTCTTTTCTTGTGGAATCTTTATCTGGCTTTGGTATTAGGGTGATGCTGGCTTCATAAAATGTGTTGGGTAATTTTCCCTCCTCTTCAATTTTTTGGAAGAGTTTAAACAGGATTGGTGTTAATTCTTTTAGAAATGCTTGGTAGAATTCACCTGTGAAGCCATCTGGTCCTGGACTTTTCTTTGCTGGGAGATTTTTGATGACGGTTTCAATCTCCTTAATTGTGATTGGTTTGTTAAGTTCTTGTATTTCTTGTTGTGCCAGTGTAGGTTGGTTATGAGTTTCTAGAAATTTGTCCATTTCATCCAGGTTGTCTAGTTTGTTGGCATATAGTTTCTCATAATATCCTCTTATGATTCTTTTTATTTCTGTGAGGTCATTTGTAATTTCCCCCCTTTCATTTCTGATTGTATTTATTTGTATCTTCTCTCTTTTTTTCTTTGTTAGTCTAGTGAGGGGTTTGTCAATTTTATTGATCTTCTCAAAGAACCAGCTTTTGGTTTTGTTGATTTTCTCTATTGTTTTTCTGTTCTCATTTTCATTTATTTCTGCTCTAATCTTTATTATTTCTTTCCTTCTTTTTGCTTTGGGATTGGTTTGCTGTTCTTTTTCTAGTTTCTCAAGTTATTCAGATAAATCTTTGAGTTTAGCTCTTTCTTGTTTTTTAATATAGGCATTTAGGGCTTTAAATTTCCCTCTCAAGACTGCCTTCGCTGTATCCCATAAGTTTTGATACGTTGTGTTCTCATTTTCATTTGTCTCAATATATTTACTGATTTCACTTGCAATTTCTTCTTTGACCCACCAAATATTTAGGAGTGTGTTGTTCAGTCTCCACACATTTGCAAATTTCCTTTTTTCCTGTCTGTTATTGATTTCTAGTTTCATTCCATTATGATCCGAGAAGGTGCTTGGTATAATTTCAATCTTTTTATATTTATTGAGAGCTGTATTGTGACCTAACATGTGGTCTATCCTGGAGAAAGATCCATGGGCACTTGAGAAGAATGTATAACCCGCTGAGTTTGGATGCAGTGTTCTGTATATGTCTGTTAGGTCTAACTTGTTTATCATATTGTTCAAGTTCTCTGTTTCCTTGTTGATCTTCTGTCTAGTTGTTCTATCTAATGATGTGGGTGGGGTGTTGAAGTCTCTAACGATTATTGTAGAAATGTCTATTTCTCCCTTCAGTTTTACCAGAGTTTGTCTCACGTATTTTGGGGCACCCTGGTTAGGTATGTAGATATTTATGACTGTTATTTCTTCCTGGTGGATTGTCCCTTTTATTAATACATAATGGCCTTCTGTATCTCTTATAACATTTTTGCATTTAAAGTCTGTTTTGTCTGATATTAGTATAGCTACCCCTGCTCTTTTCTGTTTACTATTCGCGTGGAGTATCTTTTTCCAACCTTTCACTTTCAGCCGGTTTGTATCCCTGGGTCTAAGGTGAGTTTCTTGTACACACAGCATATGGATGACTCATATTTTTTATCCGTTCTATCAGCCTGTATCTTTTGATTGGGGAGTTTAATCCATTCACATTCAATGATATTACTGTAGATGCACTATTTACTTCCTCCATTTTATTCTTTGGTTTTCATATGTCATCTTTTTTTTGTCTGTCTTTTTACTCTTTTGGTTATTCTTTCTGCTATTCTTTCTTCTATACTCTCCTCCAAACCTCTCTCTCTTGTCTTTTTCTTTCAGGTTCTAAGGCTTCCTTTAATATTTCCTGCAAAGGTGGATTATTTTTTGCAAAATCTCTTAGTTTCTGTTTGTTTGTGAGTATTTTATACTCACCTTCATATTTGAAGGCCAGTTTTGCTGGATAAAGAATTCTCGGCTGACAGTTTTTCTCTTTCAGTTTCCTAATTGTATCATACCACTGTCTTCTTGCCTCCATGGTTTCTGAAGAGAAATCTGCACTAAGTTACTGGATGTCCCTTGTACATGATAATTAGCTTCTCTCTTGCAGCTCTGAGAATTTTCTCTTTATCTTTGACATTTGACATTCTGAGTAGTATGTGTCTTGGCATAGATTTATTTGGATTTATTCTGACTGGGGTCTGGTGTGCTTCTTGGACATGTAAGTTCATTTCTTTTGTGAGAGTTGGGAAATTTTCAGCTATTATTTCCTCAAATACTCTTTTTGCCCCTTTTCCCTTCTCTTCCCCTTCTGGAACTCCCATGACACGTATGTTGTTGTGTTTTGTGTTGTCATTCAACTCTCTGAGCCCCTGCTCATTTTTTTTCATTCTTTTCTCTCTTCAATTTTAGCTGCTCTGTCTTCGGTATCGCTTATTCTTTCTTCTATCATTTTGAGTCTGCTGTTGTATGCCTCAAATGTGTTTTTGGTTTCTTTTTTTTTTTTTTTAAGTAGGTACTGGGGATTGAACCCAGGACCTTGTACATGGTAAGCAGGAACTCAACCACTGAGCTACACCCGCTCCCACTCAAATGTGTTTCTGACCTCACCTATTTTGTCTTTCATTCCCATGAACTCCGTTACTTTTCTGTTCAGGATTTCAAATTCTTCTTTGCATTTGCTCAATGACTTCTTTATGCCATTTATCTCTTTAACTATATTGTCTTTCAGCTCATTAATTTGATTTTGGAAATTTGTGCTCATCTCGCTGATTAGTTCTCTCAAATTCTGCATCTCTTCTGGGACTTTGATGTATTTTTTTCTTGGGGCATGTCTTCTATTTTCTTAGTATGGCTCATAATTTTTTGCTGGTGTTTAGGCATCTGGTTAGGATGTAGTTTACTCAGATGCTCAATCTCTTTCTCTTTTATAGGGATTTAGTGGCAGGAGGCTGTGAGTTACCACAGCTCTTTGATTTTTGGTTTGACCTGGATTGTTAGGATTGTCCTGCTGGTTGCTCAAAACTGGGCACTGGACCCAGGAATTGGTTGTAGAGTCGCTTCCTAGGGCCTTAGGCAGGGAGCCTATAGAGGCCAGGAAAAGCCTCTCCTACTTATTTTTTTTTTTATTTTTTATTTTTTTTAGATTTTATTTATTTATTCATTTATCCCCCCCTTGCTGCTTGTGCTCGCTGGGTCAGCTAACCACGCCGTGCGGGTGGGCTTGCCTTCACCAGGAGGCCCCGGGAACCAAACCCGGAGCCTCCCATATGGTAAACGGGAGCCCTACTGATTGAGCCACAGCCGCTTCCCATCCTACTTATTTTTAATTTTCTTATGTGCACTTCCTTGGTCTGCCAGGAGATGGCTCTCTTTGGCAGCTCTCAATTCAATGCCTGGTCAGAGTGTTATTGTTGTGACACAGACCAGATGAGCTTCCTGTCTTTAGGCTAAAAGTCTTGTAATTCAAACTTTCTGAGACAGTTCTCCAGTCTTCTCTGGCAGCCCCCTTCCTTTTCCCAGCTAGGAAATATTTCCACTGCCTTCTGAGTCCTCAACAATCAGTCCCTGTTAGTAGAGGAGGAGATTGAGAGGTCTGTATATCTTTAGCCCCTTGCAGGCTCCAAGGCAAACAATGGCACAGCCCAAACCTGTGAGTCAAAAGCCAAGTCAGCCCCAGGCTCTCTCTCCCCTCTCCTGTGGAGTTCTCAACAATTAGTCCAGGCTAGAAGAGAGGGAGATTGCCAGGGTCGGATTTCTCTAGTCCTTCACCGGCTCCCAAGGCAAACCACAGTGTGGTCCCACCTGGCCTGGAAGGGCCCATGGGACACCACAGCCCAAATTTGTAGGTCAGAACCTGAGTCAACCTTAGGCTGTGTCCTTCTCTCCCCCCTTTCCTGGGGTGGAGCCCCTTTGTCTGTAGTCGCAGACCCAAAGGCCCGAGAATTCTAAAGAGTCTTTAGTGTGGGGAAGGGTGCCGGCAGCAGCAGCCACTGCTGGTTCCAACTCACGGTTCTGTCATTGAGATTTCCGTCTTTTGTCCCTCTCTCCTCTGGGTGGTGTGCAGCCTTCACCTGCTGTCCTAAATGCTAGAAGATCTTTTTCGGGGCTGTTTCAGGAGCCTGAATTTTTCTGGAGCGAGACTTTTCTTGTTGAGAAAATGCTTGGGATCAAAGCTGAGATGGCCTCTGACCCCCTCCCGAAGGGCTCGTTGTCTGCTGGTTCTAAGGCTTCTGAACAAGGGGAAAGAGACTGTGAGGAGGGAGGGCAGACGGAAGGGTCAGCTGAGGACAGGGCACCGAGTTTATGGCAGCTGGCCAGGAGCTCACTTAGGCCCCAAAAGCTTACAGGGGCCTTCAAAAGCTCTTCCAAAGAATCTGAGAATGGTCAATGAGACGCCAAAGGAAGGCTCAATCTCCTTAAGAGTCAGGGCAATGCAGATTACTACCACAAAGAAATTCCATCCCAGACCCACTCGACTGGCTACGTGGAATAAGAGTGACAAACGCAAGTGTTGCGAGGCTGTGGGCAGTTGGCATTCTCAGACATTTTTGGAGGGAAGGTGAAACAGTGCAGCCACTTTGGAAAACTGTTTAGTGGTTTCATAGAAAGCTACGTATATGTCTGCTCTGTGACTGGACAATTCCACTCCTTGGAATATATCCAAGAGAAATAAGAGCATAGGTCCACCAAAAGGCTTTTACAGAAACATTAATAGCTGCTTTAGTTCTAATAGCCCCAAAATCTTTCCAGATGTCTGTCATTAGGAGAATGGATAAAGGATGGTGGTCCATTCTTATAATGGAATACTACTCCGCTATGGAAAGAGATGAACTATTGAGCCACGCTAACGTGGTGAATTCCAAAAACCTGTGTGAAAGAAAAGAATGCATGCATGTGATTCTATTTAAGTTCTGAAAGAAGGCAAAATGAATCTTTGGTGCTAGAAACCAATTATATGTTGCATGGGGAGGAGTAGATTGGGAAAGGACAAGAGGAAATTTCTGTGCTGATGAAAACGATTTACATCTTGATAGGGATGTTGGTTACACTATGTACACACTTGTCGAAACTGATCAAACCATACATTTTTAGATCTATGCATCTCAGTATGTGTAAACTATACCTCAATCAAAATAGGCTTTAAAAAAGTGCCTGACGGAGCCAGTGTAGCTCAGTGATTGAGCATCAGCTTCCCACATATGAGGTCCCAGTTTCAATCCCTGGCCCCAGTACCTCAAAAAAAAAAAAAAAAAAAAAGTGCTTGAGCCCAGAAAAAATTGGACGTCCCCCAAAATGCAAAGCACTACTTTAATGCTGAAATGTCCACCAAGCATTATCATCGCACTACTGTAATTTGCTATTAAATATTGTGCTACCAAAAATGTCATTACCTTTTTAAAAAATTAATTTTATTGATACATATTAATAAATCACACAATCCATCTGAAGTGTATAATCAATAGTATTTGGTATAAACACATAGTTGTGCATTCACCATTTAGAGCATTTTCATTATTCCAATAACAATAATGATAATAAAAAACAAAAAAGACAAACACTAAAAGTTCTAACCCTTAATAATCACTTATTATTCCCCTGCTGTACATAGCTGCTATTCTGTTTCCGTCTCTCTAATTTATTTTTATTTATATTTTGTATAGATGGAGTCAAACACTACATAGGACCTTTTGTCTAGTTTCTTTCACTTAGTATATTTCCTTTTTTAACCCTTAATGGAAGATTATTGATATATTATTATACACTACTGTCCATATGTTACAAGCCACAATGTAATATTTTGGGTAATCTAAGCACCTCTTAAAATATATGTATATATATATATATATAAATAACATTTTTGTAAGCAAATACACTTATATGCATATATATTTATATATCATTTTGCAAATGTTTTTATGTATTGTGAGAATTTTGATTTTTACCCACAATAAAAATAAATAAAAAATAAAAAATAAAAATTTTACAAAAAAACCTTTCAAGATCTTACAGCATAATAAATATTAAGTTAAATTGTGTGATGTTGACATTTTGGTAGGTCCAATATAGATAGCAGCAATTTTGTGGCGTCACCTCAGTCACTGCGGGCTGTGGTATGGTACATTTGGGTACATCTGAGTGAGGTCCACGGGCGCTGCTGGAATTGGGGCTCTGAGCCCCATTCCTCTTGGAAGGGGCCCCTCTCCACAATCCCAGAATCTTTTGTGAATTCTAAACCCTCTGTATGAGGGCTGAGAGGGATTGGGGTGGGGAGGCTAGCTAGGTGGGGTGGGGGAGGCAGAGAGGTTTTTCTTTTAACGTTTTGATTTGAAATAATTCTAAACTTATAGGACAGTTGCAAAAACTGTTTTCTTCTAGCATATAGCACTTTTGAATTTTTAAACTTTTTATGGTAGTAACATATCCAACTCAAAACTTCCCATTTTAATCACTTTCATGTTTACAGTTATACTTGAATTGTCTTGCACTTGAATTACACTTGAGTATATTTATTCCATTCACAATGTTGTGCTACCATCACCACCATCCATTACCGGAACTTTTTCATCAGCTCAAACAGAAAATCTGTGACAATTAAGCAGTAACTGCCCATTCCCCACCTCTACCCTCTGCCCTGGCCTGTGGTAACCTCTAATAATCTACTTTCTGGATCTATGAATTACAAATGGAATCAAATAATATCTGTCCTTTTGTGTCCGGCTTATTTCACTCAAGGTTCATCCATGTTGTAGCATGTATCAAAATTTCATTCCTTTTTATGGCTGAGTAATATTCCATTGCATGTAGCCCTTTTTATTCTAGTGTGCATGCATGCATGTTCCCAAGTGTGTATGCATGTGTGTACATGTGCGTATTCATGGGCTATCTCCCCAGTCAGAGTCAGGCTGCCTTGAGGGTGGCCACCACAGCTCTGTGACCCTTGATTTTGCAGAGTACATTGTAGTCCTTGCATGTATTTGAATGCAGATTGAATGATCTAGTGACAGGTCCTGGTGGGAGGGATTTGGGGCCAGGAGAGTGGGCTTCCCAGCTTTCTCAGCTTGGCACAGAGGAAACTGCTTTATTTTCCAGGTGGGTATCTGCTCCAGTTTCCCAGAGCTTGCTATTCTCTGGGGTCCTCTCTCAGGTTCACCTTCTAGCTAGGCAACCTTTCTACTCAGCCTTCCTCTCCCTCTCCAAAAGGCAATGGTCTTTAGGCTGCTTTGCGCCCCTTCTCTGCAAACATCATGACCTTTCTGAAATCCTTTTGGGATGATGTCAGATTCATGTGCATTTGGTACTTGCCTCCTTCCAGATATACCACCTGCCTCCCCCAACCATCCTTCCCAGATTTGATTGTAATGGCTAGCAGGGACCTACAAGGTCAACCTCATTTTTGCTCAGCCAATGTGGATACAGTAACACAAGAGGTCACAAGAATCTAGCTCATTAGCCCCAAATTAAACCTTCTGAAGCCATCAATATTTTTTTCACAGCAGGCAAAGGTGCTCATTAAACATAGACATTGAGGTTTATTTAGTTTGCTCCCAGGCACATGTGTCTGTTTTGCTCAGAATCTCTTCATCCTTAGTTTGAAAAATTTTCCTTTGGGGTTCTCTCCCTTCTCTTCCGGGTTTCAGCTTCTTGCTTCGGTGGCACTCTCTCTCTCTCTATATATATATATCGTTCTCTCTCTTTCTATCCCCATATTCATCCTGTTTGTTTATTTATTTATTTATTTATTTATTTTTTTTTTTACCGGGAGGTCCCGGGGATTGAACCCGGGTCCCTCCATATGGGAGATGGACGCCCAACCAGTTGAGCCACATCCGACCCCGGGCTCATCCTGTTTATAAAGGACTCCAGTAATAGGATTAATACCCACCCTGGGCCATGCCTTAACTAAAGTAACCTCATGCAAAGGTTCTACTTTCAATAGGTCCACACCCACAGAAATGGATTATCTTTAAGAACATGATTTCCTGGGGCACATACAACTTCAAACCATCACATGGGGCAAGAGACCATGGAGGTGAGAGTCTTCCAGGCACCCCTGGGAGATAGGGTGATAAGGACATCAGCCAGTCCATGCTGTGCTGAGGCTAGAGACCCTCCACCATTTTCTGTGTACTGACGTAAGTCTCCTGGATTCTCCTATTACCTCAGGGTGGGGGGTGAGTAGTACTATCAATGAAGTTGGCTTTTTTTTTTGGTCAAGTCAGTGAGATGGAGGGATCAAAGTCATGCTTATAAATATTTAAGAAAATAAAGGACATGCATTGAATTGTATCTGAATAGAAATATCTGGAAGGATTGACAAGAAACAGGCAACTGCAGATACCTCCAGGGAAGGAAATTGGGTGGTGGGGTAGCTGGAGAGAGACATTTTTCACTATATACCTTTTTGAACTTTTTGAATGTTATACCATGTAATGCATCACCTATTTTTAAAAAAATGTGAAGTTAAAACTTAAAAAGACACAAAGAAATATGATTTTTCTTTTCTACATCCAAATTTCTGGAGTAACATGGAAATCAGTTACATGAAGCCTACTGCCTTCAAATATTGTGGATGCTAAAAAGGCGATCAGAACACAATGGAGGAAACACTTTCTTTTTTTCTCTTTTTATATTTGCAGCACATGACACTGTGCCTGACACGTAACATGCATCCAGCCAGTGGTGTGAAAGAGCCTTAGGTTCTCTGTTGGCCTCAATTTAAGATGAGGCAGCCTTTTGTTTATTATAAAGACATAACATTTAGAAAGGCAAATCATGCTACTTCTGTGGTTAAATTCAGAGTGTCTCTTGGATTGCGAGGGGCAGACTTCCTCAGTAGAGGGGTGACACCTCTAGAAATCGTGGCTGAAAGTCTTGTTGAATGCTTTTCTCTATATTCATTCACAAACATGCATGTCTGCTGGCACAGCTCTAGGCAGCAGGGATGAAGCAGTGAACAAAACTGGTGGAGTCCCTCCCTTGTGAACCTTTTAGGGGGTGGGGCAGACAACACACACACACACACATATGTGCCAGCAGGTGATCAGAGCTATAGAGAAAAGGCAGCCGGGAAATGATGGAGGTTTGCATGGTTGCTGTTCTGTATGAATTGGTCCTGAGCAGGGGATGCTGAGCAGAACTCTGAAGGCAACCAGGGAGGAGCCATGTTGATGTTGGGGAAATAGCGTTCCAGGCAGAGGGAACAGCCAGGGCGAAGACCCTGAGGTAGGACAGGGCTTGGATTATTTGAGAAACTACTGTCCAATGCGGCAGGATTGGTGGGGAAGAGGAGTGAGGTAAGAGAACAGGAGTTGAGGTCAGAGAGGTAGGTGGGCTGAATCCTGTAAGACCCTGCTGGCCTTGCAAGGAGTGTGGCTTTTACTGGGAGTGGAAAACAGCAAGGTTTGGAGCTGGGGGGTAGGTGTAAAGATCTGACTTAAGTTTAAGAGGGTTATTTGGGGTGCTGGAGGGGCTAGACTTCTGGGGCAGGGAAGAAGTTGGGAGCCTGCTCAGGCAGATGAGGAGGGGCACCGGGATGGGGGTGGCCACAGGCGATGAGGTGAGAGGGGGTCAGATCCCAGACAGGCTTTGAAGGCATTGGTTGTGGAACATTAGAGAAAGAGAAGATCAGAGATAGTTCCAAGCTACCAAAGCTGTTGTCCAAGATGGGCAGATCCAGTCAGTAGAGTAGGGGTTGAGTGAGGGGTCCTGCTGCACCCATGGTGAGTCTGAGTTGCTAGCAGACACCTAAGTGAAGGTGCCAAGTGGGCAGGGAGAGGCGCTCGTCCAGAGTCCAGGGGAGGGGCCTGCTGGAGGAACATTGGGGCGTCGTCTGCCGGTGGATGATGATACATAAAGCTGTGGGCTGGAAGAAACTTCCAAGGGAGAGGGAGTGGAAAGAAGAGAGGGCTGTACCTGAGCCTGGGCTTCCCAATGTCAAAGGGAAAATGCCACAACCTTCGCCAAGATTAGATTCTACTTGAAGTCATGCACTCCAGTCCCCTCAACTCTTCCAGGCATGAAAACAAATAAGTGAAACCAAGGAAGGGACAGCCTGGGAACTGTATGACTCTTCAGGCCAGCACCGAGAACTGTGTCACTCCTTCACCCTTTCCTAGGGAGAAGAGGGTTTTTTTTGTTTGTTTGTTTGTTTGTTTGTTTGTTTGTATGACAGGGGCCATTTCCATGAGTTTTCGATTTCTGTGACTTTGAAAAGTGAAGTCATGGGGAGTGGGTGTAGCTCAGTACCAGGTTCAAGCCCCAATACTTTCTGGGAAAAAAAGGGGTGGGGGCAGGAGTCATTTGTTCATGGTTCAGAAAACCTCCTGTTCTTTCCAATGAGCTCGGCCATGAAGGCCCCAAACTGAGCTCTATCGTGGACAGTTAATGGGACCTAAAAATATAATGTAGGAAGGAGGGTGCTGCTTCTGGGCAGGAGCTACACTGTGCTCTCCCCGAAAGGAGCAGCTTCTCCAGGGGCATGGGCCTGGACTGGCAAGAAGTACGAAGTTCATGCAGTGGGGTGGGGGGAGGTCAATGGGGGTGGGAGAGTTGTAATGTCAGCACAAACACAACATTAGTCTTCCATGGATGGGAGACCTGGGCAGCACCCCCCCAGCTGCTTTACTCCTGGGACCCCATATTTGCTCCTCCCAGCTGAATGTTTCTTGGAAGCTGGCCAAAGGATGGTATCTTACTAGCGTTTTTTTTTTTTTTTTTTCTGCCCGCCACAGCTACCTCTATCTGTGGGTTGGGAACAGTTTCTATGGGGGCAAAATAAGCTGAAGATGCAATAAAAGATCATGACAAGCATTTCCCTCCCATAATTCAGAAGAGAGGAGGTCAAGTAGCTGGGTTAAACACAGTAGTGTGTTTCCAGAGAAGTCCAGATTGTTTGGACGGGCCATATCTTCCTTTCATCTGAGCACTCATTCCCAGAGTTAGGAACAGATGGTTTCCTTAGCTAAACAATAGTTTGCAGTAGGGTTTGGCAAGCTGCACTGTCTCTTGCCAAGAACTTGCTGGAAGTGGGTGACCTCCTGTTCCCTGAAGGCATAGGTCACTGGCCCTCCCTTCCCAAACCAAACTGGATTCCCTCTCAAGCTTGGTGAGAGACACGGCAGCAAGGCCCCCTCTTTGCTGCCCTTTTCCTACCTTCTTCAAGTTTCTGGCAGCATTCACTTGGCCCTGGGTAGGAGCCAGGAGGATAAATGGCAACGTTATTGACCTCAGTCCATGGAGGTAGAGAAGCTACCTGGTGGCAAAGAACCATCTGGCATGTGAGTTAATCAGATCTGGTTGAGTTGGATTCCCATTCTGGGGAGGTCTGATATGTTCTCAAAGAGAGGGGAGGATGTCTCTTGAGAGCATGGGTGGTTCCTAATAGGGGAGGACAGACTAATGTGTCAAGGTCTCAGCATTGTTGCAAGTATCTACGAATCTTATTCTTCAAGGAGTGAAGCCTGGTGGTCACTGTGGGCCCCAAGGGGAGGGGGAAGGGAGGAATAGAAAAGATGGAAGAAGGGGTATTTAGGGGGCAATGGAAGTATTCTGCATGATCTTGCATGATGGATACAGGCCATGTTAAATTTCATCAAAATTTTATAAAATTGTCAGGCCTGAAATGTAAACCAAAATGTAAACCATTGACCATGGTTAGTAGCTATGTTTCAATATTTGTACATCAGTTGTAACAGATGTACCATCCACATGTAAAAAGGTTATTAATATGGGAAGGGGGAAATTGGGGAGGATGTTGGGTACATGGAAGTCCCCTGTATTCTGTATGTGACTTTACTGTGATCTAAAACTTCTTTGAAGACAAAATGAAAAAAAATAAGACACTGGGGAAGAAATGGTAGAAAATGCCACTGTACATACAAGACAACAGATATTACAGTGATGACAGGCAAAACATCAAAAAATTTTTATTTTTTAAAATATTTTTCATTATTTTTTAATATCCCAATTTCTTTTTTTAAATTTATTTTAGTTTTAGTTTTTCTAAATTATTATGTATTTTATTTCTTCTGTTTAAACCTATCATTATGATTTCATTTTCCTATTAATTGTATTTAGCAATATTCTTGGCTTCATTTTTGAAGAAGCTTTGGATCACAGAAGGTTTACAACTGTGGCAGGGGAGGATCATTGGTGTGGGATGTCAGTGATAGGGGATACATAGGAGGAAGTTCACCTGGGCATACATATAAGGTATATAAATGTGTTCAAATGTTCATGGGGCATTGCCACAGTGGGTAGAGGTTCACACAACAACATAAAGATTATTGAATCCCCATCCTGGGGAGCTCTGTCTGCTACATTCTCTAATGGAACAGCAACAATCCCCCAAGTACAGGGACAATGACTAGTGAAGAAGGATAGTCTATTGATGGGCCCTTGATATAGGTGACTATGCTTATGAGCCTTTGCTCTTGAAATTGCAACTTAGCCTAGTGTTGTAGGGTGCCTAAGAGTTACCTTCTGAGAGCCTCCATGTTGCTTAAATGTGGCTTATCTCTAAGCCAAACTCATCATATAAATGCATTACCTTCCCCCCAGCATGGGACATGACTCCTAGGGTGAGCTCCCCTGGCACCAAGGGATTACTACCAAGCACCAGCTGGTGATGCAACTAGAAAAAGACCTTGAATAAAAGGGGGAAAAGGTAAAGACAAATGAGCTTTTGTAACTAAGACAGTTCAAAGTTAGTCGGGAGGTCATCAGAGAGTAATGATCATGTCTCAGCAGGATCTCATAGACTGCCAAAGTAGATAGTCCCCCAAATAGTAGGGCTCCTGAGGGCTCTGGAGACACTCAGGTCCTATGGTCATGTCAGATAGCTCTGGAGTTTGGTGCTTGCCAGTGGGCCCGACTTTGGAATTTGTGCTGCTGAGTGTGATAGAGTTGGACTCAGATATGACTTCTCTACACATGCCTCTTCTGTCCCTTTTATTGGAACCTATAGTTGGTGCTGGAGTTGGTAGGTGTACGCCCCAGAGACTTGAAGCTCTGAGCTGTCCATATGCCAGCTGGGCCCTGAGCCTCAGCAGAGTTGCAACACCTACTCTCCAGTTCACTGGACTCACCAAGGACAACTAACAAGGAGGTGAGAATGGACAACCACCATACCAAGGAACCAAGAGAGTCTGCAACTGCAAGCAAGAGAGTCCTATCCATCAACCATATGGGACCAAAGTCCCCTCTCAATTAGAGGTGGGGTGGAAATCACCATCCCAGAATCCTCAGGATTGGGGAATAAAATATGGACTAGAGTGGACTTACTGGTATTCTACTATAGACTTATTGTGATTCTAGCAATGGAAGAAATTATATCATGTATGTGGAAACAGTGGCCACTGGAGGTGCTGAAGTCAGGGAGTGGGAAAAAGAGGTGTAATATGGGGGCATTTTCAGGACTTGGAATTGTCCTGAATGACATTGCAACAACAGATACAGGCCAACATATATCCTGCCATAATCTATAGAATTGAGCAGGAGAGAATGTAAACCACAATGTAAACTATAATCCATGCTTAGTGGCAATGCTCCAAAACGTGTTCATCAATTGCAATTAATGTACCACACTAATGAAAGAAGTTGTTAACGTGGGGAAAAGTGGGAGGTGTGGGGAGTGGGGCATATGGGAATCCCTTATATTTTTTATGTAGCATTTTATGTAATTAAAAATAAATTAAAAAATATATTTTAAAAAATCAGATCTGGTTGGATAGTGTTCATGCTGGGATTGCCCAATGCCAGGGTCTAGAGCAGGGTTCTACCCAGGACCCCATGCTTTCTATAACTATAATCTAATAATAGAATTATTATTATCATTTTAAAAAACACTACCATAGATGTCCTAATTTGCCAGATGCAAGTCTTAATTGACCTCTCTGCAACATTTGATGTTATTAACCATTTTCTCCTTTTTATTTATTTATTATTTTTTATTTATCTCCTCCTCCTTGCCACTTGTGCTTGCTGTGTCCATTCGCTGGGCGTTTTTCTGTGTCTGCTTGTCTCCTTTTGTTGCATCATCTTGATGCGCTAGCTCTCTGCACTGGGCAGGCCAGCTTGCCTTCACCAGGAGGCCCTGGGAATCGAACCTGGGGCCTCCCATATGGTAGACAGGAGCTCAACCATTTGAGCCACATCTGCTTCCTTAGAATTATTATTGCACTTGATAATTGAGTTATCAAAGAAACATATTTTTGAGTGACTTAGGCAATTCTAACACTTTTGACACAAATGTTCTACAAAGAGTTTTCAGCCAACTAGAATGAAATTTATCACAACCTGGTACTATGATTATATGACATTTACTCACTTCCAAAAAAGCAGCACTGCCCCTCCCCACCATTCATTCATGGAGTGTAACTCTAGAGCAGGTGTTGGCATACTTTTCCTGAAAAAGCCGGATAGTAGATCTTTTTGGCTTTGTGGGCTTGTGGCAGTTTCAGATTATTTATGAATTCCAAAAGGAGAGATTATGTTAACTGATCTGTTCTTCTGAATGTGATACCCTTTGATTGTATTAGATTCAGATGAGATGTCTTGATTAAATTATGTTAAGATTAGGGCTTTGATTTGACCACATCAGCAGGATGTAACTCAGTTTAAGTCCCCACCCCCTTGGTGGGCTATATAAATGGACACTCACTCCAGAAGATACAGAAGAAGAGAGAATTTTGTCAGTTTTGATCCTGGAGCCCCGGGTAGAGATGAGCCATTTGCCTGATAGTTTACAGCTGACCTTGTGATGAGATCAGAGAAGCTGAGAAGCCCTGATAGACAAGCCCTATGCCAGCCTACAGCTGAGACTAGAAGAAGCTGGGCCCACGGAGACTTAAGAGGAAGAAGGAAGGAGAGACCGCCTGCCATCTTGCTTCAACATGTGGCAACTGACTTTGGTGAGAAGGATGTTTTTCAGCCTTGTAACTGTAAGATTTTACCCAAATAAATACCCTTTATAAAAGCAACAGATTTCTGGTACTTTGCCTCAGCACCCCTTTGGCTAACTGATACAGGACTCTATAGTTCCTTCTGTGACTACTCAACTCTGCCAAGATAGGGCAGCTACAGACTGTTCATAAATCAATGTGCATGGCTGTGTTCCCAAAAGAGGCATCCAGCCTGTGGGCCACAGTTTGCCAAGCCCTGCTCCAGAGCAAGGCTATCCCATAGAAATACAATGTGAGCCACATGTAATTTCTCATTTTCTAGTATCCCCATCTAAGAAGAGAAGAAAGAAAAAGATGAAATTAATTTTAGCAATATATTTTATTTAACAAAATACATCTAAAATATACCATTTCAGCATATAGTCAATATGAAATACTCATGAGATACTTTACAATCTTTTTTTCACACCAAGTCGTCACAATCCAGTGTGTATTTTCTGCTTGCAGCACCTCTCTCCTTTCAGAGAAGTCCCATTTCAAGGGCTCAGTACTGAGCAGCACAGCTCCAGAGAGCCACTTTCAGACTGTGCTAAATATGTCTTTTTTTGCTGAGTAATTCTCCAATTAGCCTTTTGTTTCTTTCCTGTAGGGAAACACATTGCATGTGAAGGGCCAGGAGAGCATGGTGTGATGTGGGGTGAGTGTGTGTGTGTGTGCATGCGAGTGTGTGAATATATGTGTGTATGTGTGTGTTTATATGTGTATATGTATGTGACTGTGTGACTATGTGCATGTGAGTGTGTGTATGTGTATGTCTGTATGCATGTATATGTGTGTATGTATGAATATGTGTATGTGTGTGAATGTGTGTATATGCTTGTATGTGTGTGTATATGTGTGTATGCACACGTGTGGGGGGTGAATGTGTATGTGAGTGTGTGTATGTATGAGTATTGAATGTGCATGTATATGTGTATGTTTGTGTGTGTGAACCTGTGTCTGTATGTGTGTATGTGTGTGTGTATTTAGCAACCTCATTCTCTGTGGGAGGACACAACCTCTGTCCCCAGGTAGCTACCAGTATGGAAAGAGAGACAAAAGAAATACCTATAAAATACCATATGAGGCATGGTGCCAGCAGGGAGGGGTGGACAGAGTTACTGTGGGACCCGCAGAGCTGAGAGGTCACATCCTATGTTGGGGGGCAGAAAAGGCCTGGTCTTGGAAAAAGGGTGGGTTTTCATCATGTGGCAGGGAAAGTCTGGTGGTTCTTTCTAGGATGAAGGTGAGACATGGGTGCCTCTGAGACAGGAAGTTTCTGGAAGTGTCTGGGGAGCTGTGAGTATTTCTTTGGCCCTGATGGAGGATCTTTTGAGTGAGTGGCTGGAAGTGAGCCTCAAGCACCATGCTGGGGAGTTTGCCTTTATTCCACAGGCCTTCAGGACCCAGGGGGAGTAGTTGGAAGAAGGAGGTTTCCCTGAACAAGCAGGAGTTGTTGGAAGGACTGAGCCTGGAGACCAGGAACCCACATTGGAGGCTGCCACAGCCCAGCAAACTCTGGGCTAAGGAGCGGACAGGGAGGACAGGGCTGAGGACAGGGCACGGTTGATTGGGGGGTTGCAGCCCCAGTGCCTTGGAAGAGGAGGGGGAGGAGGGGCCAAGAGAGAGATCGGCCAGAAATGCCATCAAAGGCAGGACAGGACAAGGATCTCTCATTGTAAGGAAAGGGCATGGGTCTGGGTTTTCTCCTGTGGAGTCTGAGATGGGCCTGAGATACCTTAGGAGTCTGTGGGAGTCCCTGGAAAGGCACATGGTGGCCAAGGCCTTGGGCATTGGTGAAGGCGTGGCCCTGCTGGGAGAGTTAAAGGTGGAGGGGAAAGGGAAACCGTAGAAATACCATTAAGCTGACGGGAAGAGAGGGGGGCAAGTCCAAGTTGGGTAAAGACAATGGGCACAAGGAGAAGCTCCTTAGGCTGGAAATCAGCAAGTGGGTGAGTGTGGAAAATGTTGTGGGAGGAAATGGTCATAATGAACTCCTTTTCTTCAATGCTATGACTTTGATTTAGTTCAAAGTTCACTTCATCCTACTAATGAATGGAGATAATGTCCTTTCTCTTTACTTAACATCCTGACCCATGTTATCAGGCACTTTTCCACTGACATTTTCTAAGATCAGATGAATTCTTAAACTTTCCTGGGTACTAATGAGGTCTTCAAAGTCTTTCCAGGGTCTGGATGTCTTGCAATATTTTATTTCCTCACCCTGCATCAAGTTTTAAAGAGATTTGTGCAGTCACATTGCCTAGTATTTTGGTGAAGTTCACGATGAGGGACTATGTCATCATCTTTCTTGTCCTTTTAAAAATGCTTTTGGTCAGTCCTAGAGCACAGAGGTGGTTTGAAATGGGTTCCAGGCCTGCCCTGCCAATGAAGAGCTAGGTGTGACGCCTTGCTGGTCTTTTCGGAATCTGTAAAATGGATGTCCTGGTTTGTTTTTTGTGGATCCCAGAAAATGATGGTCTTAAGCTAACCCATAACTGTGCCTATACATGTAGTGTAGATAGAGACTTTTGATTAGATTCAGTTAAGGGGCCTTTGGTTAGATCACTTGATTAGATTGATTTAGGGCCTTTGACTGGGCTACATCAGTGAGGCACAAACCAGGTTGGATCTCCTTTCTCTTGCTGTGTCTTATATAAACTGAGAACACACAGAGAAAGAAGAGACACAGAGAAAGGGAACTCTGCCATTTTGCCTCGGCCATGTGAGAGAGGAGAGTCCAGGTTTGCCTATAGCTGCAGAAAGAGAAGCCCTGAGAGTCTTGAGGAGATGGGGCCCAGGGACAGATGCCTGATCTCCCACAGCTGAGCTCCAGGAAATGGTAGATTCTGGAGGGGAAGGCAGGGACCTCGGCAGAGATCAGCTGCCATCGTGCTTGCCATGTGGCAGGAGGCTGGGATCACCAGAGCTGACTTTGGTGAGAAAGCATCTCTGATGATGCCTTGATTTGGACATTTCATGGCCTCAGAATTGTAAGATTTTCCTCTAATAAAATTCCCATTGTAAAAGCTAACCCATTTCTGGTATATTGCATTGGTAGCCTTTGGCAAACTAAGACAATGGGGGTGGGATTTTGACCAAATCCCTGGATCTCATTCTTGGTTCCATTGAGACAAAGGGCTGTGAATGGTCTTTCAGGGACTCAGAAGGGATGGGAATGGAAAAGGAGGGTCAAGAGGGTCTGTCCCTCTTTCTTCTTAAAACAGAAAAGCACCCAGTTTTGTGTTCTATGTAGGGTGTTATTTGGGGGAAAACAAGGTGTATTAGTCAGCCAAAGGGGTACTGATGCAAAGTACCAGAAAGCTGTTGGCTTTTATTTTTTATTTATTTTATCTTTTTTATTTTTATTTTTTAAAGATTTTATTTATTTATTCATTTATCCCCCCCTTGCTGCCCGTGCTCGCCGGGTCAGCCAACCACGCCGCGTGGGCGGGCCTGTCCCCACCAGGAGGCCCCGGGAACCGAACCCGGGGCCCCCCACATGGTAAACGGGAGCCCCACTGACCGAGCCACAGCCACCTCCCAGCTGTTGGCTTTTTTTTTTTTTTTTTTTTTTTTAAGATTTTATTTATTTATTCATTTATCCCCCCCTTGCTGCCTGTGCTCGCTGGGTCAGCTAACCACGCCGTGCGGGTGGGCTTGCCTTCACCAGGAGGCCCCGGGAACCGAACCTGGGGCCTCCCATATGGTAAACGGGAGCCCTACTGATTAAGCCACAGCCACTTCCCACAGCTGTTGGCTTTTATAAAGAGTATTTATTTGGGGTAAAAGCTTACAGTTACAAGGCCCTAAAGAGTCCAACTCAAGGTTGCTTTCTCACCAAAGTCAGTTGCCACGTGTTGAAGCAAGATGGTGAGCAATATTTGTCTGGTCTCTCGGGTCTTCTCAGCTGTTCAGCTGCTCTTTTCTCTTCAACTTTCCAGGACTTTAGCTGTTTGAGCCTTCTCCTTTCTGTCACATGGCAGAACTGAAATGACCAAGTTCTCTCCTCTTCCATTTAGTGAGTGTCCATTTATATCAGCCCATCAAGGGGGCTGGGACTCAATCTCAAAGCCCTAATCTTTTTTTTTTTTTTTTTTTTCTAACTTTATTTTGTACATTTAATAATTGAAAATATAAACAATTAAAAACTAAAAAGTAAACACAGATGAATAAATATATACATTTCTCAATTAAATGTAATGGATACATATAAAAATTTTTTTAAATCAAACAATATGTTACACAATATATTTGGTTCATAGTGTAACGCATTCATACAGTATTTGTCCTTTTGTGTCTGGCTTGCTTCACTCAACATAATGTCCTCCAGGTTTCATTCCATGTTGTCATTTGCTTCATGACTTCATCTCTTCTTACAGCTGCTTAATATTCCATTGTGTGACTAGACCACAGTTTGTTTATCCATTCATCTGTTGATGGACACCTGGGTTGTTTCCAACTTTTGGCTATCATGAATAATGTTCCTATGAACATTAGTGTGCAGATGTCTGTTCGTGTCACTGCTCTCAGTTCTTCTGGGTATATACCCAGTAGTGGTATTGCAGGGTCACGTGGCAAGTCTATATTCAACTTCTTTAGGAACTGACAAACAGACCTCCACAGTGGCTGTACCATTCTGCATTCCCACCAACAGTGAATAAGTGTTCCTATCTCTCCACATCCTCTCCAACACTTCCAGTTCTCTGTCTTTTTAATAGTGGCCATTCTGATAGGTGTGAAATGATATCTCATTGTAGTTTTGATTTGCATTTCCCTAATCATGAGTGATGTTGAGCATTTCTTCATGTGTTTTTGTGCGATTTGTATTTCTTCTTTGGAGAAATGTCTGTTGAAGTCTTTTGCTCATTTTTTAATTGGGTCGTTTGTCTTTTTATTGTTGAGTTGTAACATCTCTTTATATATCCTGGATATTAAACCCTTATTGGATATGTGATTTCCAAATATTTTTTTCCCATTGCATTGGCTGCCTTTTCACCCTTTTGACAAAGTCCTGTGAGGTGCAAAAGTGTTTAATTTTGAGGAGGTCCCATTTATCTATTTTTTCTTTTGTTGCACGTGCTTTGGGTGTGAGGTCCAAGAAACCACCACCTACTACAAGGTCTTGAAGATGTTTCCCTACATTTTCTTCTAGTAGTTTTATGGTCCTGGCTTTTATATTTAGATCTTTGATCCATTTTGAGTTAATTCTTGTATAGGGGGTGAGATAGGGATCCTCTTTCATTCTTTTGGTTATAGATATCCAGTTCTCCCAACACCATTTGTTGAAGAGACTGTTTTTTCCTGTTAGCATGGGCTTGGTAGGTTTGTCAAAAACCAGTTGACTGTATAGGTGATGGTTTATTTCTGGGTTCTCAATTCTATTCCACTGTTTGATGTGTCTATCTTTATGCCAGTACCATGCTGTTTTGACCTCTGTAGCTTTGTAATACGTTTCAAGGTCAGGCAGTGAAATTCCTCCCACATTGTCAAAGCCCTAATCTTAACAGGTAATTTAATCAAGACATGGCAGCTGAATCTAATGCATTCAAAGGTATCACACCCAGAGGAATAGATTAGTTTACAATCTTTCTTTTTTAGGATTCACAAATAATCTCAAACTGCCACACAAGGGTTCCACAACATGAAGAATGTCATAATTGCTAACTGACATGTGATTCTGCTTCTCTTCCTGAGTTATATAGGACACCATGGGAGTCAGGTCCTTGGGGTGAGCTGAGGACATGTAGGACATGGGTGGACCATATGTCAGCCTCTTCCGGCCAAGGCAGTGGAGATCACTGTTTGGCCCTCACACCGTTCGTCCCATCTTTTCTCCCGCCTCAGCAGACACGGAGGAGACCTCATGGGGATATGGCGGAGCCACAGAAAGACCCTTGAATTGTGGGGTTGCTGCATGGACAGATGCCCCCAAGAGCTTTCTGGGTGTGTGACAGACTTGGAGTGAGCAGGAAATAAACTTTCTTTGTGTTATGCCCTTGAGGTTTGGGGGTTGTTTGTTTCTGCTCTAAACTATTGTTAAGTAAAAGAAAATGGCCACCGGCATTGGGAGGTTACAGGGAGAGAATCCCTTTCTGAGAAGGGCTTTTCCAGAAGATAAAAACTATTGACTTGCAGGGATTTTCCAAGAAAATGGAGCCACACTCTACAGGGCTGCTGATAAGCAACAGCTAGTGATAAAACTAGTTTCAGTCCAGGAGAGATAACTTATCAGATTGGACAAGCATACTAATCAATGTATTTCTGCTCCTCACTTTGTAACCGCCCCCGCCCCCGCCCCCACCACGTAAAATGGAAACTTAATGTCAGCCAATCAGAATAGTTCCTCACTTGCTTCTGCATTTACCCTCCATGAACTTCCCCTCTGCACTCCCTTGGTGGACCTCCCTTCTACTTTCTGAACAGGATGCTGCCTGATTCACGTGAGATCCTAAACTGCATGAAAAGGTTTTTTATTTATTTTATTTTATCACTATGCTGACAATGTACACTGATAGGAGCAGTTTTACCTGGGCCAAGAGAAAGTTAGAATAGCCTTTCCACCTCTGTGAGGAAATGGTGCTGTGAGTTTGTAGGTTGACTTGCAAATCGAGAGACAGACCTGGGCTGTGCAGGTGACAAAATTGAGCAGAGCCAAGAAATCAGAGATAGCCGCACTGCCAGGCCGGTCATCTAAAATCTGAACCAGTCCTTGCTGGAGCCAACAGGAGTGTGAGGACTTAAGGGGGGGGGCAGTAATCCAGGGACCAGGCAGTCAGCGGAGGTCTCAGCCTTGCAGAGAAGGCTGGTGGCTGCTGGCAAGGGTCTGGGCATGGAGACCAGTGTGCAGCAGGCTCTGTGCTAGAGCCCAGGAGAACATCTCCATCCCTGAGGTTCCAGGTGGCAGCCTGTTCCATCAGAATTGGGACTATCAGACCCGGCAAATGGAGATGAGTTGGGGGTAAGGGGAGGACATCCCAGGACAGAAGAATAATGATATGGACCATCATTTCTGTGGACCAGATGCTTTATATGTGTTACCTCCTTTTGTTGCCACATCCCCCGCGAAGCCTGGAAATGAACCCTATTCTGGTCACAAGAGAAGAGCAGCTTAAATAGTTTCATGCAGACCTGACTCCTAGGAGCCTACCCTTTCCTCCACACCAAACTGGTTTTCTAAGGAAAGATGCCCAAAGAAGGCTGGAGGCGAGGTCTGTGTGCAGCAAGATGGACTTGAGGATGAGTGTAACAGAGGCAGTCTGAGCATGGCCTGCCCCCTTTCCCAGGGACCCACAAAGAGACTCTATGCTCAGAACCATGCTAACCTGGCTTCTAGGTCGGGATGATAAAGGCTGGCTGACTCTCTTCTTAGGGCACCTTGAGGTCAAACCTACCTGCTAGCTGATAGTGGCCTGTGGCACATTCCTTCCCGATTTGTCCTGAGCAGATGTAAACATATACTGGAGACCACTTAGTTAAAGTATGGATGACTTATGGCACTGTGCTCAGCCCCACTGCTATATCAATTCCTGGCTTGGAAAGAGTGGCACCCCTCCATCCTGGCACAAGACAGGTGCTGCAAGCAGACCCGCCCCCTGCACAGGCTGTGGAGGACTGACAGCCACTAGCGAAGCTGACCTTGCTCTACCTCTTCTCTATGTGAGTAGATGTTGTCCCGTCCAGTTGGCTGCCCTCAATGGAGTTTCCTTCAGACCTCTGGGGTCCCACCAGCCCCACAGCCCATGTCTCCAGCATCATTCCAGCCTCTCTGGTGGCCTCATGTCACCTGAGAACTCTCTACATCCTGAGCCACCCCTGGGCTTCATCTCCTTCTTGACATTCTACTCCACCTGACTTTCTTTCTAATTCCATCAAACCTGAGAGAAGACATCTCTCTCCTGAGTGCCTTACATCCAGGACCCTTTTTCCCAGTTGGGAAAACTGAGCACTAAACAGGAGCATGTTTGGCCACTTCTGCTCCATTCCCCCTGGTCTTCTCTGCCTCTTTAACACTTGTTTGTGTGACAGCTTGCCCTCTCTATCTTGGCAGCTGGCAGGGTCAATTGTTTTAAAAAAATGGAAACTTGTCCAGTCTTCCCTGAATGTAGGAAAATTCTTGTTGTCCATCCATTTGGCATTCTGCTGACATCTTTTTGGACACTGATTCTTTTAAAACCCTGAGTCTATTTTACATTTGTAAATGCTTCAAAGCAATTTGAATGCAGTGAGCATGCTGTCGTCCCTTCCTTCTGCTTTTTGGGAAATGACAGCACCAGGCCTGAGACACAGAGATCTAGTGTGGACCAGAAAGTGAGAGCACCCTGGGGTGGACATTTGGGTTTGGAGCTGCAAACCAAGGAGGGCATGCCACCGAAGCTGGCCAATCAGAGAATACCCCCCTCCCCCAGGCACTGTGATCTGTCCTGGGGTGGGCATGACCCAGGTAGGACCAGTCAGAGTTCTTTTGAGGAGACCTCTTAGGAGAGGAAGAGAGCCTGACTCCCATGGATTGACATAGTCCTGAAGTCCAGACGGTGGACTTGCCATTGGGTGAGCTAATACATTCTCCTCTCTTTCCCTTACATTGGAATAGAGCATCTGCTATTTGTATCTTTTTTTTTTTTTTTTTTTTTTTTTTGTGGCTGAGAGCGCTTTAATGGGGTGCGAGGCGGCTGGGTGCGGGGAGAGGCAGCGGCGGCAGACACGGGTTCGGTTCCCTGGCCCTCCACGCAGTCCACCTGGGCAGGGCAAGAGTTCGGGGCGCGAGGGGACCTGGTTGGGGACGTGGCGCAGACCTAACCAGGGGTTGGGGGGTGGAGGTGGGGTCCCGGGAATGGTGAGCTCCGTCCCAACGGGCATTTTGCCGTTTTCACCGTTTCCGGTAAACAAGTGACTGAGAGGAAGCCTTGGCGGGCCTGGGAAATGTGGCCCGGGCCGCACCAGGCGCAGATCTGGGTCACGGAGGGAGAAAAACCCCTTCCCGGAACGCGGCTGCCTCCACCCAGGATGCACCCACGACGACGCGGTTTTAACTAATACTGTGCATTTTATAAAGAAATCAAATTTCTTCATATAATGACAAGGCATTACATTCTCCCAATAACTATCTGTCTGAGTTTGCCTGGGCTGCTATGACAAGCACCATACAATGGATTGACTCAACCGGAATTTGTCATCTCATGGTTTTCAGGGTAGAAGTTCAATATCAAGATTTCAACAGGCTCTGCTTTCTCCTGGGGTCTGTAGCTTTCTGGTGCTGACTGGCTGTAATCCTAAGGGTTTGTGGACTTGCATCGCTACCTCTGTCACATGGTTTCTCCTTTTGGCTTCTACTTCTCCTGCTCATTTACCTGTCTCTGGGTAGATTTTTCTCCTAATAAGGACTTCAGATATATGGATTAACGTTCACCCTGAATCAGCTGGACCTCATCTAAGTATGATCTTCGAAGATGCTATTCACAAATGAGTCTACTCCTTAACTGATAATAATGCTTTCAGGAATGCGGATTAAGACCTGAACAGGCATGGAGCCATTAAGTATCTTCCCCAAATCCACACAGCTGACAGTGGTAGAGCTGGAATGAGAACCCAGGCATCTGGGCTCCCAAGTCTGGGCTCCTGATAGCCACCCTGTATGCCATATGGCAAAGAGGCAGAGAAGCAAGAGTTGCCCTTAGGAACAGAGCTCACCAATCCTGTTGGAAGGCATTACTTTACTGATTCTTCTACCTTCTATGGTAACTCAGACCCTGCTGAACATACAGGGTCTTCAATCAACAACTGCAAACCATGTGCATGCCCAGCTCAGTCCTGAGTGGGAGACTGGCCCTCGTGATGGAGGATCCATTCAGGGTTGATGGAATCCACAATGGGGGGTGGATTCTACAGATGCTCCTCACTACACAAGGAGCGATGGCCACTTCTGAGAGGCTGCATGGCTGACATTCTTGCAGTGCTCTAGAGCTCATTCTGATGAGGAGAATGTCTAGAGAGTAAGAGACTGTGGGGGGGGTGGGGGGGGCTTTGTGGAGAACCCAAGTGGGATGTCGAAATGAGAAGACAAGAAAGGGCTGCTCCCCTGAGGATGTGGTAAGAACTGAGTTATGGAGGTGGAGACTTGAGCCCCTGGGCTCAGCCCAACTCTGGCCTGGTCTTCCTGGGGTCCTTCTTCCACTGCCTTCCATGATCCAGAGTGATAAAATGAATTGTCTTAGTATGATTTTTTTTTCCATCAAAAGCAGAAAAATAATTTATTCCAAAAGATGGCAGAAATAAGAAATTTATCCTGAAAATATAGCCTGGTGTAATTCTATTATGGGGACAGATCTTCCCTCCGAATGTGCTATCATTACTGACAGCCCCACTGGAGCTTAGTTGTCTTGCAGCAGTTTCTGGGCTGGTCGTGAGTCACTGATTCTCATGGTGTGAACAGGCAAGAGCCATCTTCAAAGAGGAGGATGGATGTTGTCTTTCCCGTGATGTTTCTTTCAGCACCTGAGCACCAGTTTCACAAGTGTTCAGGAGAAGGCATGGAGGCTCCCTGGGGGTCGGGGGAGAGGGGAGAAGCACAGGATAGTGTTCCAGCCACCTGATTCTCTAACATTCCCTAACCACCATCTCTGCACGTTTCAGCTCCAGAGAAGGAGCTCAGAGAAGTCACTCGGTTTCTCTAAGGTCTTGGTGTTTGCATTTGTAGAACGGTGCTAATAATAGCATTGGCCTGAGAGGGCTTGTGAAGACTCAGTGAGAAAATGTCACTGGGCATGTGGCAGGGCAGACCACACATGGCACTGTTAGCCACTGATGATGATGGTGATTGAGAGCAGAAGGAGATTTCCAGATCCTTCTTCAGCTCATCTTTGAATGAAGGAAGGTCTCATCTTTTTTTTTCCAGCCAAGAACACACAGACACAGGGGAATGGTGTGAAAGATTTTGCCCACGAATCCTGGAGTTGAAGTGACATGCTTGGAGTCCTTTGCTGCCCTCGTTGCTGCTGGATGCTGGAGATGTTTTGATTTCTCTGTTTGGGTGCCTCCTGTGGAGTCTGGGGAGAACCTTTGTCTGCCCTCCAGCTGTTGTCAGGATTAAAGAGACCAAGCCCTCATGGGCGCTTCTTGCCCTTGACAACATCCTATGAGTACGTGTGGGTAGCCTGTCTTTGAAATGAATGTGCCCAAAGCAGACTCTTTCTGTCTTGGTTTCCGCTGAGGTCCCTGAAGCTAGGACAGAATTGTGGGTGCAAGTACCAGGAAGTGCCCAGACCCCCTCGCCTTAGCAAGACACATGGCTTTAAAACTTGTTCTGCCATCATTGGGGTGCAGCCTGTGAGCAGAGGATGCTGCAAGATACTGGGGAGGACAGTGTCTCGGGGAGAGATATCAGAGTTCCCATTGCAAGGAAGGGCAATGCTTATTCCTTATCTCGAGCTAAGTGGGGACCCCTGAAGTTTGGGGGAGTGCAAGGGACTGGTGTCTGCCAGCTTTATGGTAGAGCTAAAGGTGAATGGTTGTCAGTGGAGAGAGAGAGGAGGCAGTGGGCGGGGCCCTGCACGATTCATACAGGCTGAGAAAAGAGGCAGGAGCTTTCCTTGCAGGCCACTTCTGGGAGGAGAGAGGGCACACCGGCAGGATTGAGCACCCTGGAGACTCTTGGGGCTGGGGCGGGAGGAGCGTTGGACCATTGGAGGTGGAAAGAAAATAAATGGTCAACCAGCGGAGGAGAGATGGCCCAGGCTGATGGCTTGGCAGGGCTCTTCCCAGGATTCCTCTGGAGCCCAGGTCTTAAACCTCAGCCTGGTGCAACGAGCTGCGGGCATGACATTCCCACACCTTTCAGCCTATAGACCAGTCACCCCAGCTCCAAGCCTATAGGCCCTTCTCAGAATAATGTTTCTAAGTGCATAAAATAAAATACAGAGGGTGGGTGGGGAAGCGGATGTGGCTCAAGCTATTGAGGTCCCACCTACCACATGGGAGGTCCCAGGTTCGGTTTCCGGTGCCTCCTGAAGGAAACGAGCAACACAGCGAGCTGACGCAACAAGATGACACAACAAAAGACACGAGGAAAACAGAATGAGAGACACAACAAAGCAGGGAGTGAAGGTGGCTCAAGCGACTAGGCACCTCCCTCCCTTGTCAGAGGTCCCAGTTTGGTTCTCGGTACCTCTTTAAAAAAAACACAGTAGAAGACCAGCGCACAACAAACAGACACAGCAAACAAAAAACAAGGGGGTGGGGAGAAATAAATAAATAAATCTTAAAAAAATACAGAGGGGGACAGAGGGAAGCAATTATTTGGAAATGCAGTTATCAAAATATTTTTAAAAGTACAAATTTGTGATAAAGTTAAATGTGTGCTCCATAAATTACACATGAATTAGTAAGGTCAGATCGGGTGGAACAACTATTGTGATTTGATTTAGTGAAGTATGTAGATGGCATTTTGAGATATCTGCAACATCTGTGGGTTCTATTGGTGGCTTATTGCCTACATTCACAGTGGGAGGAAATGCCACATATCATTTAGAAGTTAGTAAAAATATAGGCATCATTGTTTTTCCACCCAAGTTTATGGATCCTCTGATTTCTACCCATGATCTCATTGGGGATCTGTGGAAGCCAAGTAAAGAAATCCTGGTTTAAAGAGACAGTGAAAGACAAAAAGTGAAATTCTGTTATAGTAAGAATGCATTGAGCCTTGCTTATGTAGAGATCTGGTAAATCCCCTATTGACACTTTTGATCAATGCTTTGATCTCTCAGAAGAAAATCAGCTTTAAAACATCAAGAAGAGAACTCAGCGAGGTGGGTGACGTTTCTAGTTTTAAATAGCATTTAAGACTATTTCCATGCACGTTGGCAATTATGGGTAAGGGATAGCTCTGCTTGATCCAAGACAAGCACTTGAAACCTTGTGTGTGTGAGTGCATGTGTGTGTATATGTGTTTGTATGTGTGTGCATGTGTGTGTGTGTTGGGCAACCTATCATGGGAAGGAGAGGACTTGGGAGCCCTGCGTCTGGGTGGATGTGGGTTTTCAGTGCTGTTGTCTAAGGGAATTGGGCAGGAGGGCTCCAGCAGGGGCACAGTCTGCTGTTACAGGCCTGGGTGGGTGTTTGGGGCTCAAAGCTAGCAGCGTGTGCTGCCTGAGCAGGGAGCCAGGGACAAAACTCCAGCCTCTGGTACATGATTCTGGGGCAGCAGGGCTGTGGCAGGTTAGCGTCGCTCAATTTCACCTTTCTTCCCAGCGAGGGTAGCCATGAGCTGTGGTTTATGTGAGACCAACAATCTTGTCCCAGCAGAACACAAGGGGCCCTCACAGGTCCTGGCATCTGGGTGCAAGAAAGGCAGGTAAAGGGCACATCTGCCATGATGCAAGTGGCTACTCTCAGGTCAACCTGGGGATAAACTCGGCCATGTCCCTGTCAGCGTAAACTGCTGAGGCACTGGGGAGCCTGAACCTGGGATTTCTTAACCTAGAAATGGGTGCCCAAAGTGGTGCCCAAGGCATCCAGGGGGCTCAATGGAGTGCCTGTGGAACCGAGAGGGCCTGCTCTAGAGATATCCCTATGGAAACTCTTCCATGCACCAACCATTGGGGGGTGGGGGGAACATGTGCGTTCCCCCTGACTTCCCATGCTCCCTTGTCCTGTCTGGCTTCTTGGAGACCACCATGCCGACGATGCCATAAATTGTATTAGTATGACTTTTTAACTTCTAAAGGGTTTAATGGTGGTTGTGGAAACACAGCCATGGGGCAAGGCTCTCAGATTCCAACACCCTCCCCTCCACCCCCACATCCTCAACCCTGATCAGGATTAAATTCCCTTTTAAGTTACACCCCTTGTTTCCTCTCCCTCAAGACTTCTCTCTCTCAAGTATTTCTAAACCTGCTCGAAGGCAGGCTCCACACCTTCTTGCCCTGTTGCAACAACTGGAAATTATCAGAAGAGGCTCCCTTGGTCATTTTCTTCTGCTGGAGCTGGGGGAGGGTGAAGAAATGGTCAGGCTCTGTGTAACGTGGCTGTGGTCGTGGTGGAGAGCAGAGGCAGGGAGGAGGCGGTGCAGGGGGATGGGGTGAGGGGCGAGGGAAATAGTTATTAACTCACCACTGGGGCTGGACACAGCAGGATGCCCACTCAGCTACAACTCATGGTCAACTTTTCAAAGAAATCTTGTGTGGCCAATACATACATTGCAAAAACAGAATTCCCAAGGGGAAAACAAGGTTGGGGATAGAGAACTTCAGATTGATAAACAATACCAGAATTATTTTCAGTAGCAGGAGTTCAGCCCATGGGCTCCATCCAGGCAGAGGCAACCTGAGTTAATGCCCTCAATGGCAGTGAAGGATGGGAGATGGTGAATAGAGAGAGCCCCCCTTGTCTTTGGCTCAGAGGGTTCCTGGTGGGATCCTGCCCCGCTGTCCACAGTGCTAACCCCACATTGAAACATCTTCTGCTGGCTGTCCTCCTAACCCTGACACCCTTCCTCCTGCCCACTCGTGCTTCTTGGGATCCCAAAGAAGCTCTTGTTCTTTTTGTCTCAGCATCTTTTTTAGGAGAACCCAGGCTAACATATTTTTCCTTCAGTAATTTCATAACCAGAGTTTTATTATTTAATTAGTGTTTTATTTTCATAGTAAGATGCTGCCTCCATAAGTAGAGCAAACACTTGACTCAGTACTCTGGATGTCAAACACGTGAGTACTTAGAATCTATGAATCTAAAAGAATCTAATGAATTTTATTCATTTTATTTTTCCAATATGAATCCTCAGAAATAAAGTCCAAAAGAGAGAAGGCAAATGCATTCTTTTCCTTCCCTTCCCTTCCCTTCCCTTCCCTTCCCTTCCCTTCCCTTCCCTTCCCTTCCCTTCCCTTCCCTTCCTTTTCCTTCCCTTCCCTTCCCTCCCCTCCCCTTCCCCTCTCTTCTCTTTTCTTGTCCTTCCTCTTCTCCTCCTCTTCTACCCCTCCTTTTCCACCCCTCCCGCCCTTTCTTCTCCTTACTTTTGGCTATGGAGTTGTTTTCTAAAGTTTTCTTCAGATCGATTCCATTTCAGAACCCATGGGGATTCATTTGTGTTTGGCTGGAGACTAAGGGTATGGGTTCATTTCTTGAGGTCTCTTACAGACCCATAAATCTTTATTTTGTTTTAAAATAAGAAATTTCATGGGTCACCTTTGAAATGAGCATACCAGTCCAAGAATCCAAGGAACTCACTGCTGACCTGAAATCCCCATCCTTTCCGATAAAGATAGAGGTTCAACTGTTGAAGACAGTGTCTGCTGGGGCTGTAGGTGTGGTGGGTCCCTCACAGTCACAGCCCCATTTTCTGACTGATCAAGGTTCTTACCACCAGTTCAACTTAAATGGGGAAATCTTTCTTGATTGAGAAACTGGAAAAGATGATGTGGGAAAACAGCATTTCACTTCCACTGTAAGCATGTACTTATTTGTATATACCTCATACAAACAAAACAATTTTGCTGTATACTTAGGAGTTACATTTAATTTGACACCATGGCAAATGATGAGGGTTCTTTTCACAGTTTGAGGTCTTTTGATTTCTAGTCAAATTTTGAAAGATTCCCTTTTTGTTCAAGGTTACTTCATGTACAAGGTAATGGTATCGGAATGGGAACTATTGGCAAAACTGCATTTGAATTGTCACTGCCTGATTTTTGTTTTCATTTAATTTTTCTCTATCAGATATTTTTTACTTGTGGCATTTTGCAACCTACTTTTGATATTTGGCTCAACTTGGACAAAAGCATAGCAAAACAAAACAAAAACCAAAAAAATGTTGCACCATTTAAATGGAAGTTGACTTTGAGAGACTGTTCATTTAATACATTATTTCAACAACATTTGAGTTCATACCATGTGCCAGGCTCTGGGGACACAGAGGATACAGTCATAAAAGTTACAAATGGGGACATAAAATGCTTGTACTGGCTTCTTGAGGAAGAATTATGCTTTAAATATAAATAAATAAAAAATCTGAAACACCATCTATCTTTTATACATTTTTGCATTTAATTTAATACAATGTTGGGACTTTTGTTTCCTTTCTAAGACTAACACATGGGGTGTATCCCTTTCACACAAAAGTAGAAAAGTTGTGTCAAATGTTTGGTTAAATATCATAAGACATATGCAGGGGGCAATCATTTATCCCCAGATCTCTTATTTGGGGACCTTTGGTATCCCCTGAGCAAGGCTGATACCAAAGAAGTAAGTAGAAGACGTCTCTGAGCTACTGGCACAGGTGCCTCAATTTCAATGAACTGACATATTTTTCTCTTGCAGAGCACGTCCGACTGGCTCTCAGATCCTACTGACTCTTGCTTTACACACAGTTGTTACAGACCCAATGGCCCACAACAGACTCCTATACCACTTAACATATAAAGGGGATCGTTCAATCGAGGCACACCACATTCAGCAGCAAAAATGACCAATCTGAAAATAAGAGTGAAGACAAATGTAAAAAATGCTGCAAAAAAAAAAAAAAAAAAAAGTAGAGCACTCTGGGGCAGGTTGCATTGCCATTCTCCTGGCTCCTTCTAGAGATGGAAGTAGATGTGTCTATGGATTCAGGTGTGTCTGAAATTGGGGAGGGTGGCCCTGAGCTGGGAACAAGGAGGACCCAGGTAAGAGCAGAGGCTGAACTTGGAGACCAGCCAGATATAGGCAGGTCTGGACAACAGGGTTGACCTCCAAAGTGAGAACTTAGAAACCACATATGGCCAAACCAAGATTTGATGTTCAGCAGAGCTACAGCTGGGGCAGAAATCAGGAGAAACCAAATGGAGCAACAGGCTCCAGAGAAGTCTCAGTTGGAACTCTGCTGGAAGCCTAAGAGCTCCCAGCTGGCTTCCCTGCTCATTCCAAGGGCTGAACTTGACTTCTCTGGTACTAAGTCTTAGAGGCACCAGAATCTGGAACAAATGTTTCACCCAAGTGGAGATATATATATATATATATATATATATATATTTTTTTTTTATAGGAAGTTTTATAAAGTTTCCCAGAGGACTGAACAAGATACTAACAGATAAATTCTGAACCCACCTGAAGCTTAATGGATAATAAATATACAGCTGATCACTACCTTAAATTCATTATGGAACTCAGTTATAAATATCTAAATAATTAGCAAGTTATTATGGTGGGAACCAAGAAACTTCAAGAAGGCATCAGAATTTATCTGATGAGTCCTCTCTCTTTCAACTTTCTCCATGTCCTCCATGGAGCAACTTGATTTTGTGTCCCACAGAAACTCCCCTGTAGTGTCTACTTAGTTCCCTTCCCCTTGAGAGATTTCTGTGTTCCAGGGTTTTTCTTTCCTTGTATTGCTAGTGCTCTTCCTTTCACCTCAAAACCTCCTGTCCTCTGCCCCATTCCCTCAGTAATTTCTAGAAACTAACTGCTTTGTGAGCCAAGTAAACCAAAGGTAGGTTGGGCAATGAAATTGTTCCAATATGGTAGAAAGAGCCTAATAGATCTTAGTCTTAATTTTGGCTTTTCCATTTACTAGTTATGTAACCTTGGGTGAGAAATTTAACCTCCCCCAGCCTCAGCCTCCTAATCTGTAATGTGGGAGATAATAGTGGTTACTTCTGGTGGGTTGTGTGAGGATTTAGATTATCTGGTACCTGGTTGGAATTCAGAGTAAATGGAGTAAATTCCATTTTCATCCATTACATTCATTATTCTTGTCATTTTGTCAGGGGTGGTGACCTGCTTTAACCTACAAAAGAGATTCTAATGGTGAAAATGTTTGGTGGAGTGAGAAGCCAAGGGGAGAGCTTGGGGGCCAGAATAACTGCTGGTTCCCCTCACATCACAGCTCACAGACAACTCACTTTCTGGGTTACATGCAGGGCTGGTCTTCAATGCCAAAACATGTGGAGTGTGTCTCAGGCAAAATCAGCCTGGACAGTGGTGAAGATTCATCACTGCACATTAAGTACAAGTGTCATCCGTGCAGCTTTGGTTAACTCTACAACTAATCAGTCAAGGAGAGAACATTTGAGTACCTGGTGCATACCAGGGCTTCCAGGACTGGTTTATCAAAGTTGGATGTGGTACAAATGCTATTAAAAAGGGGAAAAAAAATCTTTGTTCCTTTCTGTTATTGACTTAAATTATTTTATTATATGATTTAAATCTGTACAAACCTCAAAGTAAATGTAAAGCTCTGACACTTACAGGTCTTAGACAAATATAAAACCAACCCAAATTTATACATTAAATAGAAATAAACCCAGTACAATTTAAATTCACAGCATTCATTTGTTGTGATGGGTATGTTTTGCTGGAACTCAATTGTCCCTGAGTTCATGTGAGTTCCCACAGCCAGCTACAGCATCTTTGGGATTTCTTAGTATCAGCCCATCATGGGTAGATTAATTTCACCTTCACTGTTTTCTTGACCTCCAGTCATCATTAAAGTCAAGCTTCTTGCACCAAAGTAAGTAAGCCTGGGACACCATGGGCCATGAGAAGTGAAACTCAGCATTCCAGATATGTACAACCCAGTTGAAAACAAAATATTAACTCCTCCCAAAGAACTCACAGGATCCCTGTTTGAGAAACACTGCTGGAGGCCAGGAATTCCCAAACACTGCTTCACATTGGAATCATGCAGGGACCTTTAAAAATCCTGAGGCCCAGGTCACACCCAGGTCAATCAATCAGAATCTCTAGGAGTGAGACCCAGGCTGGAGCCTTTAAAAATCTTCCTCGGTGGTTCTAATGTGCAGCTAAGTTGAAAACCGCTGAACTGGAGCCTCTCTGCTCAGAGTGGGGTCCCTGGATCAGCAAACTTGGCATCACCTGGGAGCCTGTTAGAAATGCAGAATCTCAGGCCCCACCCCAGATCCACTGAATCAGTATCTGCATTTTGAAAAATATAATGAACTTTATTTTTAGAGAAATTTTAGATTGCTTAAAAGTTGCATCGAAAGCATAGGAGATTCCCATATAACCCACCCCCATCCCTCCCACATTTTCCCCTATTAATAACATCTTACATTAGGGTGGTCCATTTCTTAGAATTGATGAACCAATATTGAAGCATTGTTACTAGCCAAGGTCTATAGTTAACATTATGGTTTACACTTTGCACTATACAGTTTTATGGGTTTTGATGAAATACATAATATTCATCCTGTATCCAACATTGCAATATCATACAGAACAATTCCAATGCCCTAAAAATGCCATAGGTTCCACCTATTCTTCTCTCCTTCTCCCCTAAGAACCTCTGTTAACTAATGTTGCAAGTTCTTTCATTACTATGATAATAATAAGTCAAATGTGGTCTGTGGTCAAATCTGCATTTTTAACAGAATCTTCGGTTGATAGGTAGACACATTGAACACTGATGTGGAGAAAAAGGGATAATGAACTGGTGCTGAGCTGGAGCTCCTACCTTCTCTGGATAGTCAATTGTTAAACTTTCAGGAATATTGCATACCTCTTGACATTGAATTAGCCTGGTGGAAGAATTTACACCAGAGATACAGGCAAACACTACAAATCAGGGCTTTTTTTCCCTCTCTATGGTTGTTGAATATCTACCAGCCTACAACCAGCAATGACCATTTTTTGAAAACCTCCTTGTATGTTAGGAAGCTCTGCATTTAAGAAAAAGGAAATAGAGGAAGCTGAGGAGGAGGGAGCTGGGGAGGGGAGAGGCAGCTATTTGCATTTCTAGAGTAGTCTTCATGTCCCAAGGCAAGTTCTGTCCATTATCCCATTTATCCCTTCCATTTCCTCTAGAGGAAGGAAGGGTAGATGATAGAGGGGCAAATTGTTATCAATCAGGAGAAAATCATGAAAAAATGAAAAAGATATTTTAGAAAAACTGTCTTCATTATGGTAGGTTGGTTGTGGAAGAGATTATTTCTCACCCTGGCAGATATGAGAATGATTATGCCAGTTCTCCAGCCATTAAGATGTTTGAGAAGCTTCTATTTTCCAAGAGTGTTGGTTTCATGAGTCCAACACTCAAAAGGAAACCCTGGTGCAATTGTTGAAGTAGATTTTTTTTTTTTTTTTTTTTTTTTTTTTTTTTTGGGGGT